>JAMWET010002492.1:0-55000 GCA_024036415.1 Prochilodus magdalenae
GCCTTCCCGGGATGTCTTTTTCGAATAGAGAATTTTGAGACTTTTCAATTTCAGACTCTCGACCAGGCCAGGTTAGGTTCAGATGGAATTTTGTTAACCATGGTAAATTCAGATGCATTGCTGCAGGTCAACTTGGAATTCTTGGGCTGTATTTGGGTTTGAACCAAAAGTTTAGGCCAGTTAGGTAGTACTGACCGCTAGTAGAATTGACCACGAAAATTTGCTGAATTTTTCGTTTAATTACCTGATTTTATTTTTTATTTAAATAGAAGATTTTTTAATTTAATTAGCATTTTTTTAAGTAGCTGATTTTTTCAATTTAATTAGTTGGGTTTTTTATTTATTTAGGTGATTTGTTTTATTTAATTAGCTGTTTTTTTTTTTTTAATTGGCTGATTTTTTTATTTATTTAGCTGATTTTTTTTTAATTGGCTGATTTTTTTTTTCATTTTATTGGCTGATTTTTTTTTATTTAATTGGCTGAATTTTTTTTTTTTAATTGGCTGAATTTTTTTATTTAATTAGCTGATTTTTAAAGATTTAATTAGCTACGTTTTTTTTTAGCTATTTTAATTTATTTCCTATTTTATTTGTACATGCTTACTAGACAATTCCAACACCAGATAAAGATGCACATGAATGTAAACTACAGTAAAAAAGTAATTTCTAGGCTGAATAATTCGGTACAAACAAATAAAATATGACTTCTCTTACACATCAAGCCAGCGTACTCTATGAATTATGAAACAAACTGAGCTCTACAACACAACATTAATACAAAGCAGCCTCACCTCAGGTAGTTGTATCTGCAGACGTTGTATCCATCTCACCGCTGGTGTCTGATTGGTGACCGGCGATTGATTGATTGGGGATCCTGTCTGTTCTTCCTTCCTCCATGTTTCCTCAGGCCACTAAGCTGAACTAAGGACCTGAAGCACGGTACCTGAGCCAGAGAGGTTCCAGAGTCCTTCAGAGGACCACAAGCTCCAGCATACCCATACGGATAACCTCTACCCGCCACGCTTGTTCACTTGTGAGTTATTCTTATTCTGCGATTCCTCCCTATACTCTTCACAACTGTCCGTTTCCTCTTCTTCTCTCCCTACCTGTCGTCACTACTTTATCGCCTCATGTCCCCCTGACTCTTAATTATATTGCCTCCATTATGACTCCTTACTGAATAGCGAAATTCTGACCGCAGGAAATTCCCCTGCCAGATAATAAAAAAACCAGTGGCTGGTTAAGAACTTTTGCAGTGCAGTGCTGAGGGTGTTTGGAAAGGATACTGGCACTCATGTTTTCGGTTTTAATGGAAGCATCTTCCATCCGTCCCCCTTTGGTTGGTGGCACAGAGCGGCTGGAAGCAAGGTACCGTAGATCATGCACAGGCACACTGACCTTAAATGATCTAAATTCAAACATCCCAGAACATGTATACAATGTTGCTCAGCGCCCGTTTTCCCTCCCTCCGCCACAAAAAGTAGTGGTAAGTACCTACCTACCTACCCCCGCCGAGTTACAGATGAATCAGACATTCTGGCCAATCATGGCTGAGTTCAGGGCTTGCAGCATGTGACTCATCCTTGGTTCTGTGAATGGTCTGTTAATAATGGTAAACTGTTGCATTGGACTGTACTTATAAATTGGCTGCAACATTCCGCACTGTCGCCGTGGTGATATTACCTACAGCATGGCCATCTTTTGGATCACGTCCCAATTAAATAACAAGAAAAAAATATGTGCTATAATAAATAATCATAGTTTATTAACAAGCTTAAGACTGATACTATACTAATAGATCCTGACTTATAAAAAATAACCCATTTAGAAAATAAGAGACTTAAAATAATCAGGCTTAGGCAACAAAATTATCAGACTAATGAATATTAAATGGTCCCAGACTTAAAAATAATTCTTAACATATCCAGACTTATAAAATAATCGGTGGACTTGTAAATGATCAGAAGTTTTTAAATATGAAATATCAGACTTTAGAAATGATCTGATTTGGTATACATGACAATCATTTAAATGTATAACTCTCAGTACTTTAACAATAATATTACTGATTAACATAATCAGACTTATCAGAGTTTTAAATTATAAAATAATCAGGACTTTAAAATAATCCAGATTTTGGTACATATCAAATGATCAGACTTGTATACATGAAATAATTACATTTATAAAATGAGAAAAAAGAAAAATGAGACTTTTAAAATATCAGGCTTAGGTACAAAATGATCAGACTAATGAATATTAAATGTCAAGACTTCAAAATAATCAGACTTATACAAATAATCGACCTTGTAAGATGATCAAGCTTTTTTAAATATGAAATAATCAGACTTGTAAATGATCAGAGTTTCAAATCTGAAAAAAATCAGACTTGTAAAATAGAAACGTACAATAATCATACTCATAAATATTAATAATTGAACTTTAAAATAATCAAGATTTGTACATATAAAAATGTTCAGAACTTGTATACATGAAATAATTAAATGTATAAAACCATCAGACTTATAACAATAAGTAGACTTATTAATAATCAAGACTTGATCAGAGTTTTAAATATGAAATAATCAGACTTATAAATGTACACTAATCAGACTTATACTTAGAAATAATCTGATGTATTTATATAAATGTAAATATATACACTATCATATAGCAGTATGATGAAAGCATTAGCACTTCATGTTGGATGGTTATTATAATACCCCATCTCTGATTGGTCCGGATTTCTCACCAGCCCCACAGTAAGACCTTTTCAGCTGATTGGGTTGGTAACTCCCTTCGTACATTAAAGGCTTGTACACTATTCCAGAGCGAATACTGCGGGCCTCAGGTAACGAGCCGTGTATCAAGCAGCCCTACTAGAGGAGGTAAAGCCAGGCTGTGTGAACCCGCAGTCACTGTTTGACGGAGCGAGCGAGCTAGCATCTGTGACAGCAAGTGCAGCCGGCCTTATGTATCGCGGCTTTTGTCACACTCTGTTCCCTAGCGTTACAGGTTTTAAATCACCATGTGTGAAGTTTTGCTAGCCACACCCCGGAAAGTTAGGCTAGCAAGAAGCTTGAGTAGTGAGAGGTGTCATGGCCGTGGCTGTCATCATCGCGCCTTGCTGGGGTCATTAGGAAGCGGGAGGGAGTAGAACGGTGTGGTGTGTTTTTATTAAGGAGGTGCTGAGGAACCCTCACCGTGTTTGAGTGGGTTGCAGCCGTGTGCTCTCCAGAGCTTCAGGGATCTGTCTGTCAGCAGACTGTATAAGCACTGTGTGAGTATCGATAGTGGAAGTGATGACTAGTTATCTGGCAGCCCGGGCTCATTACTAACTTACTTTTACTCGCATCAAAGATGCCGTCTGATACACTGACTTTCCCATTCCCAGGCAAATCCGTCACCCTGGTCAGTAATTCCAGATTGCTTTGCATGGGATGGATCAATAAGCCAGTACTGATTACAGGCGGACTCGTTTTCACAGGCGTGCAGCTCTGACCTTGTCCCCCTGTAATCAGATTCATATGACATTTATTCATAGACATGCTCTCAAATTCAGCCCTGTTAGACACCCCGGTCAGATCCGCTCAGTACAGACTCTCTTCTCTACTCCTCTCCTCTCTTCCTTCTCTTTTTCCTTCTCTTCTCGTTCTCCTTCTCTTCTCTTTCGCTTTTTCCTCTTCTCTTCTTTCTCTTTCTCTTCTCATCACTTCTCTTTCCTTCTCTTTCCTTCTCTTCTCTCTCTCTCTTCTCTCCTCTCCTCTCCTCTCTCTTTTCTTCTCTCCTCTCCTCTTCTCTCCTCTCCCCTCTCTTCTCTTCTCCTCTCTTCACCTCTCTTCTCCTCTTCTCCACTCTTCTCTTCTCTTCTTCTTCTCCTCTCCTCTTCTCGTCTCTTCTCTCTTCTTCTCCTCTCTTCACCTCTCCTCTTCTCTTCGCCTCTTCTCTTCTCTTCTCTTCTCTCCTCTTCTCTTCACCCTCTCCTCTTCTCTTCTCTCCACCCTCTCCTTTCCTCTCCTCTCCTCTCCTCTCTCCTCTCCACCCTCTTCTCTTCTCACCCTCACATTTCTCTTCTCTGCTCTACCTCTCTCGTCTCATCTTTTCTCTTCTCTCTTTCTCTTCAGTCTCTCTTCTCTGCTCCTCAGTCTTCCCTCCTTCGTTCTTCTAATTCTCCACTCTTCAGTCTTCCCTCCCCCTTCGTTCTTCTATTCTCCACTCTTCAGTCTTCCCTCCTTCGTTCTTCTCTTCTTCCACTACTGTCGTCTTCTCTCCTTCCTTCGTTCTTCTCTTCTCCACTACGCAGTCTTCTCTCCTTCGTTCTTCTCTTCTCCACTCTTCGTTCTTTTCTCTGCTCCACTCTTCAGTCTTCTCTCCTCCACTCCTCAGTCTTCTCCCTCTCTTCGTTCTTCTCTTACTCCACTCTTCAAGTCTTCTCTTCTCCACTCTTCAGTTTTCTCTCCTCCACTCCTCAGTCTTCCCTCCTTCGTTCTTCTCTGCTCCACTCTTCAGTCTTCTCCACTCTTCAGTCTTCTCTCCTCCGTTCTTCTTTTCTCCACTCTTTAGTCTTCTCTCCTCCACTCTTTGGTCTTCTCTTTTTTTAGCTTTGCTTCTCTCCTTCATTCTTTGGTCTTCTCTTCTTTTAGCTTTGCTTCTCTTCTTCTCTTTCTTGCTTGCTTCTCTAACTTCGTGGGTTCTGCTCTCCTTCTCCTCCTCTTCATTATTTTCTCACCTCGCGTCTCCTCTTCATTCTCCAGAGAGCAGGTGGCTCCTCCCAAAGCTGATGGGCTACTTTTGAATGAAGAAGTTAGAGGACAGTATGTTTAAGATGTGTTTTTTTATTTTTTTTTTTTTGTGGCCACTGCATCGTTCCATACGTGATTCCTTTTTTTTTTTTAATATATCTAAAACAATACGAGCAGAGAGACGTCTTTTAGGAGTTGGTGTGTCTTCCGGTCTGGAGCCTGTAGTTCCTGACTGAGACCTAATGAACCAGCAGCTCAGTCCTGGAGTCTTTGTGCATTGAGCAGTAGTGTAAAGCAGCTTGCGGACTGCTGGAACGCTTGTTTGCCGCTTCTCCGGTGCGTTCCGTCCTGGCTGATTAATGACGGGCTGTCAGCCGCCCCCTCTCATTGATTGAGCAGTGCTCTATAAAAGCCAATTAGTTTTTTGGTTTTACTCAGACGGAAGCTCATAGAAAACGATTACATCGCCTCATGAGAACTGCCCAGCCTGGAGTTACCGGTGTGTGCATGAGGACAGATGAAATCAACAGAACTGTTTTTCCATAAACTGTAGGGAAGCGCACCCGGGCTAGTGCGGAAATTCCGGAGCCTTTTTGGCTTCAAGATGCGTGTTTATTATTGGCTCTGCCCTCTTTGTAATTCGGTGGAGATGGTCATCTGAGTGCATCAGCTACCTGGATCCAGTGGGCAGTCTCACTGGAAACTCCAATTCCTCCAAAACCCGTTCCTTGGTGTCCGGTAATCTGCAGTACCAACGTTTTCAACCTTTCCACCGCCGTTCTTCCGTGTGGTTTTTGATGGCAGAGACGCACGGATTGGGATTTCCTTAGTGGTGGTCCTCTTCTCCTCCTCTCTTCTTTTTTCTCTTCTCGTTCTCTTCTCCTCCTCTTCTTTCTTTCTCTCTTCTCTTCTCTTCTCCCTCCTCTCTTCTCTTCTCCTCCTCTCGCTTCTCCTCTCTTTCCTTCTCTTCCCTCTCTTTTTCGCTTTTTCTCTTCTCTTCTCTTCTTTGCGCTTGCTTCTTCTCTTCTCCTTCTCCTCTCTTCACGCTTTTTCCTCTTCTTCTCTTCGGCTTCGTTTCGCTTGGCTTCGCTTCGCTTCTCCTCTCCTCTCCTCTATTCTCTTCTCTTCGCTTCGCTTCATTTCCGCTGGGTCGCTTCTCCTCTCCTCTTCCTCTCCTCTCTTCTCTTCTCTCCTCATTCTCTCTTCTTCCTCTTCTCTTCTCTTCTCTTCTCTTCTCTTCGCTTCGCTTCGCTTCGCTTCTCCTCTCCTCTCCTCTCCTCTCCTCTCCGCTTCTCTCTTCTCTTCTCCTCTCACTCTCCTCTCACTCCTTTTCTCTCTCTTCTCCCTCTTCGCGTGTCTCCTCTCCTCTCCTCTCTTCTCCTCTCCTCTTCTCTTTTCTTCTCTTCGCTTCTCCTCTCTTCTCCTCTCCTCTTCTCTTTTCTTCGCTTCGCTTTTCTTCGCTTCGCTTCTCCTCTCTTCTCTTTTCTTCTCTTTTCTTCTCTTCGCTTCTCTTCTCCTCTCCTCTTCTCTTCTCTTCGCTTCGCTTCTCCTCTCCTCTTCTCTTTTCTTCGCTTTGCTTCTCCTCTCCACTCTTCTCTTCTCTTCTCTTTTCTTCTCTTCGCTTCTCCTCTCCTCTCCTCTCTTCTCTTCTCTTCTCTTCTCTTCTCTTCTCCTCTTCTCTTCTCTTCTCTTCTCTTCTCTTCTCTTCTCTTCTCTTCTCTTCTCTTCTCTTCTCCTCTTCTCTTCTCTTCGCTTCTTTCAGTTCTGGGGATGTGAACCAGGATTTCTGAATCTAGCCGGTTTATTTGCTGGCCCACTAGGCAACTTAACCTTTACATTTACATTTAAGGTATTTAGCAGACGCTCTTATCCAGAGCGACTTACAACCGTGCTTAGTGTTCCATTGGATACTCAGGGATGGTGGTTCAGGTCGAGCTGTGCTTGAAGCACGAAGGGCTCGAGGTACAGCTCGACTCTTCACCATTGCCATAAGGTAGGGAGGCGCTGGTCCAGTCTTGGCTTTGTAGGCCTCAGAGTTTTAAATCTGATGCGGGCAACAACAGGAAGCCAGTGAAGGGAGCGCAGCAGTGGAGTGACGTGGGTGAACTTTGGAAGATTGAAGATGGTGGTGACAGACTAAAGTCACTAGTTGGACCAGTTGAGTCGCTGGTCACATTATTACGACACTGCCACATGGACACTGACAAGAAGACAGCAAACCGGATCTCCAGTTTCCTGAAAACTAGCAATGCGTGCTAAGGCTCATCGGAACCTGACCTGTGGAGGTTGGTTCATTCTGAGATTCCTCAATCTTCATTGACTTCCTCAGATATAGACATAGTATGTTATCTCCAGCTGACCAACGACTTCAGTACACCGTCAGGTGTGTTTTTTGGAGTGGGAGGAGATGCCCTATGATCCTATTAACGTTCGTTAGCTGGTTACTCCTGGGGCACTCCGCAGTGGGCGAGCCTTTCGTAAGCACACCTGGAGTGCACCTCATTTGACATAGACGGTATTTAGCTGACGCTCTTATCCAGAGACGACTACACAAGGGTAGTCATATTACAGGTAGACCAGTGTAGTGTTAGGGAGTCTTGCCCAGGGACTCTTAATGGTGTAGGCACAGCATGCAGTCACCCAGACCGTGGATTCCGAACCCCAGTCTCCCACGTGTGGTAGTGGCTTCCTGGCAGGTAGTGGTGGTTACTCCGCTGAGCTACACCAACCACATCCGCAGTTGGATACAACTTTTCCAGATTTCCAGGCTCCAGTTGCTAAAGGCTAGTCGATGCAACCCAGGTCTTGTTGCAAAGGGCACATCACAACCTCTACTATCATGCGTCAAAGTAGCGCAGTGGGGCGTGCTGTCACATCACAGTAAGGCGGGGCCTGGTTTGATTCCTTGCTTGGGTATCTGGAGTCACTGCCATGTTCTCCTTGTGTCGGTGTGGGTTTCCTCCAGGTGCTCTGGTTTTCCTCTCTGAGACCAAGACTAGGCAGTCTTCCGAATATGCAGTGGCTATTCCTGTCCAGGGGTATTCCCTGTTTCCGGGACCCTGATATTCTTTTTGTGACCAGAAGGATAAGCGGCATAGAATATGATACCCATGGAAGAACCAAAGGCCTTAAGGCCATGGCTCTCTGGAGATTATAAGGGTACTAGCTACAAGCATTTTCAGGTTATGGCGCCATCTACACTTCCTGTAGGGAACTGCAGTCTGTCGGAACAGCTACAGCTCTCTATTAAATGCTCCATATGAGCATATCGACATTGTTTACTGATGATGATTGGCTTTGGAGACTCATCATTGCAGCCCTACCTGAACTGCTGATGGAGCTGAAGAGGTCAGTGTGGTTGGTGCACATGAGACGGCGAGAGAATCTGAAATGACCGGGACTGCTGGCCTCGTTTCTAAAGGCGTAGTTTAGTGTGCCTGCTACTGTAAGAGTGCTTGATCTACGAATCTGCTCCCCTGGGCTGTACATTCACCATCCCCAGCAGGGGAAAGCCGAACGCTGGTCCTAGATATAAAGTGATGCATATGATTCACGGCCTCCGCTTGTTCCTGTCGTTCTCAGATAGCCAGACAGCTGTGTGTGTGGGGGTCAGCTCGTGGTGAGGCGTGAGAGTGTGTAAGAGGGCAAGCTGCTGCTTTGTTTCCTGATGACTTGAGCGTGGGTGGACTTGCCAGGTAGGCCAGTGGGATGGGTGTGGGTGTGTGTGTTAGTGTGAGTTGGCCTGAGGAAAGGGAGGTCAGTAGGTCAAGGGTGACAATAAGGATTCGTGACCCTGAAACAGCAGCAGCTTTCACTGCTGTGGGACGTCCTGAGACGGATCTAGCTGGACTGCTTTAATAAATAAAATAGATTCCCTGAGATGTTAGGAGTTAGCGTATGCATACCGTTAGACAGTTAGTCAGGGTCAGTTACGTAATTAGTTAGTCTGTATGTTAGCCAGTCACATGTAGTTTAGTTAGTTAGTTAGTTAGTTACATAGTCAGAGGAGTCAGGTCCAGTCAATGAAGTAGTCAGTCATTAATCAGTCAGTTAATCAATTATTAATCAGTATGTTATTTAAACAGTCGGTTGGTCAGTTAGCCTACATAGTCAGTCGGTCCCATTAGTTAATTAGTCATGTAGTCAGTTAACCTGTTAATCAGCATGTTAGTGTTTTTCCTAGCTAGTTAAATAGTCAGTCCCTGGTAGTTAATTGGTGAGGGAGTCAGTGTATAGTCCATATCCAGTTAGTTTACTCAGTAAGGTTAGTTAGCTACTAGTTGAAACGTAGTCAGCTTGTTAATTAGTCAGTCAGTCATATAGTCTGGTAGGTGGCTAGTCAGGTTGTCGGTGTATAGTCCAGTAGTCAGTTAGTTAAACCGTTAATCAGTAAGTCAGTCAGCTAGCTAGTTAGTTTAGTCAGTCGGTCAACTCAGTCTGGTAGGTAGCTAGTCAGGTTGTCGGTGTATAGTTTTCAATAGTCAGTTTTTAGTTTAAACCGTTAATCAGTAAGTCGGTCAGAGCTAGCTAGTTAAGTAGTCAGTATCGGTCACTCAGTCTGGTAGGTAGCTTGTTAGGCTGTCGTGTATAGTCCAATAGTCCAGTTAGTTACTCACAGTAAGTTAGTTAGCTACTAGTTAAGCAGTCTGTCAGTCAGCTTGTTAATTAGTCAGTCAGTCAGTCATAGAACTGGGTAGGTTGCTAGTCAGGTTGTCGGTGTATAGTCAAGTAGTCAGTTAGTTAAATCGTTAATCAGTAAGTCGGTCAGCTAGATAGTTAAGTAGTCAGACGGTCACTCAGACTGGTAGGTATTAAGTCAGGTTGTCAGTGTATAGTCCAAGAGTCAGTTAGTTAAAGCGTTAATCAGTAAGTCGGTCTGCTAGCTAGTTAAGTAGTCAGTCGGTCACTCAGTCTGGTAGGTAGCTTAGTCAGGCTGTCAGTGGTATAGTCCAGTAGTCGGTTAGTTTAAACCATTAGCCAGTAAGTCGGTCAGCTAGCTAATTAAGTGGTCAGTCAGGTCACTCAGTCTGGTAGGTAGTTAGTCAGGTTGTCAGTGTATAAGTCCAATAGTCAGTTTAGTTAAACCGTTCATCAGTAAAGTCGGTCAGCTACTAGTTAAGTAGTCAGTCGGTCACTCAGTCTGGTAGGTAGCTAGTCAGGTTGTCGGTGTATAGTCCAGTAGTCAGTTAGTTAAACCGTTAACTAGCTAGCTGACCGGCTACTGATTAATTAGTCAGTCGGTCACTCAGGCTGGTAGGTATCTAGTCCGGTTGTTGGTGTATAGTATCCAATAGTCAGTTAGTTAAACCGTATAATCAGTAAGTCGGTCAACTAGCCTAGTTAAAACGATCAGTCTGTCCCACTCAGTCCAGATAGTCTGGTAGTTAGCTAGCTAGATAGTAAGCCAGTCAGTCTATTTTACAACTACAGCCAATCAGCTAGCTTCCTGTAGTTTACCCTGCGGGGAAAAAAAATAACAAGAAAACAACAACAACATTATGATAGTTTGTACTGGGCTGGTGCTCACTCTGCTGGTCTCCCCAGAATACACCCCCCCCCCCCACCAGTGCCACATACTGGTAAATGTGAATAAGGACGTCCCGTGGTTCCTCCCCCCCTTTACTCTGTATGATGCTACCCAAGTGCTAGCTTATATATGGAAGAGGTAGTTAGTGTTCGGGTCCTCCAAGCGTGTTGAGCTGTGCAGTGATACTGGGTGTGGCCAACAGTTTTGTAAAGATGTGCTTGAGCTTCTTAAGGTGGAAAATGAGCATAGCACAGTTGTTCCCCCAGAAAAGGTGGTACAGCCCAACGCTGTGTTTACTGAGCTGGTGCATTATTTAAGAAGTCAGTTGTAGTGATGCTGCCCATAGGTGCACGTATATTGAGTAATTGACACTGGCTTCTCAGCCAATCATCGGATTTCAGGAGTGGAGCCATCCGATAATGAAGTCCTCCATTCCAAAATTGATTGGGTTGAATCTGGAGTGTTCAGATCGATGCGTCATGATGCACTGGTGCAGTTTTACGCCCCCGGTGTTTGTGCATGTGCTGTCAGCGCTGTTTAAATGGCAGAGCTCTTCTCCTCCCTCCTCTCTCAATTAGGTGCTCATATTAGCATCCGGACACGACAATGCAATTTACAACCCTCTGACAAACCTGCACTCTGACCACCCCCCTCCCCTCTCTTCTCTCTCTCTCTCTCTCTCATCGTCCTCCTTCTCTCTCTCTCGTCTCACCACTCGTATCGGATCACAATCGCTCGGCTGGCTCTAGCCAGCCAGGCGTCTTGGTGTTAGCTGACTCAGGTTGCTGCTGCTCCAGCAGACAGCCAGACTGGAGTAGCCCTCTGTTTTTAGGGGGGGAGATTCAAGGGGCTCTCCAATCTTTTCTCTACCAAATCCAGGCAAGTTTTGCTCTTCTCAAGCTCTTTGCCTGTTCTGTTGTCCCCTGTCTGTTGGTTGTCTTTGTCCTCACGCTGACGAGGATGCTCCTGAGGATGCGATATAATGGACCTTGGATTGGAGCGCGAGCCGGTTTGTTGTGGTGGTCTGGAAGTTGAGGGTTTGTATATAGGCTGCAAAGACTGGTCGGGGTGTGTGGGGATGGTTCGGGGGTTGGGGTGGTGGGGGGTTGGGTCGAGGGGGGAACGAGGATGGAGGGAGTGGTATGGAAAGAGAGACGGAGACAGGACTCCTGCATTCGTTCGCATCTAAGCGCTCGGAGGACAAGATGGCTATGGCGTCGAGGCAATTTCCCTAATCTAATATTCATCCTGGAGCTATTGTGTCCAGCTCCCCATAAGGGCACAGACCTTTTCCTGCCAGCGAGGGGTGGCGGGGGGGGGGGGGTTAGCATGTGTGGTGTGTGTGTGTAAGCATGCCTGGCATGTGTGCATGGGAATGGCGGCGAGGGGAACGTGCACGAAGCCTGCCGCCTTCTGCTACGGGACTGTGATCAGCTCCAGATGTCCCCTGAAACAATAGCAGCGCGTTTCTGTGGCTGAAGTCAAATAAGAGCCAGCTAGGACACACCAGACAGCTCGCCTACTGTGTGTGTGTGTTGTGTGTGTGTGTGTGTGTGTGGTGTGTGTGTGTGTGTGTGTGTGTGTGTGTTTGTGTGTGTGTGCTCTAGCGCTAGCCAACACATGTTGCCTCTCAGCCAGCCTTAAAAACTCACCTTGCAAAAACCAGTAGCATTTTTTTTTTTTTTTAAAAGCTCATCTTGCTCATCAGCTGATTAGTCCCAGCCTTCCAAGCTCCTCACCCCTCAGTCTGTGCCTAAACGGTTTTTCAAACCTAGAGAGACTAGCCTATTAGCGGTAGCACGTGTGCTAACCTCCAGGTGGTCCTGTCTTGCCTGTCTCTTGCCGTGCGAGTGTCCGCTTTCGGCGACTGACAGCAGGAAGATGAAGCACACCTATTCGCTAGTCCGCCGCCGATTAGCAGCTTATCAACAGTCGGCTCCCACCACCGCCCCTAGCCTATAGTCGCGCCTCGCTCCAGCAGTCCCTGTGTCCGTCAGACGCTGCCGCCCAGTTCGTCTACGACAGTGCTCTGATATAGCTGACAGCACTTAGCTTCCTGTCCAGCTTTAGTGCAGGACGGATAGGGAATAAGCTATCTTGCTAATGCGCTGGCTGCATGAGCTAGACCTGAGAACAGGTCTGACATCTCCGAGGACTTTCATGTACACCTGCTGCTCCATGGATAAGGTCTATGGCGGTCATGTAACAGTGGTTCGGTGAAGCTGACTGACCACCCCGCCTGTTGTCCTGTGGTGTAGAAGAACAGGGGACCATGTCGTTGTATAGGAATCAGGCAGGTCATCGTTTGGTTCTAGCGGTTGGCTTTCCCTTACTTGTTAGCCTGTTGGCTATTTCAGATGCTTTGCGGTACCGAATAGCTTAAATGGCATGTAGATATGTTAGCGTTAGAATATCAAAGTGAGGCCTATATTTAGCCGGACCTTTGAACCCATTAACGCCACCTGGTCACTCAACACAGTGTTGAGTATCCCAGGCCTTCTGGAAATCGCCATTGAAGCCAAGGCCATATGTGAATGGAAACACATCTGAGATGTTTGATACCAAACCACTTCACTCAAAAGCGACTTTTAGCCGGTGGTCTGGGACCGGCATTGAAGCCACATGATGTGGCTGTGTTGTATCTCTATGCGCCACTCAGGGACACAGTGGGGTGGACACTGCTGTGCAAATCAAACTGCAGACCACAGACGGGCAGCATGTATGAACACTTAGTAACCGGAAATTGCCACATAATGAGGGGAGTTTGCATAATCCGTCCCAAACAGCAGTTCCAATTTCAGTCCCCATTACCTGGAGAAGCCATTTGACTGGCGCAAAGGTGGATCAAACCGGAATCAGGGTATAATCTGGAATCCGAGTCGTACGAAGTGGACAGGTGTTCAAAACAGCGTCTCTATTATTGATGCACCAAATGAGACGCAGGCTGTGTCATATTCAAGGCAAGCATTGGTTTATATGTTTGGGTTCATTTCAGGGCCCTTATAAAAGAAATCGGAATAAAAGAGTGACATGTGTCTTTTGTATCATACCGTGCACAGATGGTTCCATTGATGATCTCTCTCCTCTCTTCTTTCTTTCTTTCTATCTCTGTCTCTCTCTCTCTTTCTATCTCTATCTATCTCTCTCTCTTTCTTTCTAATCCTTTTCTATCTCTGTCTTTCTGTCTATATCCTTTCTAATCTTCTGTCCTCTCTCTGTTCTCTCTCTCTCTTTCTATCTGTCTCTCTGTCTCTCTTCTCTCTCTCTTTCCTTTCTATCTCTTTTACTATCTCTGTCTTTCTTTCTATCCTCTTTTCATCTCTGTCTATATCTATCTCTCTCTCTCTCGTTCCTATATCTCTAGTCTCTCTCTTGTCTATCTCTCTCTCTCTGTCTCTCTCTTTCTATCTCTTCTCTCTCTTTTTCTTCTTCCTCTCTACTTCTTTTGTTTCTTTTTATCTTCCTCTCGGCTTCATCTTTGTCCTTTCTCTGTCTGTCTCTCTCCTCTCTTCTCTCTCCTTCTCTCTCTGCCTCTTCTCTCTCTTTCTGTCTCTCTCTCTCTCTCATCTCTCTCCTCTCTCTCGCCTCTCTCTCTCTCTCTTTCTGGTAGCTCTCCTTCTCTCTCTCTCTTCTTATCTCTCTGTCTCTCTTTCTTTCTTTCTTTCTTTCTTTCTTTTTTCTCTCTCTCTCTCTCTCTCTTTCTTTTCTCTCTCTCTCTCTCTCTTTCTTTTTTTTCTCTCTCTCTCTCTCGCTCTCTCTCTCTCTCTCTACTCTCTCTCTCTCTCTCTCTCATCTCTCTCACACATGCACACATTCACACAAGCTTTAAAAAAAAACAAAAAAAAAAACGGGGCCTTTTCTCCAGATTCCATTTGCAACTCAAAGAGCCAGCTGGCGAAGCTGGGGGGCTCGGCCTAAGAGTACCAGGGCTTGGGAGCATTGTTTTGGACTGGGCAGAGCTTTTGAAGAACAAAAGAGAAAGAATGTCTCCTTAAAACACTTCCCTTTAGAGATCATCATCATCTCAGCCTCATCTTGTTACTTTGACGGGCCACCGACGTTCGAGGTGTCCTTTGGAGAGCTGTACAGGGATTCGGCTTCGCCGTGTCTTTTTAGAACCAGGACTGGCGGCGTTACTTGCTGACTCCAAGAAGGTTCGTCCCACACAGCGAACAAGCTACCTTAACCTCCCAGGAAGTGAGGTCCGCTGTCACCAGGACAGTGATCAGTCACCCTCCCATCAAAGAAAGCAGAAAGCCCACATCTACATCTCAACAAGCCCAAAAGAAAAGAACTGTGTGCTAGCGCCATTAGGCTAGCTTCTTGTTTCCTTGACAAAGCCAATCAACCTAGCATGGCTAAATCTGGCCGTCAATCTTCTTTTTCTTTTTCTTTTTATGCTTTCAGGAGGAGAGCTGGGGATAATGGGGAAATGTTGTTCCTGTTGGAGGAGAATGGGAGGTTTTCCTTTGAGGAATTAAGTCGAACATTAGCAAGCATAATGGCTTGCAATAGTGGCCTCTCTCCGGTCTGGATCTGCATCTGGGTTGGGAAAACTGCTGCGAACCCAGTAGTGATAGTTGAACCTTTATTAAAAAAGTAAAAACTCCATCCAAGGTGAGGCTCCACAGTGGAGCACCCCGCTTAAGATGAATCAGCTTCCCTTCCGCCCCCAAAACCTAGCAGACCAAGCACACAAGCTAGGGGACGCCACCGGCAAGCTTCTGTAGCTACCTAGCGGCCTAGTTTCTCCGGCGATCGGCCTGGGATGTGTGCTCGGGGGTTTGGTTATGAGGCAGGGGTTTGTATATGACTCCTGATTTGCGAGTTAATGTTGGTGGAGCTTATTGGTGGAAGTGTGAGGGGTGTGATTAACTCTACTTCAGCATCCTTTATGAAAATAGTCAAGCGTTTACAAAGCAGCTATTACAGAAGAATAAGGTTCAAGCCCCCAGTGGAAAAACCACGACCTCAACAGGGAAACCCATCCTCCAACGTTTTACACTGGATAGAGCTTATACTTATATTCACCGTTGGATGAGAATAACAGGTAAACCGTTTTAGACCAAGACCTGGAGTGAAAACCACAAGAATTTATAGGCATAAAAACCCATGAACATTGCTTGAACATCAAAACCAAGCTTTTAAGAATCAGGCTTCTGTCTGTCTTAAAGTGAAAGAGAAAGGTCTCATTACTCCTTCATTCTGTTTATTGATTTTTTTATTTTTTTAAGTTATGGTAGTGTGATAAAAAACTCAAAGGCATCGTCAGTTTATTGTTGAACGATGCCATGGAAAAGGTAGAGCCATGACGAAGTTCAGGTCAGTAGAGCATGATGCAATCCTTTCCAACGAACCCCCGCACCGACTTTCGCTAGCCTTCAGGGAACCGAGGAAACGGATCCTGGAATCTTGCAAATTGTGTATCCGACCTTTGGTAAAAACACCAAGGCGGCCTTGACGGAAGGCACTCGCCAGGGGGCAAGTGGCGGTGGAGAACTGGAGATGCGGGGACACCTGGGTTGTCTTCACTGAGGGGTTTCCGGTGAAGCGACATTTCTGTGGAACCCCTAGCCGGAATAGACCTAGTGTTTTTAAATTACGCCCTTTAAATTTTTACGCTTTTAAAGTGTAGAAATGAGTAAGATAAAGATTTATTGTAATTACTGATTTATCTATCATTCTCATTATCCACCCCCCCCCCCCCCCCCCCAAGCCAAGTGTCAGACTCATGTTAACTCCTGCCCTGGGATACTTTCACAACCAAGACTCTTTGCTGTGGATGGATGTCAGATGTCCAAGTTTCTTGTTTTTTCTTTTTATATGAGATAAACATACAAACAGCTCCGCAGGGACTTTATTTATTTATTTATTTATTTATTTATTTATTTATTTATTCATTTATGTGTTTATTTATTTATTTATTTTATTTATTTATTCAATTTTTGTTTGTTTATTTGTGTTTTTATTTATTTATTTACTCATTTATGTGTTTATTTTTTTACACACATAAATGAGTAAATAAATAACTAACAAACCACAACTCCCCCAGAGAGAGAGCCAAACAATGGAAATAAATAAATCAACATATAATAAAATAAATAAACACATAAATGAATAAATAAATAAATAAATAAATAAATAAATAAATAAATAAAGTCCCTGCGGAGCTGTTTGTATGTTTATCATACAAGAACTTGATCTGGACATCATCCAATCCACCGCAAAAGAGTCTTGGAGTGGGAAAAGTTATCCCACGGGCAGGGCGTTAACATGAGTCTGCCACTTGGCTTGGTGGGATAATGAGAAAATTATAGATACAGTAATTACAATAAATCTTTTCTTTTTTTCTATTTTCTAAACTTTAAACGTAAAAAATAAAGGGCTAATTTAAAACCACTAGGTCTATTCCGTCTAGTGGTTTTGTTTTTTTTTTTTTCCACAGAATGGTCGCCTTCACCGGACACCCATCAGTGAAGGACAACAGGATGTCCGCATCTCCATGTTTTCCACCGCCACTTGCCCCCTGGCGAGTGCCCTTCGGCAAGGCCCGCCTTGGGTTTTACCCAAGGTCGGATACAAATTTGTCAAGATTCCAGGAGATAAGCTTCCTCGGTTCCCTGAAGGCTAGCGAATCGGTGCCGGGTGGGTCGTTGGAAAGGATGCATCATGCTCTACTGACCTGAACGCGTCCATCGCTCTAACCTTTTCCATGGCACTCGTCAAACAAAAACTGGACGATGCTTTGGAGTTTTATCACATACCATAAACTTAAAAAAATAAAAAAATAAATAAACAGATATGAGGAGTAATGAGCTTTCTCTTTCCACTTTAAGACAGACAGACAAGCCTGAAGTTCTAAAAGCTTGGTTGATGTTCAAGAAATGTTCCTGGGTTTTTATTGCCATAAATTCCTTGTGGTTTCACTTATCAGGTCTTGGTCTAAACGGTTACTGTTATTCTATCCAACGGTGAATATAATTATAAGCTCTATCCAGTGTAAAACCGTTGGAGGATGGGTTCCCCTGGTTGAGTCCGTGGTTGTTCACTGGGGCTTGAACCCTTATTCTCTGTATAGCTGCTTTGTAAAACGCTTGACTATTTCAGTAAAGATGCTGAAGTAGAGTTAATCACACCCCATCATCACTTTTCCACCAATAGCTCCACCAAACATAACTCGAATCAGAGTCATATACAAACCCCTGCCTCATACCAAACCCCGAGCACACATCCCAGGCCGATCCGCCGGAGGAAACTAGGCCGCTAGGTAGCTACAGAAGCTTGCGGTGCGTCCCTAGCTTGTGCTTGGTCTGCTATTTTTGGGGGCGGAGAAGCATGATTCATCTATAAGCGGGGGCTCCACTGTGGAGCTCACCTTGGGAGGGAGTTACTTTTTACATAAGGTTCAACTTTCACCTACTGGGTTCAGCAGTTCCCAAGCCCAGATTGCAGAATCAGACGGAGAGAGCCACTTTGCAGCCAATATGCTTTGCTAATTCACTTAATTCCTCAAAGGAAAACCTCCCATTCTCATCAACATGACCACATTCCCCATATATCCCCAGCTCTCCTCCCTGAAAGCAGAAGATTGACGCAGATTAGACATGCTAGGTGATGCTATATTGTCAGGAAACAAGAAAGCTATGCTAAATGGCGCTAGCACAAACGTCTTCTTGGGCTTGTTGAGATGTAGATGTGGCTTCTGCTTCTTTGATGGAGTGGTGACTGATCACTGTCATGGTGGAAAGCGGACCTCACTCTGGGAGGTTAAGGGGGGGGGTTTAGCTGTTCGTGTGTGGACGCCTTCTTGGAGTCAGCAAGTAACGCCGCCAGTCTGGTTCTAAAAGACACGGCGAAGCCGATCCCTGTACAGCTCCAAAGGACACCTCGAACCGGTGCCCGTCAAAGTACAAGATGATGATGATGATGATGATCTCTAAAGGGAAGTGTTTAAGGAGACATTCTTTCTCTTTTGTTCTTCAAAGCTCTGCCCATCCAAAACAATGCTCCCAAGCCCTGGTACTCTTAGGCCGAGCCCCCAGCTTCGCCAGCTGCCTTTGAGTTGCAAATGAATCTGGAAAGGCGTTTAAAGCTAGGAATGTGTGCATGTGTGAGAGAGAGAGAGAGAGAGAGAGAGAGAGAGAGAGAGAGAGAGAGAGAGAGAGAGAGAGAGAGAGAGATAGAGAGAGAGCAGGAGAGAAAAGAGAGAGAGAGAGAGAGAAGAGAGAGAGAGAGAGAGAGAGAAGAAAGAAAGAAAGAATATAAGAAAGAAAAGAAATGAAAGAAAGACATGTAGATGTAGAGAGAGAGAGAGAGAGAGAGAGAGAGATTGAGAGAGACAGAAAGAGAGAGAGAGAGAGAGAGAGAGAGAGAGAGAGAGAGAGAAAGAAAGAGAGAGAGAGAGAAGGAGAGAGACAGAGAGAGAGAGACAGACAGAGAAAGAAAAAGAGAGAGAGAGGAAGATAAAAAGAAAAAAAGAGAGAGAGGAAGAGAAAAAGAGAGAGAGAGATAGAAAGAGAGAGACAGAGAGAGAGAGATAGACAGAGAGAGACAGAGATAGAAAGAGAGAGAGAGAGATAGAGAGAGACAGAGATAGAAAGAGATAGAAAGAAAGACAGAGATAGAAAGAGATAGAAAGAAAGAGAGAGAGAGACAGAGAGACAGATAGAAAGAGAGAGAGAGACAGAGAGAGACAGAGATAGAAAGATATAGAAAGAAAGACAGAGATAGAAAGAGATAGAAAGAAAGAGAGAGAGATAGATAGAGATAGAAAGAGAGAGAGAGACAGAGATAGAAAGAAAGAAAGAGAGAGAGAGAGATCATCAAGGAACCATCTGTGCACGTATGATACAAAAGAACATGTCACTCTTTTATTCCGATTTCTTTTATAAGGGCCTGAAATGAACCCAACATATAAACAATGCTTGCCTTGATATGACACAGCGGCGTCTCATTTGGTGCATCAATAATAGAGACGCTGTTTGAACCCTGTCACTTCGTACGACTCGGATCCAGATTATACCCTGATCCGGTTTGATCCACATTTGCCAGTCAAATGGCTTCTCCAGGTAATGGGACTGAAATTGGAACTGCTGTTTGGGACGGATTATGCAAATCTCCCTCATTATGTGGCACCAACCGGTTTTTTTTTTTTAAAATTACAAAAAGTTTCATTACATGCGGGGCCTCTGTGTGTTCTGCAGTTTGATTGCACAGCAGTGTCCACCCAACTGTGTCCCGAGTGGCATAGAGAGACCACACAGCCACATCATGTGGGCTCAAAGCCGTCCCAGACCACCTGCTTAAAGTCGCTTGAGTGAGTGGTTTTGGTATCAACATCTCAGATTATGTGTTTACATTCACATATGGCTTGGCTTCATGCAGATTTCCAGAAGCCTGATACTCAACACTGTGTTGAGTGACCAGGGGTTATGGGTTCAAAGGTTCACGGCTAAATATAGGACTCACTTTGATATTGCTTAACGCTAACAATATATCTACATGCCATTATAAGCATTCGGTACCGCAAAGCATCTGAAATAGCCAAAAGCTAACAAGTAAGGGTAAAGCTAACCCGCTAGACCAAACGATGACCTGCTGATCACTATACAACGACATGGTCCCCTGTTCTGCTACACACAGACAACAGGCGGTGGTCAGTCAGCTTCACCGACCACTGTACATGACCGCATAGACCTTATCCATGGAGGCGCAGGTGTACATGAAGTCTCGGAGATGTCAGACTGTCTCAGTCTAGCTCATGCAGCCAGCGATAGCAGATAGCTATCCCTATCCGTCCTGCACTAAAGCTGGACAGAAGCTAAGTGCTGTCAGCTATATCAGAGCACTGGCGTAGACGAACTGGCGGCAGCTCTGACGGAACAGACTGCTGGAGCGAGGCGACTAGAGGCTAGGGGCGGTGGTGGGAGCCGACTGTTGATAAGCTTGCTAATCGGCGGCGACTAGCGACTAGGGTGTGCTTCATCTTCCTGCTTCAGTCTCCGAAGCGAACGCACGGCAAGAGACAGCAGACAGACCACCTGAGGTTAGCACACGTGCTACCGCTAATAGGCTAGCTCTCTAGGTTTGAACCGTAGGGCACAGACGGGAGGGTGAGGAGCTGAAGGCTGGGCTAATCAGCTGATGAGCAAGATAGCTTTTATGCTACTGGTTTTGGCAAGGTGAGGTTTAAGGCTGGCTGAGAGGCAACATTGTGTTAGGCTAGCGCACACACACACACACACACACACACACACACACACACACACACACACACACACACACACACACACACACACACACAGTAGGCGAGCTGTCTGGTGTCCTAGCTGGCTCTTATTTGCTCAGCCACAGAACGCCGCTATTGTTCAGGTGACATCTGGAGCTGATCACAGTCGTAGCAGAAGGCGGCAGGCTTCGTGCACGTTCCCCTCGCCGCCATTCCATCACACATGCAGGCATGCTTACACACACACACACACATGCTAACCCCCCCCCCCCGCCACTCCCCTTAAAAAAAAAAAAGAAAAAAAAAAAAAAAAAAAAAAAAAAAGGGAAAAGAAAAAAAAAAAAGAAAAAAAAAGCGCTGGAAGGAAAAGGTCTGTGCCCTTATGGGACTGGACACAATAGCTCCAGGATGAATTAGATTAGGGGAAATTGCCGCGACGCATAGCCATCTGTCTCCGAGCGCTAGATGCGAACGAATGCATGAGTCTGTCTCAGTCTCTCTTTCCAACCCTCCCTCCATCCTCGTTCCCCCTCGACCCAACCCCCACCACCCCAACCCCCGAACCATCCCCCACACACCCCGACCAGTCTTTCAGCCTATATACACCCTCACTCAGACCACCACACAAAGCGGCTCGCGCTCCATCCAAGTCCATTAGATCTCATCTCAGGAGCATCCTTTCAGCGGAGGACAAAGACAACCACAGACAGGGGACAACAGAACAGGACAGAGCTTGAGAAGAGCAAAACTTGCCTGGATTTGTAGAGAAAGATGGAGACCCCTTGATCTCCCCCCCTAAAAACAGAGGGCTAATCCAGTCTGGCTGTCTGCTGGAGCAGCAGCAACCTGAGCAGCTAACACCAGACGACTGCTGGCGAGAGCCAGCCGAGCGAGTGAGCGAGAGTGTGAGAGAGAGAGAGAGAGAGAGAGAGAGAGAGAGAGAGAGGGAGGGGGGTGGTCAGAGGGAGGTTTGTCAGAGGTTAAGATTGCATTGTCGTGTCGGGATGCTAATATGAGCACCTAATTGAGAGGAGGGAGGAGAAGAGCTCTGCCATTTAACAGCGCTGACAGCACATGCACAAACACCGGGGGCGTAAAACTGCACCAGTGCATCATGACGCATCGATCTGAACATCCAGATTCAACCCAATCAATTTTGGAATGGAGGAATTCATTATCGATGGCTCCACTCCTGAAATCCGATTGGCTGAGAAGCCAGTGTCAATTACTCAATATACGTGCACCTATGGCAGCATCACTACAACTGACTTCTTAAATAATGCACCAGCTCAGTAAACAGCGTTGGGCTGTACCACCTTTTCTGGGGGAACAACTGTGCTATGCTCATTTTCCACCTTAAGAAGCTCAAGCACATCTTTACAAACTGTTGGCCACACAGTATCACTGCACAGCTCAACACGCTTGGAGGAGAACACTAACTACCTCTTCCATTATATAAGCTAGCACTTGGGTAGCATCATACAGAGTAATGGGGGGAGGAACCAAGGGACGTCTTATCACATTTACCAGTATGTGGCACTGGTGTGTATTCTGGGAGACCAGCAGAGTAGCACCAGCCCAGTACAAACTATCATAATGTTGTTGTTGTTTTCTTGTTATTTTTTTCCCCGCAGGGTAACTACAGGAAGCTAGCTGATTGGCTGTAGTTGTAAATAGACTGACTGGCTTACTATCTAGCTAGCTAACTACCAGACTATCTGACTGAGTGACAGACTGATCGTTTAACTAGCTAGTTGACCGACTTACTGATTAACGGTTTAACTAACTGACTATTGGACTATACACCAACAACCGGACTAGCTACCTACCAGCCTGAGTGACCGACTGACTACTTAATCAGTAAGCCGGTCAGCTAGCTAGTTAACGGTTTAACTAACTGACTACTGGACTATACACCGACAACCTGACTAGCTACCTACCAGACTGAGTGACCGACTGACTACTTAACTAGCTAGCTGACCGACTTACTGATGAACGGTTTAACTAACTGACTATTGGACTATACACTGACAACCTGACTAACTACCTACCAGACTGAGTGACCGACTGACCACTTAATTAGCTAGCTGACCGACTTACTGGCTAATGGTTTAACTAACCGACTACTGGACTATACACTGACAGCCTGACTAGCTACCTACCAGACTGAGTGACCGACTGACTACTTAACTAGCTAGCTGACTGACTTACTGATTAACGATTTAACTAACTGACTATTGGACTATACACTGACAACCTGACTAACTACCTACCAGACTGAGTGACCGACTGACTACTTAACTAGCTAGCTGACCGACTTACTGATTAACGATTTAACTAACTGACTACTGGACTATACACCGACAACCTGACTAGCTACCTACCAGTCTATGACTGACTGACTGACTAATTAACAAGCTGACTGACAGACTGCTTAACTAGTAGCTAACTAACTTACTGAGTAACTAACTGACTATTGGACTATACACGACAGCCTAACAAGCTACCTACCAGACTGAGTGACCGACTGACTACTTAACTAGCTAGCTGACCGACTTACTGATTAACTGTTTAACTAACTGACTATTGAACTATACACCGACAACCTGACTAGCTACCTACCAGACTGAGTGACCGACTGACTACCTAACTAGCTAGCTGACTGACTTACTGATTAACGGTTTAACTAACTGACTACTGGACTATACACCGACAACCTGACTAGCCACCTACCAGACTATATGACTGACTGACTAATTAACAAGCTGACTACTTAACTAGTAGCTAACTAACTTACTGAGTAACTAACTGGCTATTGGACTATACACTGACTCCCTCACCAATTAACTACCAGACTGACTATTTAACTAGCTAGGAAAAACACTAACATGCTGATTAACAGGTTAACTGACTACATGACTAATTAACTAATGACCGACTGACTATGTAGGCTAACTGACCAACCGACTGGTTAAATAACATACTGATTAATAATTGATTAACTGACTGATTAATGACTGACTACTTCATTGACTGACTGACTCTCTGACTATGTAACTAACTAACTAACTAACTAACTACATGACTGGCTAACATACAGACTAACTAATTACGTAACTGACTGACTAACTGTCTAACGGTATGCATACGCTAACTCCTAACATCTCAGGGAATCTATTATTTATTAAAGCAGTCCAGCTAGATCCGTCTCAGGACGTCCCACAGCAGTGAAAGCTGCTCTGTTTCAGGGTCACGAATCCTTATTGTCACCCTTGACCTACTGACCTCCCTTCTCCTCAGGCCAACTCACACTAACACACACACCCACACCCATCCACTGGCCACCTGGCAAGTCCACCCACCGCTCAAGTCATCAGGAAACAAAGCAGCAGCTGCCCTCTTACACACTCTCACGCCTCACCACGAGCTGACCCCCACACACACAGCTGTCTGGCTATCTGAGAACGACAGGAACAAGCGGAGGCCGTGAATCATATGCATCACTTTATATCTAGGACCAGCGTTCGGCTTTCCCCTGCTGGGGATGGTGAATGTACAGCCCAGGGGAGCAGATTCTAGATCAGCACTCTTACAGTAGCAGGCACACTAAACTACGCCTTAGAAACGAGGCCAGCAGTCCGGTCATTCAGATTCTCTCGCCGTCTCCTGTGCACCAACCACACTGACCTCTTCAGCTCCATCAGCAGTTCAGGTAGGGCTGCAATGATGAGTCTCCAAAGCCAATTCATCAGTAACAATGTCGATATGCTCATATGGAGCATTTAATAGAGAGCTGTAGCTGTTCCGACAGACTGCAGTTCCCTACAGGAAGTGTAGATGGCGCCATAACCTGAAAATGCTTGTAGCTAGTACCCTTATAATCTCCAGAGAGCCATGGCCTTAAGGCCTTTGGTCTTCCATGGGTATCATATTCTATGCCGCTTATCCTTCTGGGTCACAAAAAGAATATCAGGGTCCCGGAAACAGGGAATACCCTGGACAGGAAGTCCACTGCATATTCGGAAGACTGCCTGTCTTGGTCTCAGAGAGGAAACCAGAGCACCTGGAGGAAACCCACACCGACACAAGGAGAACATGCAGTGACTCCAGATACCCAAGCCAGGAATCAAACCCAGGCCCCGCCTTACTGTGATGTGACAGCGCCACCCACTGCGCTACTTTGACGCATGCTAGTAGAGGGTGATGTGCCCTTTGCAACAAGACCTGGGTTGCATCGCTAGCCTTTAGCAAACTGGAGCCCTGGAATCTGGAAAAGTTGTATCCAACTGCGGATGTGGTTGGTGTAGCTCAGCGGATAACACCACTACCTGCCAGGAAGCCACTACCACACGTGGGAGACTGGGGTTCGGAATCCCGGTCTGGGTGACTATGCTGTGCTACACCATTAAGAGTCCCTGGGCAAGACTCCTAACACTACACTGGTCTACCTGTAATATGACTACCCTTGTAGTCGCTCTGGATAAGAGCGTCAGCTAAATACCGTCTATGTCAAATGAGGTGCACTCCAGGTGTGCTTACCGAAAGGCTCGCCCACTGCGGAGTGCCCAGGAGTAACCAGCTACGAACGTTATAGGATCATAGGGCAGTCTCCTCCCACTCCAACCACACCTGACGGTGTACTGAAGTCGTTGGTCAGCTGGAGATAACATACTATGTCTATATCTGAGGAAGTCAATGAAGATTGAGGAATCTCAGAATGAACCAACCTCCACAGGTCAGGTTCCGATGAGCCTTAGCACGCATTGCTAGTTTTCAGGAAACTGGAGATCCGGTTTGCTGTCTTCTTGTCAGTGTCCATGTGGCAGTGTCGTAATAATGTGACCAGCGACTCAACTGGTCCAACTAGTGACTTTAGTCTGTCACCACCATCTTCAATCTTCCAAAGTTCACCCACGTCACTCCACTGCTGCGCTCCCTTCACTGGCTTCCTGTTGTTGCCCGCATCAGATTTAAAACTCTGAGGCCTACAAAGCCAAGACTGGACCAGCGCCTCCCTACCTTATGGCAATGGTGAAGAGTCGAGCTGTACCTCGAGCCCTTCGTGCTTCAAGCACAGCTCGACCTGAACCACCATCCCTGAGGACTCATGGAGACAAGCGTCCAGACACTTCTCTGTAAGTCGCTCCCAGATGGTGGAGCGAACTGCTAAATACCTTAAATGTAAATGTAAAGTTAAGTTGCCTAGTGGTCTTCAAATAAACGCAGGCTAGATTCATCTCTTGGTTCACATCACTTCAGTGACTGAGCTCTAGCGAAGAGAAGAGAAGAAGTTGTGAGTATTGAGAAGAGAAGAGAAGAGAAGAGAAGAGAAGAGAAGAGAAGAGAAGAGAAGAGAAGAGGAGAAGAGAAGAGAAGAGAAGAGAAGAGAAGAGAAGAGAGGAGAGGAGAGGAGAAGCGAAGAGAAGAAAAGAGAAGAGAAGAGAAGAGTGGAGAGGAGAAGCAAAGCGAAGAAAAGAGAAGAGGAGAGGAGAAGCGAAGAGAAGAGAAGAGAAGAGGAGAGGAGAAGACCGTCTGCGAATAGAAGAAATGTAAAAGAAAAGAGTTAAGTTGGAGGAGAAGCGAAGCGAAGAAAAGCGAAGCGAAGAAAAGAGAAGAGGAGAGGAGAAGAGAGGAGAAGCGAAGAGAAGAAAAGAGAAGAGGAGAGGAGAAGAGAGGAGAGGAGAGGAGAAGCGAAGAGGAGAAGAGAAGAAAAGAGGAGAGGAGAGGAGAGGAGAAGAGAAGAGAAGAGGAGAGGAGAGGAGAGGAGAGGAGAGGAGAAGCGAAGCGAAGCGAAGCGAAGAGAAGAGAAGAGAAGAGAAGAGAAGAGAAGAGAAGAGAAGAGAAGAGAGGAGAGGAGAGGAGAGGAGAAGCGAAGCGAAATGAAGCGAAGCGAAGAGAAGAGAAGAGAGGAGAGGAGAGGAGAAGCGAAGCGAAGCCAAGCGAAACGAAGCGAAGAGAAGAAGAGGAAAAGCGAAGAGAGGAGAAGAGAAGAGAAGAGAAGCGAAGAGAAGAGAAGAGAAGAGAAAAAGCGAAGAGAGGAGAAGAGAAGGAAAGAGAGGAGAGGAGAGGAGGAGAAGAGAAGAGAGGAGGAGAAGAGAAGAGAAGAGAAAAGAAGAGAGGAGGAGAAGAGAAGAGAAGAGAAAAGAAGAGAGGAGGAGAAGAGACCACCACTAAGTAAATCCCAATCAGTGTCTTCTTCCATCAAACCACACTGAAGAACGTCGGTGGAAAGGTTGAAACGTTGGTACTGCAGATACCGGACACCAAGACGTTTGGAGAATTTGGAGTTTCAGTGAGACTTCCCACTGCTCCAGGTCTGAGCACTCAGATGACCATCTGCACCGAATTACAAAGAGGCAGAGCAATAATAAACAGCATCTGAGGCCAAAAGCTTCCGGAATTCCGCTAGCCCGGTTCGCTCCTACAGTTTATGGAAAACAGTTCTGTTGATTCATCCGTCCTCAGGAACACACCAGTAAATCAGGCTGGGCCCGTTTCATGAGGCGATGTAATCGTTTTCTATGAGCCGTCTGAGTAAACTCAAACTAATTGGCTTTTATAGAGCACTGTCACTCACTGAGAGGGGGCGGCTGACAGCCCGTCATTAATCAGCCAGGACGGACGCACCGGAGAAGCGGCAAACAAGCGTTCCAGAGTCCGCACAGCTGCTTTACCTACTGCTCAATGCACAAAGACTCCAGACTGAGCTGCTGGTTCATAGGTCAGTCAGGAACTACAGGCTCCAGACCGGAGACACCAACTCCTAAAAGACGTCTCTCTGCTCTTATTGTTTTAGATATATCAAAAAAGAAATCACGTATGGAACGATGCAGTGGCCACAAAAAATAAAAACACACATCTTAAACATACTATCCTCTAACTTCTTCATTCAAAGTAGCCCATCAGCTTTGGGAGGAGCCACCTGCTCTCTTGGAGATGAAGAGGAGACGAGGTGAGAAAATAATGAAGAGGAGGAGAGCAGACCAAAGTAGAGAAGCCCAAGAATGAAGCAGAGAAGCAAAGCTAAAAGAAGAGAAGACCAAAGAATGAAGAAGAGAAGCAAAGCTAAAAGAAGAGAAGACCAAAGAATGAAGGAGAGAAGCAAAGCTAAAAAAAGAGAAGACCAAAGAGTGGAGGAGAGAAGACTAAAGAGTGGAGAAAAGAAGAACGGAGGAGAGAAGACTGAAGAGTGGAGAAGACTGAAGAGTGGAGCAGAGAAGAACGAAGGAGGGAAGACTGAGGAGTGGAGGAGAGAAAACTGAAGAGTGGAGAAGAGAAGACTGAAGAGTGGAGAAGAGAAGAACGAAGGAGGGAAGACTGAGGAGTGGAGGAGAGAAGACTGAAGAGTGGAGCAGAGAAGAACGAAGAGTGGAGAAGAGAAGAACGAAGGAGAGAAGACTGAGTAGTGGAGAAGAGAAGAACGAAGGAGGGAAGACTGAAGAGTGGAGAATAGAAGAACGAAGGAGGGAAGACTGAAGAGTGGAGAATAGAAGAACGAAGGAGGGAAGACTGAAGAAGAGAAGACTGAAGAGCAGAGAAGAGAAAAGATGAGAAGAGTAGAGCAGAGAAGAGAAAAGGCTGAAGAGAAGAGGGTGGAGAGGAGAGAGGAGAGGAGAGGAAAGGAGAGGGTGGAGAGAAGAGAAGAGGAGAGGGTGAAGAGAAGAGGAGAGAAGAGAAGAGAAGAGAAGAGAAGAGAGGAGAGGAGAGGAGAGGAGAGGCGAAGAGAAGAGAAGAGGAAGAGAAGAGAAGAGTGGAGAAGAGGAGAGGTGAAGAGAGGAGAAGAAGAGAGAAGAGACGAGAAGAGAAGAGAAGAGGAGAGGAGAAGAAGAAGAGAAGAGAAGAGTGGAGAAGAGGAGAAGAGAGGTGAAGAGAGGAGAAGAGAAGAGAGGGGAGAGGAGAGAAGAGGAGAGGAGAGAAGAAAAGAGAGAGGAGAGGAGAGGAGAGAAGAGAAGAGAAGAGAAGAGAAGGAAAGAGAAGTGATGAGAAGAGAAGAGAAGAGAAGAGGAAAAGCGAAGAGAAGAGAAGAGAAGAGAAGAGAAGGAAAGAGAAGAGATGAGAGGAGGAGTAGAGAAGAGAGTATGTACTGAGCGGATCTGACCGGGGTGTCTAACAGGGCTGAATTTGAGAGCATGTCTATGAATAAATGTCATATGAATCTGATTACAGGGGGACAAGGTCAGAGCTGCACGCCTGTGAAAACGAGTCCGCCTGTAATCAGTACTGGCTTATTGATCCATGCAAAGCAATCTGGAATTACTGACCAGGTGACGGATTTGCCTGGGAATGGGAAAGTCAGTGTATCAGACGGCCTGAGCGAGTAAAGAGCCCCGGGCTGCCAGATAACTAGTCATCACTTCCACTATCGATACTCACACAGTGCTTATACAGTCTGCTGACAGACAGATCCCTGAAGCTCTGGAGAGCACACGGCTGCCACCCACTCAAACACGGTGCGGGTTCCTCAGCACCTCCTTAATAAACACACCACACCGTTCTCCTCCCTCCCGCTTCCTAATGACCCCAGCAAGGCGTGCTGACAGCACGGCCATGACACCTCTCACTACTCAGCTTCTGCTAGCTAACTTTCGGGGTGTGCTAGCAAAACTTCACACATGGTGATGTAACCGCAGGGAACAGAGTGTGACAAGCCGCCGATACATAAGGCCGGCTGCACTGCTGTCACAGATGCTAGCTGCTTCGCTCAAACAGTGACTGCGGGTTCACAGCCTGGCTTTACCTCCTCTAGTAGGGCTGCTTGATACACGGCTCGTTACCTGAGCCCGCAGTATTCGCTCTGGCATATGTACAAGCCTTTAATGTACGAAGGAGTTACCAACCAATCACTGAAGGTCTTACTGTGGGCTGTGAGCATCCGGACCAATCAGAGATGGGGTATTTATAATAACCATCCAACATGAAGTGCTAATGCTTTCATCATACTGCTATATGATAGTGTTATATTTACATTTATATAAATACATCAGATTATTTCATAAGTATAAGTCTGATTATTGTACATTTATAAGTCTGATTATTTCATATTTAAAACTCTGATCAAGTCTGATTATTTAATAAGTCTACTTATTGTATAAGTCTGATGGTTTTATACATTTAATTATTTCATGTATACAAGTCTGAACATTTTATATGTACAAATCTGATTATTTTAAAGTCTAATTATTTAATATTTATGAGTATGATTATTGTACGTTTCTATTTACAAGTCTGATTTTTTCAGATTTGAAACTCTGATCATTTTACAAGTCTGATTATTTCATATTTAAAACTCTGATCATCTTACAAGTCTGATTATTTTATAAGTCTGATTATTTTGAAGTCTGACCATTTAATATTCATTAGTCTGATCATTTTGTACCTAAGCCTGATTATTTTAAAGTCTCATTTTTTCTTTTTTCTCATTTTATAAATGTAATTATTTCATGTATACAAGTCTGATCATTTGATATGTACAAATCTGATTATTTTAAAGTCTGATTATTTTATATTTAAAACTCTGATCAAGTCTGATTATTTAATAAGTCTACTTATTGTACAAGTCTGATCATTTTATACATTTAATTATTTCATGTATACAAATCAGATCATTTTAAAGTCTGATTATTTCATATTTAAAACTCTGATCATTTTACAAGTCTGATTATTTTATAAGTCTGATTATTTTTAAGTCTGACCATTTAATATTCATTAGTCTGATCATTTTGTACCTAAGCCTGATTATTTTAAAGTCTCATTATTTTCTAAATCTGGTTATTTTTTATAAGTCTGACTATTATATATGTATTAGTCTAAGCTTTTAATAAATCTAATCCTTTATTATATCACATTTTTTTCTTGTTATTTAATTGGACCGTGATCCAAAGATGGCCATTGCTGTGGTAATTTGACCGGCGATGTGCAGCAATTTATAAGTACAGTCCAATTCACACGTTTACCATTATTAACAGACCATTCCAGAACCAAGATAGTTCACTGCTGCAGCCCTGAACTCAGCCATGATGGCCAGAATGTTGATTCATCTGTAACTCGGCGGGGTACTACTTTTTGTGGCAGAGGAAACTTCCTGAGCACGTGTCATACATGTTCTGGGATGTTTGAATTTAGATCATTTAAGGTCATGTGCCTGTGATGATCTACGGTACTTGCTTCCAGCCGCTCTGTGCCACCAAACCACCGACCGTGATGGAGATGCTCCATTAACCGAAACATGATGCTCATGTCTCCTTTTCCAAAAACACTCAGCACTGCACTGCAACGTCTTACCAGCACTGTTTTATACTGGCAGGTGGATCCTGGTGAATTTCGCTATTCAGTAAGAGTCATAATGAGGCACCTAATTAAGAGTCAGGGACATGAGGCGATAAAGTAGACGACAGGAGGAGAGAAGAAGAGAAACGACAGTGTGAAGAAGTTAGGAGGAACCGATTGACTCACAAGGCACAGCGTGGCGGTAGAGGTTATCCCGTATGGTCTGCTGGAGCTTGTGGTCCTCTGAAGACTTCTGGAACCTCTGGCTCAGGTAGTGCTTCAGGTCCTTATTCAGCTTATGTCCTGAGGAACAGGGAGAAGAACAGACATGACCAATCAATCAATCGCCGGTCACCAATCAGACACCAGCGTGAGATGATACAAGTCTGCAGATACACTTCCTGAGTGAAGCTGCTTTATGAATGTTGTGTCTGTAGAGCTCAGTTGTTTCATAATTCATAGAGTACGCTGGCTTGATGTGTAAGAGAAGTCATATTTTATTTGCTTGTACCGAATTATTCAGCCTAGAAATGACTTTCACTGTAGTTTACATTCAAGTGCATCTTTATCTGGTGTTGGAATTGTCTAGTAAGCATGTACAAATAAAATAGGAAATAAATTAAAATAGCTAAAAAAAACGTAGCTAATTAAATCTTTAAAAATTCAGCCAATTAAATAAAAAAAAATCAGCCAATTAAATAAAAAAAAATCAGCCAATTAAAAAAAAAAAAATCAGCCAATTAAATAAAAAAATTTAGCCAATTAAATAAAAAAAATTCAGCAAAATAAATAAAAAACCCAACTAATTAAATTAAAAAAATCAGCTACTTAAAAAAATGCTAATTAAATAAAAAAAATCTGCTAATTAAATTTTTTAAAAATCAGGTAATTAAACAAAAAATTCAGCAAATTTTCGTGGTCAATTCTACTAGTGGTAAATACTACTTAACTGGCCTAAACTTTTGGTTCAAACCCAAATACAGCCCAAGAATTCCAAGTTGACCTGCAGCAATGCATCTGAATTTACCATGGTTCACAAAATTCCATCTGAACCTAACCTGGCCTGGTCGAGAGTCTGAAATTGACCCAAGTCTCAAAAATCTCTATTTGAAACTGACATTCCCTGCACTGTAGCACCTCTTCTCAATCTATGCATCCAGGTACTCACACCCCTCAGGTATTTATAGCCCCATCATCTTCGTGCAGCGCCATCTGCAGGAGCCTGAAGTTACTACCACCTTAAACATGCAAGGTGACCAGTTTTTTGTCTGGTGAGCTCATCAAAATTTTCTGACCAAAAAAAGCTTCAGCCAAGGGGCAAAAATACAGGGGGGCGTGGGGGGAACCAAGACCCCTTATTTAACCCTTTGAATCCCCTGAATGTCTCAAACTCAAAACTGTGTGAGTGGGGTGGGTGGCCCTTGAAAGTAACCTTACTATGTTGTTAAGTTGCTGTTCATTGGCTGCTTCACCTGTATTCCGAGAGCTTCTGTCTTTGAAGTTCTTAATTAGCTAGAGCTAAAGCACTGGTTGGCCTCGGGGTAGCACAGCAGCAATCTGGTTCACCCGGTTGGGTCCTTATAGGCCTAGCACCTGGAACTACCTCTTGTGAACTTTACAGTATGCTGCAGCATAATGGTCCATCTGCAAACGTGACCAGTTTCCCAGGAGTTTGGTGGAAAGAGGGAAGCGCAAGATCACAGTTGATGTGTGGAAAAGCTTGTCACCAAGCAACACCCGGGGAAAGCACACCCGGGGAAGGCACCCCCGGGGAAGGCACCCCCGGGGAAGGCACCCCCGGGGAAGGCACACCCGGGGAAGGCACACCCGGGGAAGGCACACCCGGGGAAAGCACACCCGGGGAAGGCACACCCAGGGGAGGCACACCCAGGCAAGCACACCCATTATATAACAAGCACCTCTTTGGTGGAAAGAGGGAAGCGCAAGATCACAGTTGATGTGTGGAAAAGTTTGTCACCAAGCAACACCCGGGGAAAGCACCCCCGGGGAAGGCACACCCGGGGAAGGCACACCCGGGGAAGGCACACCCGGGGAAGGCACACCCGGGGAAGGCACACCCGGGGAAGGCACACCCGGGGAAGGCACACCCGGGGAAAGCACACCCGGGGAAAGCACACTCGGGGAAAGCACACCCGGGGAAAGCACACTCGGGGAAAGCACACCCGGGGAAAGCACACCCGGGGAAAGCACACCCGGGGAAGGCACACCCGGTGGAGGCACACCCGGTGGAGGCACACCCGGGGAAAGCACACTCGGGGAAAGCACACTCGGGGAAAGCACACTCGGGGAAAGCACACTCGGGGAAAGCACACTCGGGGAAAGCACACCCGGGGAAGGCACACTCGGGGAAAGCACACTCGTGGAAAGCACACCCAGGGAAGGCACAACCAGGGAAGACACACCCAGAAAAGGCACACCCGGGGAAGGCACACCCGGGGAAGGCACACCCGGGGAAGGCACACCCGGGGAAGGCACACCCGGGGAAGGCACACCCGGGGAAGGCACACCCGGGGAAAGCACACTCGGGGAAAGCACACCCGGGGAAAGCACACTCGGGGAAAGCACACCCGGGGAAAGCACACCCGGGGAAAGCACACCCGGTGGAGGCACACCCGGTGGAGGCACACCCGGGGAAAGCACACTCGGGGAAAGCACACTCGGGGAAAGCACACTCGGGGAAAGCACACTCGGGGAAAGCACACCCGGGGAAGGCACACTCGGGGAAAGCACACTCGGGGAAAGCACACTCGTAGAAAGCACACCCAGGGAAGGCACAACCAGGGAAGACACACCCGGGGAAGGCACACCCGGGGAAGGCACACCCGGGGAAGGCACACCCGGGGAAGGCACACCCGGGGAAGGCACACCCGGGGGAAGGCACACCCGGGGAAGGCACACCCAGGCAAGCACACCCATTATATAACAAGCATCCATTATGCTATAACACCGCAGTTAGCAAACATCCAACACGAGATTCCCAAAATTCCAGGGGGTATTTCACACAGTGGCTCCAGCCTGTATCACACGGGCAGCTTAATGCACTTGGAGGACAACACGAACCCATGCATGTCAGCTAACAGACGCCAATGCTGGCTGTGTGATGGGGACAGCAGGAGGACCACCATGAGAAAGCGAGGGCAGTTATGCTGTTTTGGCATCGCCGGTGACGGAAGCTTAGAGACAACTAGATGCTGCACAGTTACTGGAATACAGTGGGAGCTGAATGGAAGTCAAGTGATGCAGGCTATTACACATAGTAATGGACTTCCTTTCACATTCCTGGGGACACCTTACTGGCTTCCAGAGCGTGTGTGTGTGTGGCTACACCATCGCAGCCAGGCCATGTGAAGAATTTCCCACCCTCAGCTAGACCATCTGTTTTCCAAGACACAGATCGCTTACCCAGCACTATCGCAAAGAGATGCCGACAGCCAAATGGTGTTTATGTGTTAATGTGAGTCCCCTGGGTGCCCACTCCAACGCCAGACCACTCGGCATTATTAAGCACAAAGGAGCTCAGCTCAGAACAGCCATGAGCCAAACTGACGAGTTAATTAAAGACCGATACGAGGAACCGGGTGCTGCCACTGTAGAACACTATGTGGGTGGTGGATCATTCTCAGCACTGCAGTGACACTGACGTGGTGCTGGTGTGAGGGGATCAGACACAGCAGTGCTGCTGGAGTGTTTAGACACTGTGTCCACTCACTGTCCACTCTATTAGACACTCCTACCTTGCTGGTCCACCTTGTAGATGGACAGTCAGAGACGATAGCTCATCTGCTGCAGCACAGTGCAGTGTTGGGCATCCTCTAGTCCTTCATCAGTGGTCACAGGGCGCTGCCCACAGGGCGCTTCCCACAGGACGCTACCCACAGGACACTGCCCACAGGACACTATTGGCTGTAGAGTTTTGACTGGTGGATGATTCTCAGTCCAGCACTGCTGTGTCTGATCCACTCACACCAGCACCACACACACCACCACTATGTCAGTGTCACTGCAGGGCAAAGAATCATCCACCACTCACATAATACCGGCTCTGTGGTGGTCCTGTGGGGGTCCTGGCCATTAAAGGACAGGCTGAGAAAGTATGCATGACAGTCTGGCGCGACACCATTGTAACCTAGGCTGACTCCTGACATGGTGTTAAGGGCAGTCCTCACAACGGTCTCTGTGTTCTGCGGTGTGCAGCCGTCTGCCAATGGTGCCGGCACTAACTAGCCAGCATGGAGGCCATCACTGCTCACTGAACATCCACTATGGTGGCTGTTGGGTCAGTCAGGTACAGCGATAAGGCCTGTCCCTGCTTACATCCCATGTGGGGCCCAAGCATCAAACGTCACACATTGGCATGCCTCACAATGTCAAACCTACCCACCAAGCTTCATTCCTGTCAGCTGATTCCTTCTAGGTGCAGCCAATCTTTTGCTGATGAGTGCATGTTACACCGGGGCTTCAAACTCTAGGAAGCCGCTTTCGCCATCTAAGGGCCAATCACTGTGGACTTAGAAGGTAGCCCACAGTAGAACTGTATATACAGTGTTATAAGCAGTCTCACTCATTCGCTCAACCCCCCCCTGCCACCCCACCTACAGCGATCTTCGACGTACCAAAGCAAGACATCGCAGATGAACAAACAGTCTGCCGAACTGAAGGGAAAAAAAAAAAAAAAAAAAAAGCAGAGGGTCCTGTTGCCATGGAAACACTGAGAGCAGGATGGCTAGTAAACAAACCTACAGCCCTTTAACGAGATGATGGAGGGAGGCAAAGCCATCCGAGGAAATAAATAAATAATCGGATAAATAAATAAATAAATAAATAAACTACGCAAGGCATCCGCACGTGTGAACCGGCTGGAGGTATCGGACTGCGACTCCCCATTCGTCTCTGCTGCTGCCTTCAGCCCTCATTTATCCACTACAGTCACAAACAGACCTTCAGTCAGCACGCCGGCTGCTGCTGCCGCGCCGCTGCTGGAATAATACGAGGTCTATGAACTCGGTGAACCCGGCTGGTGCCTAATCTGAAGAGTTCAGAGTGCCGAATCTGAATCTCCATCAAAAGCTCATCGTCCACTAGGGAGGGCAGAAAGATACTCTTTATGCCCCACCCACAAATTGAGGCTTTCATAGCATATGATCCTGACCAAGTACACAAACGACATAGTAGAGTTACAGTAGAGTCCCCAGGCTAACACACTCCTCCTTTAAGACCTCCACTGGAGTAAAAGTACTCAAGTATTTCCCTACCTAGAGTAGTAGTAGCATAATCACGGAGTACTTTTGGATTTAGATAGCAACGTTAGCCTCACTGACCGCAGTAGAGACTACGACCTGGATTTGAAAGCTGCAACATCACAGCTTAACATACGCTCACCCTACACTCAGCCGACTGGAATGAAACTTGGTGGGTAGGGTCGACATTGTGAGACATGTGAACGATTCAAGTTTCACACTCATGTGACGTAAGCAAGGACGGGTCTCACTGCTGTACTTGACTGGCTATACCATGTCATCCTGTGCTGTCCAGTCTGGCTCCTGCTCTCGTGTTGGTAGCATGCCTCAGGGAGGAGCTCCAAAGCAGTTCGAGCAGTTGGAAGAGTTGGCGAGGGGTGGCATCGTAGGGCTCTGGGAAGCAGGATGGTCTTGCTGACCCACGCATTGTGTGCCACGCCAGCTGTGCGGTTAGTACTTTAGCTTACTGGTGGCGGCAGTGGATAGAAAAGGGAAAGAACCATTGGCATGAGATATCTGGGAGAGCTACATGAACCACGGTAAGAGAGAACCAATGGATTGTCCGGCATGCATGGAGTGACCCAACAGCCACAAATGTGGACACCCAGTGAACAGTGATGCCCTCCATGAGTCATCCTGTCAGTGCCAGTACCATTGGCAGACGGCTGCATGACGCAGTGCTACATGCACGACGGGTGCCCTTGACACCACCAGACTGGCGGCAGGCCATCTTCGGTAACGTGTCCGACTTTGGTCTTGGTGGACCAACGAATTATTGCGCCACGGGTCACACTTCCATAAGGCCTGGTGTCAGTCCACCCCTACCACACCATCTGCAGGAACTGTGTGAGGATGTTCAAGCTGCATGACCTCTACAACTCCATACCGAGATGTCTGGCACACGGCTTTAACAAAGATGGCGGCCCGACGCCATACTGAGAGACAGACTTCTGTATGTGTAGCTCAATGAATATTGATCATATCAGTGTAAATGTATCATCAGTTATTGATCCTGGTCACCTTTATCTTCCTTCCCAACAGCACCGCACTCCCACACCTCCTTCTGGGTGCAGCTATACTTTGATGACGAGTGTATTATATATTAAATACCCACCAATTTACCAAAGAAACGAACAAACTGGGCTGTTATGACTACAGCTGTCATTCAGACGATATGGGTGTATAGAACCTCACTGACTGTCATCACTAATAGTGGAGAGACTCGGCCGGGAGAGCACTTTAAATCTTTCAAATTTCCCCTTACAAGAAGAATACCACTCGTTCCCTCCCTGCGACCGACAGCTCTCCACATTCCCCTCGTTCCGTGTCAGTGAAGCAGTGCGAAGACTGAGGGAATGGAAAATCTGGAGAAACCGCTCTGTGTGAGCAATGCTTTCGGTCCACGAGCATAACAGCCATCACAAACAAGCTCTGAGGCGTCTTCTGAAGACGCAATCAAAACATGCCTGTCGGAGGATTGCACATTCAGGGCTGTGGCTTATATGGCCTGTTAACAGACACACGTAATGTGGTCAGCCACGAGTGTGGGCGCTCGCTCACCGCTAAACATCGTCCACATCTGCAGCACGGTATTCATTACCATCCACCATTCAATCAACATCTCTGTTCCCTTCCAGCTCAAACACACCTGAGCCAGCACTTGACAGTCCTCCTCAGGGAACGGTTCAGGAGCATCTGCAGTAAAGGCCCATATTCAACATTATAGATAACGTCATGTAGCATCTGTCCGGTCTCACGTACCAGAGTATACAGAGTGTGTTACATAAGCACTCTAGAACAGGGGGTGCCAATACTTCTTGTATCATATGGGAGATCTGTGGTGGGCTGGGACTGAAAAGCAAGCAGATATAGAAGGCGGATAGGGCTAACTAGAATGGGGGTGCCAACACTTTTTGTCTTAGGGGTCCGAAGTGTGAAGTTTAAGGTGGGCCGATAATCAAAAGCATGCAGATAATTAAGGCGTACATATTTAATAACGTATGTAGCCATCGGTTTTAGAATGCTACGCTAAATTTTGTTAGCAATTTCTATAAAAATACAAAATTAATGAGTCTAATAACTGATATTAAGTATGAGTGTTCCCTCACTGGGTAAGGGGGTGGGGTTAGGGAGACTTTGGGCCACACCTCCACCCAGCCTTACCCTGCATTTACACTAGCGGGCGACAGAGCGTCAAGCACCTGGTCATTCCTAAAGTACGAGATGTGTAGCCATGGGTTAGCGACAAGCGGCTAGTCAAGTTGATGCAGATGGATTACGACGTGGTGAAGGGACCTTATAGCTTCAGGCCAATCGTAGACACAGGGGTCCGAGGTCCCCTCTCCCACCTAGACTTTCAGCTTCTACCACCATTGGGTTCCAGTTTTCAGCAGTGTGGTGGTAAACATGGAGGAGAAACTCAGAACCGGCGTTTCCTCTTTCTCCAGCTGATAAGAGGCAGGGGAATCTGCAGGAACTGTGTGAGGATATCCAAGCTGCATGGGATGGGTTATCCCGGGTCACCATTAGGAACCTCTACAACTCCATGCCGAGACGTCTGGAACGTAGCTTTAGCAAACATGGCGGCTTGGAGCCATACTGGGAGACATTGTGTCTGTATGTGTAGCTCGATAAATATTGCCCATGTCTGTCTGAATTCATCATCACTTACTGTTCCTGGTAACCTTTATCTTCCTTCCCAACAGCAGTGCAACCCCGCACCTCCTTCCTACATCTACGGCATTTAGCTGACGCTCTTATCCAGAGCGACTTACAAGGTTAATCATATTACAGGTGGGCCAATGTAGTGTTAGGAGTCTTGCCCAAGGACTCTCATTGGTGTAGCACAGCGTAGTCACCCAGAACAGGAATCGAACCCCAGTCTCCCACATGGGACGGTAGCTTCCTGGTGAGTAGTGGTGTTATCCGTTGTGCCACACCAACCAACTTCCTCATGACCTCATGAGGGGCGATGTTGGCGGCTCCTAGTGTGAATGTGGATGACGCCTCCATGTAGAAGGGAGGCGTAATCCACATTGAATAGGGAGCCTGTGCTCTGCCCAGATAGCCTGGAGTAAGATGGAGTATGACTTCAGTGCCCACAATTGAGCTAAGCCGCTGCAGCAGCCATGTGTTACCATGTTCATGGTTGTGACATCACAACTATCATGGATTTTTTGACTACTCATCCTGGTGCATCAAGCCCAAAACAAGGGTCAGAGCAAAATACCCAGCAACAGAAGAAGCCTGGCAGTGAGGCAGGCTATAAGCTCCTCCCCCAAGAACCCTCAAATTCTTCATTCGACTCCCACTTTATCCCCAATTAGCTGCTTAGTGGACCACCAGGCCATCTGCCCTGGACCCCCGGCTAGCCAGACAAGCTGCCGCCATCTGAGCTCTAATCAGGTAGCTGTTGTGGCTGTGTAAATCGCATGCGACTGAATTACGTTATGAAGGCGATGCAGAGTCATGCTGGCGGGAGTCGTATCGGGATCGCCAGAGGACCGATGGAGAACAGAATTATTGAGACAGATGTTTAGATCTGACCGATATTTCAAACCCATATTTGGAAAGGTACTTACTGTGCTCTGGGAGAACAGAGCACCTGGCCAACGCTGGACTACTCTGCTCGACTCCTCTGTATGCATATCGTCGCTGTCCAAAGAAAAACAGGTATCTCCAAAATGGCAACTTTACAGGAGAGGCCAAAAACCTCATTTATGTTTAATGGAAGTCAATGGAACCAGACGTCTTTCCAAGAGGTTTTGACCCAGTTCTGTTGGTTCGTTCTTCATGAAATGTTCACACAGTGTAAACAGCAACTGCTGTGTTCAAATGATGCATGAAAGTGAAAATCGACAAAAATGGAGATACATGTTTTTCATTGGACAGCGACGATATATGGAACCCCACATACCAAGTCAGGTGAACTTGGTCCCAATTTCTATCATATGTATGTATTTATGTTCTTTACCATGCTTAACATGGGTTTGTACCACTTCCAAACTCCAATTTAATCAATAATTTGGGGAAAATATTTATTTATTAATCATTTATTTTAAAGGAGCAATGTGTAAAATGACGCAACCTCATATTCCATAAAAATAGTGTTAAAAATATCCCCAGAAAATGCTAATTTAATTCTCTTCCCTCTTAAGTTTGTACAAGAAACGTTGCAAGTTCAGCATCAACCTTCTTCCCTTTACTCATCAAGAGCACCCACAGTGGTAATTTTTGTTCTGCTTCTATTTATATTACTTCTATTGTTTGCTGCTGAATGTGGTTTCTTGCCAGGAGTGGGCGGTCGTTCGACCTTCAGGCATCGTTGCCCTCCATCCTCCTTTCATTGATTACCTGCCCTTAAATCATCTAAACAGGAGCAGGACCTCCAACATGATTGGCTAGATTTTAGAAGCCGCTGAGTGATTTGCTACAGGGACTTATTGAGAGGCAAAGTGGTGGCAAAGACAGGACGCTAACATCAGTAGATACCTCTGTAACACGATACACATCCATCTTTAACTGATTGTAGACTTCTTCATATTCGAACGATAATTTTAGTACATTTTTAGAAATTTTTCAACTAAACACTCATTTACATATGGCTCCTTTAATCCGATTAATGTCCTGACTTTATCATACTCCGCACCAGCCATGGATTTCATTGCAGGAAGTCACGTAAACATGAACCAAGTGAACTTGCCTTGCTGGTTCATTATTCCCCACCTGCTGGAACATTCATCATCACCATGGTTAATGAACTAGCAGTCATTTGGGTGGTGTTATGCAACTAAAGCCCCTGGTTATGACTAATCCCTACTAGAAACACCAGGATAGGCCTAAAGCCAGGACTCTGTGCAGGCCTATAACTGTGTATGTCTGTGTGCTGCAGCATTTAGCTACATCACCCTGCCCTGGAGCTGCAGCATTTAGCTACACCACCCTGCCCTGGAGCTGCAGCATTTAGCTACACCACCCTGCCCTGGAGCTGCAGCATTTAGCTACACCACCCTGCCCTGGAGCTGCAGCATTTAGCTACACCACCCTGCCCTGGAGCTGCAGCATTTAGCTACTCCACCCTGCCCTGGAGCTGCAGCATTTAGCTACACCATCCTGCCCTGGAGCTGCAGCATTTAGCTGCACCACCCTACCCTGGAGCTGCAGCATTTAGCTACACCACCCTGCCCTGGAGCTGCAGCATTTAGCTACACCACCCTGCCCTGGAGCTGCAGCATTTAGCTACACCACCGTGCCCTGGAACTACAGAGCTCAGACCCTGAAAGACAACCCCAGACCTGATATGCTGGTCAACCAGCAGGACTCATGCACCAGATCCAGCTTAGACCAGCATGGAATGGGATCCACTGGACCACCTCACCTGGACTCCAGCATTTCAAAGACCACTCTTGTGTCTTTGAGGGTACCTTGACATTGCATGTACCCTGACGAGCGAAAACGTGACAGTGCCAGTTGACTAAACTTCACTTCCGCAGCATCTTCGGGACAATGCCGCCTTACTGGGAGGACTGGGAATATTCCTTTCCAGCCCCCCGAATCCAACATTAAACTGTGTATCTAGTTACAGCACTGCTGAAGCGCCCATGGTCCTTCTTGACAGGGCTTGTTGTCTGCCTGGCTTCCACCGTTCCCATGCTTCAAGAACAAATGGAAATGGAATGCAAACCAGTTTCCTTATCACACCATTGTCCCGTTTCCCGAACTTCCTAATTACCGAGCTCCCAAACTGATATTAAACACACAAGATGAGCCGGCCCAGGTCAGTTACTCTCGAGTGTGTGAAGACGCCTCTTTGAGTCTCTGAAGGCGGTAAGTGCTATAAGCCCAACGTGCCGATGCGGAGTGCGTCTCCAGACGTCTGCCGGAATACGATACGCTCGAACGCAGCCTGTGCGGCGCAGATTACAGCATCAGACAGGCCGCCCTCCTCTAAAAGCCCTCGTGTGCTTCCCGCGTGCATGAGAATCTCGGCACTGGCAGGCCTTGACGTCTTTGCTCTCGTCTCGGAAGTGAAAAATGAAACCCAGTAAGCACCATCCCGGCCTGTTTTCCTCGCCTGGCCTTTGCTGATGGAAACAAAGGACTGGAGGATTCCGGAATTACAGCTGGACTCCAGACTCCTTCATTGCTCCCCCCGACAGACAGAAACACGGCTTGGGTGTGCCGGCCGACAAGCTGCTGAACCCAACAGGACTTCGTATGCATTTCGATTAGGGCTGCACAATATGGGCAACCGACACAATGCGGCCAAATGTATGTGGACACCTGACCATAGCACATTCAGCCGGGCTTAACGGACCTTCCAATTCCAAAACCCCGGGGATTAATATAAAGGTACGCTGCCCTATTTCGGGAAGCTCTGGAAACTAATTTCACAAACCTCCTGATGTACAGTTCTTGTGCTGATGTTGGAGCTCGGCAGTGAGTGATGCAACACAGTGTAGGCGCTTCTCTACGTGCTACATGCTTCAGCGCTCGGCAGCTCCGCTTTGTGAGCTCGTGAGGTCTACCGTTTAGTGGTTAGGAGCGCTTGTTGCTCGCTGCAAGATGCTTCCTGTTAACCAATATGGCGTCACCAGTTGACCGGGGTGGGCGTAGCATGAACTAACTGACTGTGTACGTGCATTTAAAGTCGCTGAGCCTTTCAGTACAGCTAAGATCAGTGTTTGTCTATGAAGATTGTGGTGTGGTAGTGTGCTTGATTGTATACACCAGTTAGCAATGAACGTAGCTGATGCGCATTAGCCCAATAATTAAGAGAGTGTCCACAAACTTTTGGCCATATAGTGTAGCATAATGGGATTACATAGCTACATAATGTGACCACAGCTAAAGGAAAGGTCATGCTGGACAGAGCCCTCCACCTCCACCTCCACCACCACCTCAACTAAGGAATTGCCTTTCAGAGAAATGGTGTTCCATATTATTTCCAGAGACTACTCTGGCGGCTCATGGTGAACCTCCACCCCCTTATCACCAACATCTGTATATGGTCAAACCAGTTAATGTGCTCTCACTCTCTCTCGCTCTCTCTCTCTCTGGGGCCCTGGGGGGGTCCGGGACCCCCTAATTGACCGATTGGACCACAATTTTCTACCAGATAAAATAAGCTTGTTCAGGCAAAGGGTCAGTGTTCAGCTGCTGCACCCACCATTAGTGAGATCCTGTCCCTGGTATTCTTAATTAGCCAGTGATGCCGCGCTGCTATGCCTCAGGGTAGCCAGATTGGTTCATCCCTCACAACCCAACACCTGGAAATTAGTAATAGGCATAGCTGACACGCATTAACCCAATAATTAAGAGATGTGTCCACAAACTTTTGGCCATATAGTGTAGCATAATGTGATTATACAGCTACATAATGTGACCACAGCTAAAGGAAAGGTCATGCTGGACAGAGCCCTCCACCTCCACCACCACCACCACCACCTCAACTAAGGAATTATCGTTCAGAGAAATGGTGTTCCATATTATTAACAGAGACTACTCTGGCAGTGTAACATATTTCATAGCATCGGTCACTCGTCCCCCAAACCGAAGACTACAGGGCAGATATACACGTGTGGTAGACCACATTACCAAACGACGGACTGCCAAACCAAACGTTTCATTGAGGTTGAAGCATCGGCACTGCTATGGTGAATGAGCATCCAGTCAACACTAGAGTGGCCACCCGACATGCGACCCCACCCTTCCGAATACCATGTGGTGTTGCACACAGTGCTCTGGACCCAATCACATGCATACAGTAGGACTAGACTGGGTGAAGTACTGTGCAGCGTGTGCTCCATCACTACCGCTTAAAATCTCCCTCCCGGCTGCCCTGCGGACAGGCCTCTGGAGCGTCCACCCCTCACAGCGCACCATGCGGAGCAGACACTACACCACCGAACAGCGTAGCGTGTGTTCGAACAGCTGCACGCATGCCTCCTTCCCTAAGCTCCTTTAATAAGTTTACAGCTGCTGGGAAAGAGGTGCCACACCAACATGGAGACCACGCTTACAACCCCTGTGTGTGTGGTGTGTGTGTGTTCAGTACGGTCCTCTGCCACGGGTCTTTATTACAACTAGCCTTCGTCACTTTATGGCTCGTTTCCATGGCAACCAGAATTGAGCTCAAGCCTGATGGCTTGTGTGTGTCGCCCCCTGATGGCAGACAAGGGAAGTGCACGCATGTACACACAGCTACGGACTAATAATGAACTCAAATGATGAGCTTCCAGCTACAGTGTCCTGATCCAGTATTCATTTGGGCTGGAATTCCAAACAAACAACCACCACCATCGAAATATCACTAATGTGGAAGCACCACCCCTTCCCTGCCACCCAACCACATGCCAGCCTAGGCAGTCTATTACACCATGTGTGTTTTAGCCCCTATAGAAACACGTAATCCCACCAGTCCCACAGGACTGTGTTAAGAAGCCTTTAAAACACTTGACTGAGTAACGCATACGTAACGGATTCAACCAAATCCGTAATCTGAGCAAGTTCTAATAAACTGGATGGGTCATTTTCACGTAATGCAAAATCTTATGCCAAGTGCTTCCATGCAGCTCTGTTTGCCAGTTTCTAGGATCCCCGTTTGAGTAGTATGCTCTCTTGCTACAGATAAATGATAAATATTATTATTTTTAATAATAATACTCATCATATTAATCCATCAACGAATCATATCCAACTTAATACGGTTATGTTCCACTACAGGGCAATAGGGCATGAAATGATCTACTGAGCTGTCATAGAAACACACTCAGCAGTAGGGTACATCAAAGAGTTGGTGCCAGATTTGGAGGATGCCCTCCCTGGCCCAATGCCGAGGAGAACTTCCTGTAGACTGGGATTCTGCTGGTAGACCCGTATGACCGTACGCTTCCATACCCCTGCAGATACAGCTACTTCCTTCACACTATGGTCTTTGGCCACGCCCACATGCTCAGTCACTCCTTTTAGCCAATCGTTAACATCTGCTCTGGAGCCACTGAGCCAAAATGATGATCCTTCAGATGATCCAACAAAGGTAAACATCGTTAGTCATGAAGCCCTAACCCTAACCCTAGACATGAAGACCGTAATAAACCCAGAGGAGTCATACCCAGCACGATCTAAACCCCCTAACAAGAGACCACCATCCCCATGTGCACAACCCCCAGCTCTAACCTACGTCATGGGAAACCCTGTCATGCTGTGGAATTTATGGCATTACCGGAGCACCACGAAACCTGATTCATCCACCAGGAGGGAGGAGGAAGAAAGAGGCAGAGCGAGGCAGCATCCCTCTCGAGTGGCAAGTGGAATTGTTTACCACTGGCCAGATTGCTTTTATTGATCTGGAGCGCTCTCAGCAGAAATATGCTCCACGGCATTCATCTCAGACAAGCAGCTCCGTCACCCTCCCTCCCTCTCTCTCTCTCTCTCTCTCTACCTCTACCTCTACGTAGCTTGCTCTCTCAGACCATCTACCCATCACTCTTTCTATCTACCTTTCAATCTCTCTCTCTACCTTCCTTTCTCTCTCTCTTATCTACCCATCTCTCTCACCTTTTCAAATCTCTCTCTCTCTCTCTCTCTCTCTCTCTCTCTCTCTCTGAACACTGATCAGCCATACCATTAAAACCACCTCCATGTATCTGCACCCATTCTCCATTTCACCAGCTCCACTGACCATATAGGAGCACTCTGGAGTTCTACAGTTACAGACGGTAGTCCATCTGTTTCTCTCTGTTTTTCAAATGGTCAGGACCCCCACAAGACCACCACAGAGCAGGTATTATGTGGGTGGTGGTAACACTGACGTGCTGGTAGTGGTGTGTGGTGCTGGTGTGAGTGGATCAGACGCAGCAGTGCTGCTGGACACCTCACCGTCACTGCTGGACCGAGAATCAGGTCCAAAGCTACCTAGCCTTTCTGTCTCTCTCCCCCCTCCCTCTTTCTCTCTCTCCCCTCCCTCCCTCCCTCTCTCTCTCTCTCTCTCTCCCCTCCTCTCTCTCTCTCTCTCTCTCTCACCTCCTCTCTCTCTCTCTCTCCCCTCCTCTCTCTCTCTCCCCCCCTCTCTGTCTCTCTCCCCCCTCCATCTCTGTCTCTCTCCCCCCTCCCTCTCGCTCTCCTCCCACCTCTCTCTCTGTCTGTCTCTCTCTCTCTTTCCCCCTCTCTCCCTCTCTCTCTCTTTCCCCCTCTGTCTCCCCCCCACCCCCCTCTCTCTTTCTCTCTCTCTGTCTCTCTTTCCCCCTCTCTCTCTCTCTCTCTCTCTCTCTGTCTCTCTCCAAAACTATCTGCCTCTTGGCCTCTGCCTTCCTTTCTTACTGTTCCATCATTCCATCCATCCATCCATCCATCCATCCACTGTCTCTCTCACTGTATCCCCAGTAGATATCCCATTTGATCTTTCCTCCCTTAGTATTTCATCTCTTTCTCTCCCTCCAAGTCTCTCGTTTCTCTCTCTCTATCAAAATGTTGATGCATCTCTCCATCTCCTAATATCTACCCAGATGCACCACAGAGCTTTGATGACCAATTCCTATGTAATTACTATGTTATTATTATATAATTACAACTAAATACAACAAAAACTAAAATTAATTAACACATACAGTACACAAGCCAATTCTGAGTAACCTGGATGGGTGGGCTTCTTAAACACCCACTCCAGAGCTGACGCCGTCCGCTGTACAGACGCAGGAGGAGCAAGCGAGGTTATTTCTTCAGCCTCCACGGAGCCTCTTTGGTGTGCAGTGTACTTCAGGGCCCTAATCGATTCCGTCTTACGCACCTCCTGCAGGCCTTGTTTATTCCAGAGGGGACCAGAACCGGAGTCTTGTTCAAGCTAAAGCGGACCCTGAAAAAGCACCACCTGAACACTATGACATCACCTGCCAGGTCCAGGCGTTCACACAATTAAAAAAAAAAAAAAAAAAGCCAGAAGCTTTTACGCCGGATTAACAGCAGGGCCTTAAGCCTTCTCCGACAAAGGCACTGAGCTACAGTAGAAGTGTGAGACTCATTAAAGGCAGTCCGGGGCCCGTCCATCAGCCGCTGCACTGACCTGCTCCATCAGGACCCAGGTACGATGGACAAGCAGATTAACGCTCTATTAGGAGCACGGCGGGGCTTTCTGGAGGCAGCTGAAGAGTGCGCTTCTCGGGGGAATTAACGAGGTGGGTTTGTGCAGTTGTATCGATTCAGTACTGGGAGAGTGCATGGGAAGGGGGCGGGGCCTGTTTTCATAACCTCAGACACATAATTAACACTGCCTGATGTTCAGCTTCTCCACTACGAACCCTACAGTATAGGCTTTCGTATTCAGGTATGCTGTCTGGGAGGACACCAGCTAACCAGCTGTTATGAAATGCAACGGGATTGGCAAATTTGGTGGAGGTTAACAAACTGATGCTAAGTACATCATAGAATGTTAGACCAATGAGGCATTAAGAGGCATGGGGAACCGGACCCTGCTCTCTGGACTGCCAACGACTCAACACTCTTTTTGGCGTCTGGAGGTCACCCAGAGGTCATAGAAATTGTACTTACATTGTAGTTACTACAGTCAATAAGAATCACGCCACACCTGAGGTCATGGGACGGTCATCCCTGTTACGTCTCCTTTCTCTATTCCAGTTTTTGCAGCTCTGTCTTTCTTTCTTCTCCCCCTCTCCCTCCCCATCTCTCTCTCCCTCTCTCTCTCTCTCTCCCCTCTCTCTCTCTCCCCTCTCTCCCCCCCTCTCTCTTTCTCTCTCCCCCCCCCCCTTTTCTCTCTCTCTCCCCCTCTCCCTCCCCATCTCTCTCTCTCCCCCTCACTCTCTCTCTCCCTCTCCTCTCTTTCTCTCTCCTTCTCTCTCTCTCTCTCTCTCTTTCTCTCTCTCTCTTTCTCTCTCTCCCCCCCTCTCTCTTTCTCTCTCTCCCCCCTCTCTCTCTCTCCCCTTCTCTCTCTCCCCTTCTCTCTCTCCCTTTCTCTCTCTCTCTCTCCCCCCTCTCCCTTCCCATCTCTCTCCCCCCCCACTCTCTCTCTCCCTCTCTCTCTCTCCTTCTCCCCCTCTCTCTCTTTCTCTCTCTCTCTTTCTCTCTCTCCCCCCTCTCTCTCTCCCCTTCTCTCTCTCTCTCTCCCCCCTCTCTCTCTCTCTCCCCCCTCTCTCTCTCTCTCTCTCTCCCCCCTTCTCTCTCTCCCCCCTCTCTCTCTCCCCTTCTCACTTTCCCCTTCTCTCTCTCTCTCTCTCTCTCTCTTTCTCTCTCACCCCCCTCTCTCTCTCTCTCCCCCTCTCTCTCTCTCCCACCCCCCCCCCTCTCTCTCTCCCCTTCTCCCCCTCTCTCTCTCCCCTTCTCTCCCCCCTTCTCCCCCTCTCTCTCTCGGCTACCACAGCACTATGGGCGTTCAAAGGTTTTCTGATAAGAGGCCCATCACCTCACAGCAAGACACCCGCCCCCTGCACACACTGATGAAGACCACACTCACCGTCCCTCTTCTACCACTCCGTCTCCCTCCTCTTACTCCTCCAGTGTGAAGGCTAAATGCTCGTCTTCCCGAGCCGGTGCGAGTAGGGACTTGGTAAACATCTGCTGCTCTGCCACAAACTTCAAAACACTACAGCTGGGGGAAGCATGTGTGGTGAAGACAGTGCAGTTTCTGGCTTGACCGCCAGGGGGCAGGGTTCATCAATGACATTCAGTGGTCAGAAGCCAGTACAATGGACGATGCCATTTACGGACATTTTTCCTTTATTTGATGAATGTAAAATCTAATTTTAATGTATTTACATATTCATAAGCTCCATGCATTCATATGCATAGTAGGAAGAGTACTGGGGACTCTGGCTGAAGTCCTTGAGGCCTTTAAGGATTGATGGTTGGATGATTCCTGATTTCTGTCAGATGACGAACACGATCCTGAAGCATCCTCAGGAGACTCCTGATGAGCAGAAGGCTGTTCTAGGTAAACAAGCATCTCCCTGCAAACGTGTTTTGGGTTGTTGTAGTTGCAGTCAGCTGCAAATTTCCTGCCAGTGAGACGTAAATCTTTAACAAGGTAAACAAAGCAAAATCAGCTGGTTCTGAAAACAACTCGCCGAGCCGAGGGCAAGCAGACAGGAGAGGAGACTTGCATTAGTCACAATGCATGAACGTGTACATCACCAAGGGCTCCTGCCTGCAGTGGAGCCACCCCGAAGCCACCTGGACACCAACAGCACCCTCATCTTCTACACCTGTCCTGTCAGTAACCTGTCTGTACCGCTGAGTTAGCCAGGGGAGTCCCGCAGAGCTTCCTTCAGACAGTGCTGCAACTAGAGCAGCAAGACCTACCTAACCTTCCTGGTGGGGCAGGTACGTGTTCCTCTTATGTTGTGAACCAGCTACGCTAATGATGCATTCACAGTATGGAGGTGGACGGAAGCAGACAAACCGGACGTTCCAGCTGTCAGCAGAACGTTTCATCAAGAGCCACATCAAGCCAGCATGTACAACAAGATACAAACTTAAGATAGCAAACAGCAGCGGCGACGATGACGACAACAACAACAACAACAACAACAACAACAACAACAACAACAGAAGCAGCAACAACAGCAGGAACATGAACAGAAACAACAACAACAACAACAGAAACAGAAACAACAACAACAGCAACAACAACAGCAGCAGCAGCAGCAACAACAACAACAACAGAAGCAGCAACAACAGCAGGAACATGAACAGAAACAACAACAACAACAACAGAAACAGAAACAACAACAACAGCAACAACAACAGCAGCAGCAGCAGCAGCAACAACAACAACATAAACAGAAACAACAACAACAGCAGCAGCAACAACAACAACAGCAGCAGCAACAACAGAAACAACAACAACAACAGCAACAACAACAGCAGCAGCAGCAGCAGCAGCAGCAACAACAGAAACAACAACAACAACAACAACAACAACAGCAGCAGCAGCAGCAACAACAACAGGAACAGAAACAACAACAACAACAACACAAACAGAAAAAACAACAACAACATAAACAGAAACAACAACAACAACAACAACAACAGCAACAACAACATAAACAGAAACAGAAACAACAACAACAACAACATAAACAGAAACAACAACAACAACAACAACAACATAAACAGCAGCAGCAGCAGCAGCAATAGCAGCAACAGCAGCAGTGACAACAACAACAAAAGGAGCAGCGACAGCAGCAAAAACACCACCACAAACAACAACGTTACGCAAACCTCATCCCCGGGGGAGACCCAAAGGCCAACGCTGCTCTAACGGCCCAACAAAATCTACTCATGAAGCCCCAAGCAGCCGGGCAGGTCATTCATACAGTAACCAGGGAGAAATAAGAGACAGATGAACGAGCACTGGAAATGACCTCCATCGTTATTAAACCTTAACAAGCCAAACTCCACTAATAACCCTCTGCTTATTACCATGTTATTACTACATTACTACTATGTTATTACTACATTACTACCATGTTATTACTACATTACTACTATGATATTACTACATTACCACGTTATTAACCAATGACTAAATCCATCTCTCTTTCTCACTCTCTCTCACACACACTCCTGCCTCCAGATCAAGATCCTCTCTATCCCATTCCTCTCCTCCCCTCGTGACCCCAGGATCAATGACCTAGTTCCTGTAGTTCTGATGCTGCTGAGTCAGAGAGCAGGATGTTAGACGAGAGGGAGCGAGAAACAGACAGAGAAAGAAAGAAAGAGAGAAAAAGAGCATGTGTCAGAGAGAGAGAGAGAGAGAGAGACAGAGAAACAGAGAGAGAGAGCGCAAGAGAGCGCGAGAGAGTTAGAGAGAGAACACGCAAGAGAGAGAGAGAGAGAGAGAGAGAGAGAAAGAAAGAAAGAGATCATCTGTTACGCTGGGATGTCTAATTTTAGCCGGGAGGAATTGGGAGCGCACTGCTAAGAGGAGTTTAGGCTCCGTCCCAAACTATCAGGGTTCCTCTTAAACTAAGCTCTAAGCTAGCTGTGTCCCAAATGCACCTCTGTCTGTCTCTCTCCCTCCGTACATCTCTCTCTTCATCTGACTCGCTCTTACTCTCTACATCTCTCTCTTCATCTGACTCGCTCTTTCTCTCTACATCTCTCTCTTCATCTGACTCGCTCTTTCTCTCTACATCTCTCTCTTCGTCTGACTCGCTCTTTCTCTCCCTCTCTATCCACATCTCCCTCTAATTCTCCGACTCTCTCTCTCTCTACCTCCTACTTTCCCCACTCTCTCTCTACATTGTCCTTGGACTCTCGACCGTTCTCCCTCTCCCACAACTCTCTCTGACTCTCTCTCCCCACAAGCTTGTCTTTCACTCTGGCATTCTCTCCCAAACTCTCACTCTCCTCCAACTCTTTCACTGACTTTTTCTCCCTACCTCTTTCTCTCCAACTCTCTCTCTCCTTCTTCCCTTGACCTACTCTCTCTCTCCTGACTCTCTCTGTCTCTCAACTCTTCTCACTGGATTTCTCTCTCTTTCTCTTTCCTCTGACTCTCTCTCACACAACTCTCTCTCACCCACTGTCTGCTTCATTCTCGCTCTCTCTCTCTCTCTCCCTCTCTGACTCTCTCCCCAACTCTCTCTCTACCTCTCTCCCAACTTTCTCTCCCCTTCCCCTCTCTTTCTCTCTCTCCCTCCCCAACTCTCTCTCTACCTCTCTCTCCCCAACTATCTCTCTCTCTCTCCCCCCCCAACTCTCTCTCTACCTCTCTCCCTCTCTCTCTACCCAACTCTCTCTCTACCTCTCTCCCTCTCCCCAACTCTCTCTACCTCTCTCTCTCCCCAACTCTCTCTCTACCTCTCTCTCCACCTCTCTCCCAACTTTCTCTCCCCTTCCCCATCCTCTCTCTCTCTCCAACTCTCTCTCTACCTCTCTCCCCCAACTCTCTCTCTACCTCTCTCCCTCTCTCTCCCCCCCAACTCTCTCTACCTCTCTCTCTCCCCAACTCTCTCTCTCCACCTCTCCCAACTCATTCTCCCCATTCCCCCAATCCTCCCCATCCTCTCTCTCTATATCTCTCTCTCCCCAACTCTCTCTCTCTCTACCTCTCTCTCTCTCCAACTCTCTCTCTCTCTCTCTCCCCCAACTCTCTCTCTACCTCTCTCTCCCTCTCTCTCTCTCTCTCCCTCCCCATCTCTCCCAACTTTCTCTCCCCTTCCCCATGGCTCTCCATCCTCTCTCTCGCTCTCTCTCTCTCTCTCTCTCCAACTCTCTGTCTACCTCTCTCTCTCCCCAACTCTCTCTCTACCTCTCTCCCAACTTTCTCTTCCCTTCCCCATGGCTCCCCATCCTCTCTCTCTCTCTCTCTCTCTCTCCCTCTCTCTCCCCAACTCTCTCTCTACCTCTCTCCCTCTCTCTTCCCAACTCTCTCTCTACCTCTCTTCCTCTCTCTTCCCAACTCTCTCTCTACCTCTCTCCCTCTCTCTTCCCAACTCTCTCTCTACCTCTCTTCCTCTCTCTTCCCAACTCTCTCTCTACCTCTCTCTCCCCAACTCTCTCTCTACCTCTCTTCCCAACTCTCTCTCTACCTCTCTCCCAACTTTCTCTCCCCTTCCCCATGGCTCCCCATCCTCTCTCTCTCTCTCTCTCTCTCTCTCCATCCTTAAGCATCTTGGATACCAAGTCAAACATTGGACACACTGCCAGAAACACAGAGGAGAGAGCTGTCAGAAACCGGGCTACCACACTGAGAACACCCCAACACAGAAAAAGCCCAACACAGTTTACAAAGTGCAACCAAGCAAAGCAAAGCAAACCTCCATCAGGTTCTATTAAACCTGTACCCATCGAAAACCACCACCGACAACAGCAAGCCCACCACAGTCTGTGTTAACGGACCTGGAAGAAAAACTGACCCTGAGTCAGCCGAGTCAGCGCTCCAGAGCAGATCTCCCCTCCCACTGACCTGAGATCAGCCAGCTCTCTAAACTGGGGGCTTCACTCCCCTTCCAGCCTGCAGGTAAAGCTGATCCAGTGTGGCAGTCCGAACCGTAAACCCAAACTCACACAGAAAGGAGCTTGCAGCAGACAGCTGAACGCGGCTAACACGGAATGAGCGTTTGCAGACAGCGTGCAGCGAGCCAGCGCGTGGGTTGCTGTGGCTTTGCTGTGGTCTCGGCCCAGTCTGGGTTCGCGCATTCGCTGGATGTTGTCGATTTGCGCTCTGGGTGTGATTTGGCAGCTACAGAGGCACGCTAACCCAAACAGCTCTGAGGGGGCTTGGGGGGCTTCCTGTTCCAAAGAGCATGCTTTTGATTACCGGTGGGTATTCCTAAGATGCTCATCCCGATCCACGGACACGATGGATCATAATGCATCAGTTGTTCAGTCTTCCAGCTGAAAATAAATGGACTGAGAAGGAATCAGCCGCCAGGAATGAAACGTGGTGGGAAGGTCTGAGTTCCACACTCAGTGCACATGACATTAGCAAGGTTGGGCTGCATGGCTCTGTACCTGACTGACCCAACAGCCATGACTGTGGACACTCAGCGAGCAGCCCCCATCCTATTAGTGCACTGTTAGCAGACAGCTGATGACGTAGGACTACATGCACGCAGACCATCACGACAACTGCCCTTAGCACCACCTCAACGCCACTGGCATCATGCCAGACTGTCGTGGAGTGGCTCAGAATGACAGCAGGTCATCATCAGTGCCGCGTCCAGCTTCCGTCTTTTGGTGGAGACGACCAACAAATCCAATATGGAGGCACCGTGGTCAGCACCAGTGGTTTGTTGGTGTCACTCCACCTCCGCCCGTACCACAAAGTCTGCAGGAACTGTGTGAGGATATTCAAGCTGACTGGGATGGACTATCTGAGGACACCATTAGGAAGAGTAAGGAAATCCAATTCTGACCCCGCCTCCCTGGCCAAAGGCCACCCTCCCATGTGCCACCTCCTGCATGGCACGGCTTTGACTTCTTTGCATCAGCGGAAACCACTTCATACTTCATTAGAACCAACCATGCTCAACCACCCACCCCCCACCCCCCTCATGAGTCTCCCTCCGCCCTTCCTCCCGAGATATTCAAATGGAACAAGGTTTGCATTGGAATTTGGACGATGCAAATACTGACAGACAAAAGCTCCTCTGATCTCCTTCTCAAAGAAACCCAACAGGAGGAAGAGGACTCACTTGGGAAACGGATTAAATTCCCATCATGCATCCCTCCAACCACTACGACACAACAACACTGCAACCACAATACCCCCGTCTCATTTCCCATATGCATTAACGAATTCAGTTCAAGCCAGTGTGATAACGGTATGGTCCCAGCACTATGCTGTACGTCGTATCTCTCTCTGAGGAGCTCCTATATACCGTCCCTGCCGGGCCCGGCCTACCTGGAAACACACTGAGGAATGTGAGCTTTACACAAACCAAGAGAGAACGAATTCCAGGCCGAGCAGGCCAACGGAAAACAGCCCAAACATTCCGGTTCCTGAAATCAGGCTGGGTTTCACCTGGAGTGGAAAGAGGCAGTCATAGCGTATGCACACACACGCACGCACGCACGCACAGACACACACACATACACACACATATACACACACACACACACACACACACACACACACGTGCACACGCAAACACACTCATACACACATATACATACACATACACACATGCATGCACACACACACACACACACACATATACACACACACACACACACACACACACACACACACATATACATACACATACACACATGCATGCACACACACACACACACACACACACATACACACACACACACACACACACATATACATACACACACACACACACGCACATGCACACACACACACATACATACACGTGCACGCGCTAACACACTCATACACACATACACACACACACACACACATATACACACACATACATATATGCACACACACATATACACACACACACATACGCGCACAGACACACACACATACACACACATATACATACAC
>JAMWET010002492.1:67500-75000 GCA_024036415.1 Prochilodus magdalenae
TTATGTCTAATTTACATGTTTGTATTAAAGCACTGTAAGGGACTACGCACCTAAGTTTTTCACTCACCTTCACACCTGTGAAAACGTGATGTGACAATAAAAGTGATTTGATTTGATTATTTATTGTACGGTCTTGCACGTTGCACTTTCTGCAGTCTGTCCTGTACTGTATTGTTTCCTTGCTCCTCCAATCAAGAGAGCTTCCCAGTTAAAGGGACTGTATCCCAGCAGTTGGAAAGTCTGCTACATAAGTACCTAGCTTTCAGAATGCCGATCCGTCCAGGTGTTAATGCAATAGGTGTTGGGTTAGCCTGATCCGGACCTGATCCTCTGTTTAAGACACTATAGTGTTTCGACTGTGTCTGAGCTAGCCGGCATGCAACCGGAGGCATGTGCCAAATACATCCCTACATCGTGGCCACTAGTGTTCTCCTCCAAGCGTGTTGAGCTGTCCAATGATGCAGTTGCCCTATACCATCCCTCTTTTTAAGGTCACTCGGTCATCTTATGGTGGTTAAGGGACACTGGAGTGAGGTGGCGCTCATTACGGTCAGTAGAAAGTGGGTTTGGCCCTCTGCCAGTCTGTAGCCGTGTTGTCCTGTGTGTTTGCTGCTTGGCCTTGTTCTTACAAACCTGATGCTCACTGTATCTGCCAGTAAAGCTAGAACCCAACCTCCTGTTCCTCACCAAGAACCTCCCTTCTCAGCTCTTTCGGTCTGTAGCTGTATGTTGACTACACCTCCTCCTTGGGTAGTACTAGAACGAGGGAGTAGAGATGACCGCAGCAGTGGGTTTATACTATGGCTCAGTAAGGCAGCCCCAAAAGCACCAGGGGACATGACCAGGGTTTACGTAACCACATGCCTCACATGCCAACCACACACACATACACACACACTCCACCCACTGGAAGAGATTGAGGAGGAAACGGCCGGTTATCTTTCTCTGGCACTACTCCCATCCTGTCCTACAGCCCTAACGAGGTACAGAGATAGGGCGGGAGACAAAGAGAAAGCATGCGAGAGGAGGAAGGAGAGATGCCGTTGTGGCAAAGCAAGCCACCCTGTCCTATCAGATATGGGGCATGGAAAGAGACAGAGCTTTGACGGAAAGGCCATCCTGAAGGCCTATCTTCCGCAGATGAAATCTCCCTCTGACAGAGGACAGGCCGGACAGTAACGGTCAGCAGTGGCCGCATTCGGTGCCCACCGAGCCTCCAATTACGGCCCAATCCGTTCAGATGGCCACACTAAAGCCCTGCGCTGTTAGATCAAGCGATTTTAAAATCACTGTAGGCTGCAGTCTCTCTGCTCTTACCGGGAAATTTCATTTGGTCACTGACAAAGGAAGCAATGCCGTAAACATGGATATGAAGCCACGGGTCCAGGGATAAAACACTCACAGCTGCACAAGTAGCTGCACCAGAAGGAATCGACAGACAGGGATGAAACTTAGTTAATGATTCAAGTTTCGGCCGTGCATGTGACCTCATCGCTGTACCTGACTGACCCAACAGCCACGACATACAGACAATTAGCAAACAGTGATGCCTCCAGTCATCCTGTTAGTGCCAGCACCATTGGCAGATGGCTGCACCATGAAGGACTACATGCACGCAGACCATTGCAGCGATTGTCCTTAACCCCACATCAGAAAGACTGTTCCTCTACCCAAGGAATGGCAGGCGCATTTTTGGCTGTTACAGGTTTTTGCTTGTTAAAGGTGCAGTGTTGGGGCCAATTGTAGTACTAACGTAGACTGGCAATCTGGAGGACCCAGACAAGGGCAGCTATGCATGCAGGTGCTGAGAGAAGTGACGAAAAGAGAAATGCATGGTCGTTATCCTGCTGTAGTCCTATATACGATGAATGGGGACTACCTGGGACAATTGGCAGGTGCCAGGTGAACACTGGAGAGCACAGACCTTGACGTGTTGGTGTTTGGGGTTTATGGTGGTCTTGTGGTAGTCCTGTATACAATACATAGAGACTAGCCGGGACAATGGGCATGTGCCAGGTGAACACTGGAATGCACAGACCTTAATGTATTTGTGTTTGGGGTTTATGGTGGTCTTGTGGTATTCCTCTATACAACCGGCATGTGCCAGGTGAATACTGGAAAGCACAGACAAAGCACAGACAGTTGGCTTGTTTTTTTTTTTTTTTTTTGATGGATGGATGGATGGATGGATCCAGGTGTGCCAGGTGAATACTGGAAAGCACAGACATTGACCTATTAGTGTTTGGGATTTATGGTGGTCTTGTATACAATGTATACAATGTATACAATCCTGTATACAATACATGGAGATTACCTGGGACAATTGGCATGTGCCAGGTGAACACTGGAGAGCACAGACCTTGATGTATTTGTGTTTGGGGTTTATGGTGGTCTTGTGGTAGTCCTCTATACAACTGGCATGTGCCAGGTGAACACTGGAGAGCACAGACCTTGACGTATTAGTGTTTCTGGGTTTATGGTTGTCTTGTGGTAGTCCTCTATACAATACATGGAGACTACCTGGGACAATGGGCATGTGCCAGGTGAACACATTTACATTCACATTTACGGCATTTTGCTGACGCTCTTATCCAGAGCGACTTACAAGGTTAATCATATTACAGGTGGGCCAATGTAGTGTTAGAAGTCTTGCCCAAGGACTCTTATTAGTGTAGCACAGCATAGTCACCTAGACTGGGATTTGAACCCCAGTCTCCCACATGTAGAGATGGCACTCTGGGTAGTGGTGTTACCCGCTGAGCTACACCAACCACCACACTGCAGTGCACAGACCTTGGCGTATTAGTGTTTGGGGGTTGTGGTGGTGGGGGTAGATGTGGTCGCTGTAGTTGTAGGGTATTTGCACCTGAGCTCAGACACTGAGATTATATTTAATGTCTTCTTGTCTTCGTAAGGATGGGATGCCTTCAGGACCAAGACACAGACATACAAGCAGCTCCTAGAAGCCATAATGAAATGTCAAGCAATAGTCTGCTGTTCTTCAGCTGGGAAATAGTCTTTTCCACTGTGTTCACAGCGACCCTGGGGACTGCTCGCTCCGCCGCTCATGCTGAAAACCGTCTTAATTACTACTTAATTAACGCTTAATTAAAGTGACAAAGCCTAGCCTACGCATGATCCCAGGGGCTTCTTGGCAACAGTCAATAAAGCAAATACGCTTTGCCCATTCCAAACTGCTTGAAGGGTGGATGTCTGGTGTTTGAACTCTACATTAACCGATACACTGAACAGGAACCCACAGCACGCCGGTTCAGGCAATTACCAGACTACTGTCCTCACTGCCAATACAGCACATTCCAGGTACAGAATAACCGAGCAATGAAATAATACGGGTGGGAAACGGTTCACAGTGGGAACAGACCGAAACACTGTGCGTCTATGCTCTAACTACCCTACCAAAACGCTTACTGTACCGGAGAGAAGAACGTCCTGAGCCTGGGTGGAAGTTAAGGGAATGAGATTTGTCCCGCACATCGCACTGAACCATTTCTGTTGGCCATTAAGCATAAAATGTTAGGCAGAGGGCAACTACCAAATGGTGCAGCAGAAGCAGCAGCAACGGCAGCACCACCCTTAGCAACAACACCACCACAACAGCAGCAGCTACTCCCTTGTTCTAGTGCTACCCGAAGAGTAAGTGTAGTCAAAATACAGCTACAGACCAAAAGAGCTGAAGAGAAAAGTTCTTAGTGAGGAGGAGGACGACAACAACAACAACAACAACAACAACAACACCACCAGCAAGGGCAACAACAACAGCCTCATCCACAGCATCACTACCAACAGTACAAGTGAAAACAGTTGGCTTTTTTTTTTTTTTTGTTTGTTTGTTTGTTTTTTAGGGGAATTCTCAGATTCTCAGGATATCGTTAAGACTGAAAGTCATTCAGAGGGAAACGCTTCATTACGACGCAATTTACTGAGTTGGGATATTTCACTGCGAAATAGTTAAAATTTCAAAAAAGAAAACATCTCAAAAAAGAAGTTAATAGATGTAATATTTTGAGAATGCAGCTGCTATCAGGACCATAAAAGATCATTCACCCAATCTCTAGACATTCTTACTTGTTTTCAATCATGGAAACTGTCTACACATGGAGATACATTAAATAAAAGCTGAAAACGTGTAAAATAAGTTAGATAGTCTTACCATAGTATTAGATACTACAATCTCATAATGAAAATTATTATTTGGTTTATAATTATTTAGCTTTAATTTTACTGACTTGGCTAACCAAGGTAGCATTACTGGTGTCCAGTTGTGGTGATAGGATTGGACAGGATTGCTTTAATAAAGTTTTTACATATGTCTGATAACTGACATGTCTGAGGCACGTCTGATGAAGTGTGATGTATGCCTAGAACATATTTGATATGGGAGCGGTTTATCCCTAGGTCTCCCATGAGCACTGTCCAACCCAGACAGTGAAGGCATGTTGAGGCATCACTTCAGAAGCTCTACTACAAGTTGGTCAGACCAGTCTGGATCCATAGACCCCTATACCAGATGGATGGAAATGAACTGGAGCTGCTGCTTTAAAGAGCCCGCCAAGCTAAGGCTGGACTGCATGGGATGGATCATCACAGGACACCATTAGGAAGCTCTACAACTCCATGCCGAGACGTCTGGCTTGTTGCCATGGTGAACATGGTGGCCTGGCATACTGAGAGACGCTACTTCTGTATGTGTAGCTCAGTAAGTATGGTCCATATCCATTTATCATCTATTGTACCTGGTAACCTTCATCTTACACTCTTGACGACCAGTGTATTTCCTTGGCAACCAGCAGTTTCATTACAGTGAAGCAAAGTAAAACATCCCAGATCATTCTTTACAGTGTAAGCTCATCATATTTGCATATGGCGCTTATGGCGTTTTACCGTCAGAGCAGCATCGGTCCTGAACGTGGCTGGGGTTTTGCGAGCGCTAAGCTACCTTATGGCTTTAGCAGCTTTCCCTAGATAAACAGCAGCGTTGATTCTGCTACTTGATGCTACTCGATTCCACATCTGCTCTTTGATTAACGGCAGCATTGCATTGCCCTCGACTTCTTGATTCATTTCGACATTTGCCAGCTGCTTGAAAAACGAGTGCACTTAAAAGCTTTTTGGGTCTTATTTTAAGAGCATTCATTTCAGAGGGCTGGGCCGAGCTGTCATTAGCCAGTCATCAGTGAAAGGTCCATCTTCCCCCCCACAACCAACCAAGACTTTCACAGACAGGATTTTATGATGGCGGCAGTTTCCGCGTACGCTGACTCAGCGCTTTTAGCTTTACCAACATAATCGCATTGCGTCCGGCAGGGTGGAACTGCACCGAGGTATTGAGCGGAGTCACTTCTGAGGGAGCGGGTACTTTCGAATCTACAGTAGTGCTTACTCAGCAAAAGCCACAGGAATGTATGGTGAAGGTAACAATAGCATACGGCCAGTGATGTGTGTGTAGGGGTGTGTGTGTGTGTGTGTGTGTGTGTGTAACCAAGAAAGTCAAGATATCACTGATCACTAGTCTCCTGGAAAAGAGGGGCAAGTGATCCACCCCAACCCCTCGGACCACAAACAGATCTTTGGAACTTTCCAGGGATCAGCCAGTTGTTGCCAGCCAATGTTATGGTTGGGCTCAGGCCTACATTCTCCACTGGACCACCCAAAGCGACTCCATGAACTTCCAGTGAGTTCTCCATGAGTTCCAGTATTGAAATCTCATGAATTTGATAAATAACCAAACGTATATATATTCAAAACAGAGAGTCAAAGTTTTCAATGGTTACTCAAGAAGCCCAACCACGTGGTTTCTTTGGCAGGGGGCTTTGGAGGTTGGTGGGCGGTTCAAGAGTGGTGCTATAAAGAAATATATCATCCAGCTGTTTGATAGAGGTAGACTCGTCATTGTTTTTGGGGCCGATGCCGATCGTCTTTCAGGCAACAGTCAGTAGCAATAGAGGGCGGAGCTGTAAAAGTAGCCAATGGCCAATAAGAATGTGGAATTGAGGAAAATACACTAGGAATATACGATGTGCTCAGAACACCCAGGTAAAGCTTCCAGTGGTTAATCAAGGAGCTTCTCGACCTGGGGGACCCCCTTTGTGGTCCCAATGTGGTGGCTGTTATTAGAGACGGACCCATCATTGTTTTTGGGGACAATGCCGATGGTCTTTCAGGCAATAGGTAAAGCTGACGTGTCCATTCCGACTTGCCGTACTGCCACAGCTCCTATAATACCTTAGTGCTCCTGTACCTTAGCCCAGACTTAAATAAATTCCTGTTCAGATAAACAGTCATACAGCGCCGGAAATCACGTAACCAAGTCCATCAAAGACCACTTACGCACTCAGTCGGGTTTAAAGCAAGCGTGTGATGATTTGAAAATGCATTAGCATGATGCTAATTGCTAATATTCTGCCACCACAGTTACATTTAGGCTAAACTTATTGGATATGTTTGATGTAAAGTTATACGTTAAATATAATAAATATTGTTGGGTGGGAACGGAAGGCATGCAGCAGTGTTACGTCATCAGTATACAAAAAAATAAAATAAACAAAACCAACATGATCCTACATGTCCCTGTCCAGGACATTTCCAGAAACCCAAGCTGATATTTAATAGTTAATGACGGGAGAAAAATCCCGCATGTATCAAAACATAAACAAACAAAAACGAAATTCTCGTAATGAGCCAGAATAGAGACGTTCCGGGAGAAACCGAGGAGCTCATGATAAACACCCTCATGCGTGTATTCCTCTGAAAGCAGTGAACCGTATGGAAACCAAACACCTGTTTACAGTAAGCAAAGCCTCTGAGGAGCCTGCCGCACACTAGCCTTTCTGGATTGTCGGTCAGATTCTTCCTAGGAAGACTGTGAGGGGTCGAATTAAGACCAAGGCTGTTCTCTGATCAGGTTCCAGATGGTCATATGTACTGCATATCACACTGTATAGAAGTATACTATGGGACAAAGTTGGCAAGGAGTGCTTATAGGTGATTTTGACAGTTTGGTTGGAGATGGACCATCTCTATGGTTTTTGGGGCCCATCGAATTGGACATCTGGTTTACCAGAACCCGCCAACCGCTAACACGTGAATACAGCATCGGCCGTCTTCGCTAGTTTTGCCGTTCCTTAGATTCTCCCTGTACTGATGTCCTCTCTGTGTGGTTATCAGTTTAGTGGTGGTCAAAGTGTTCATCTTGGACTGACCACATGTTTTCTAGTGTAGGCACCATGGTGAGCGCCAAGGGCAACGGTTTGTTGTGACGCGCCAAACGTCCAGAAGGCCTAGTGTCACTCCACCTCCACCCCTACCGCACCATCTGCAGGAACTGTGTGAGGATGTTCAAGCTGCATGGGATGGATTATCACAGGACACCATTAGGAACCTCTACAGCTCCATACCGAGACGTCTGGCGTGTTGGGTTAGCAAACATGGCGGCCGACACCATACTGAGAGACAGACTTCTGTATGTGTAGCTCAATAAAT
>JAMWET010002492.1:80000-101264 GCA_024036415.1 Prochilodus magdalenae
GGGCGTGAGGGTACTGGGCGTGAGGGTACTGAGCATGTGGATACTGGGCTTGAGGGTACTGGGCAGGAGGGTACTGGGCAGGAGGGTACTGGGCAGGAGGGCACTGAGCATGAGGGTACTGGGCATGAGGGTACCGAGCATGTGGGTACCAAGCATGAGGGTACTGAGCGTGAGGATGTGGAGAGCTTGCTGGAGAAACTGTAGACAGTGACCGGACCTTACTCCAGTACGCTTCTTCAATCTTTTCAAGGCAATGGTTCTATATAGAACCACAAGCATTCAAAAGAACCATCTAGATCATCTTTGCATCAAAAAATAGTTCTTCAGAGTGATGGAGAATGGTTCTCTGTAGAACCTTTTGGAAAATGGGTCTATATAATGCGACAGGGTAAAAATGTTGTGTTCTATATTGTATAAAGAACTCCTGAAGAACCAGTAGCTTTAGTAGTGTAGGCCCTCAAGGTAGCAGAGGGACCGAAGGAGGACAGGTCAGTGGTGCCAATGAAACAGTGAGAGAAGAAAGCTACAATACATAAACAGGAGCGGAACAGGGGGTCCTGTTTGCTTAGCTTTGCCACATTTGCCTGATTCATCCTACATGGTAACTACATAACTATAAAGTTATGGCCTGTTGTAAATCCCCCGCCACCTTATTGTGTGACCTTGAAACATGTTTTATAGCTCCATTTGTGTAAAACAGTCAAATTTACTCCTGTAATTTAGTTACTTGTGTTATTACATAGTAATAGTTCCATTAACGCTAATGTAACAACGACCAGAGTCAAATTACTAATGTAATTTAGTTACTTGTGTTATTACATAGTAATAGTTCCATTCATTTTAATGTCAATCAATGACCAGGGTCAAATTTAGTTGTGTTATTTACGTGTAATAGTTTAGTTACGTTAATGTTATTACAACGTAAATAGCTCAAATTTACTCCTGTAATTTACTTGTGTTATTACATAGTAATAGTTCCATTAACATTAGTGTAACGACCAGAGTCAAAGTAATTTAGTTACTTGTGTTATTACATAGTAATAGTTCCATTAATGTTAATGTAACAACGGCCAGAGTCAAATTTACTCCTGTAATTTACTTGTGTTATTACATAGTAATAGTTTCATTAACATTAGTGTAACGACCAGAGTCAAAGTAATTTAGTTACTTGTGTTATTACATAGTAATAGTTCCATTAATGTTAATGTAACAACGACCAGAGTCAAATTTACTCCTGTAATTTACTTGTGTTATTACATAGTAATAGTTCCATTAACATTAGTGTAACGACCAGAGTCAAAGTAATTTAGTTACTTGTGTTATTACATAGTAATAGTTCCATTAACGTTAGTGTAACAATGACCAGAGTCAAAGTAATTTAACTACTTGTGTTATTACATAGTAATAGTTCCATTTATTTTAATGTCAATCAATGACCTGAGTCAAATTTACTCGTGTAATTTACTTGTGTTATTACATAGTAATAGCTCCATCAGCATTCATGTAACAATGACCACCAGCTAATCTTAAAACCACTGGGAAACAAAGGCTGGACTGGAAACGTGTAGCTGTCTGGAACATTAGGGGCAGCAGGGCCATGCTGACACCTTAAAGCAGAGCCGAGTTACTGCTGTACACCATCAGTCAAAAGTTTAGACACACCCAACTAAATGGATGGTGCTGGTGATCTTAAAGACTCTACAGTCTAACATTTACCAGTTCCAACTGCTGAGAGTCTGAAACGGTACATATCCTGATGAAGCACAGGATTACATACCTCCATATCTCCACCTCTAATATACATTTAGCTGTGTTGGTTCTGCACAGTGTAAAAGCTCTAGTTCCTTTTTCAGTGTAGTGAACATTCATGAAGGACCGACCAATAGAGCTGCTCTGCACCTGCTCTGAAGCCAGGTTTATCCTCCGCCTATAAAACTCCAGTCTGGAGGTGTTTAAGGTGGACTGTATAATTCAATAAGTGCCGTTTTAAAGTTTGATGTCCTCACTTTAATTCTAAAGCAAGACATTAACCCAACCACAAGCCTTCTGAGAGTAACCACGCCTAATCTTTTACAGCGCATTGTAACTTCTTGGTCTTCCCCAGTCACTAGATCAGATTCCAATCGGAAAGCTGTGGGCTGTAATAGAGCAGGAGATAAGAACTATGGCCTGTGGACCCAATGGTGTAAAGATTCAGGAACCACTTCTACCTATGCGATAGGCCTACAGCGGTCACTCCTTAGGTAATCACCTCGCTGTTGACTTAGGCAAAATGGGGAAGTGCATGACGCATACAAACACAGCCACATGCTTCAGATAGGAACCCAGGTGTGGTCCGGACCCAGCCGGCCTGAAACTCATACAGGAGAACTAAGTGCTGATTATGTCATCCTCGTGCAGGTCTCTTTCTGGAGGAGCGCAGCTGTGCTCAGTGCACTGGTGGTTTAATTCAAAGCAGACAGAAGAGCACAACATGCCTAACACCCAGGGCTTAGTGGGTTAATAAGACCTTGGGTCAGGTATAGTGACGTAGTGGCGTGCTTATAGCTTTGGCTTCGCTTGGTCGTGTAGAGGGTGAATTATAGAAATAGAAGAGAAAGTAAAAAGTGACAGCGCTTATCATACATGGTCCTGGTTGTTAAGTAATTGAGTCGTGGTTAGTTGCATCATCAGGTCACGCCAAAGTTCTAGAACTGGTTCCACAAGTGGCATGTACATCTGGAGCCTGTAGAAAGTGTTACGTGTGCTAGCAGTTTATATAACACTGCATTTATCAACAGGAAGTGGGTGGGGCTTATGCTATGGACACACCCACACAAATGCCTGGGCTGGTTTTGCAGATATTCCGGTTCTATACGCCAATGGGAACTGGAAAATTCGGAAATGATGATGATGCAGGTAAAAGTAGCCCAATTGCTCCACCATTTAAGGTGGAGGAGGAAGATTTGAACACGAAGCTGAGGTGCCTGAATGTAGCCCAACTGCTTCACTATTTAAGGTGGAACCGGAAGTTGGGACATGTATCGTTGGGTACCATTACCCCCACTGGTTGAAGACCTTTTGCATAGAGTCCCTGGAACCCCAGTGTAGATTCACTTAGCTGGCCCAGAAAGAGTCTCGAAAGTCGACCTGGCCCAGGTTCAGAGCAATGCAGCACCCCCCAAACGGACGGGCCAAGTAGCCACATAGTGAGCATGTAGAGTCGCTTAGGCAGTTGGCTCTAAAGGCCTCTTAGCTGCAGCGTAGCACTCCCAATGCAAGCAGCCAAACACCACCAGTCTAGGCAGCCCCCACAACTGTACTGCAGAGTCATCCAAGCAGCCAGCCCGGGCAGCCACCTAGCTGCGTTGTAGCAGTGAACAAGCACAGAATCCGGGCAGCCTCATAGCTGCAATGCACTGTAGCTCAATCAGCCAGACAAGGCTCAAGGATAGCTGCGATGTAGCGCCGCTCAAACGGCCACCCAAGAACACCCTGATCCACAGGATCCACAAAGGATGTGATTGTAAACTGACACTGTCATTGCCATAAACCCCAACTAGGTGCAACTAGCCATTGCTCTGGTATCCCAGGTGGTTGCTAAAGTGATGCTTTGTTACCCCAGGTAGTTGCTAGCATGTTGCTAATTCTTTGCTATGCTATCCCATGAGTGAACGATGTCCATTGTGATACTCGTGACAGTTTTGAACCTTCTGGAATTTAGCCTATTCCTTTTTTAATATGGGACCAAAACAATGCATTTAAATGAAAGCTGTAATTGATGCAACTGGTCCCAAAAGCACGGGCTAAGGATTTCATTCAGTGCAGAATAATAAAACGAAGAACAATAAGCTGGCTTCGTAAAGGCAATTACCCTGCACTGCCATCTGTAGCTGTTTATCCATTACCATATCTGGGATGCCTTGTAATAAAAAGCAAAACTCAAGACGAGTCATTTGTTTTGATACAGCTGGACTTCTAGACTTGACGTCTGCACGTAGTCTGACCTGTAGCCTGTAGCCGCAGTGGTTAACTTCTGAAAGAGTCGCTGCTTAATCCCAGACCTAACGTAATTAAGCTGAAACACGGTCAGGAGAGAGGCTTCCCTAGGAGGCTCATTGTCTACTTTCAATATGGACTCAAGAGCTGAAGCCCTTTGCACAGACCCTGGAGCAGCTAGGCTAACTGCAGTGCTAAGGCTAAAGCTGTACGGTAATGCTACTCATTTGTCCATGCTGGTCTCGGATCAGGAGCACAGACAGAGGTCAGACATGATCCAAGCTACTGGGGTCAAAGAGTTAGCAAAGCATCCACAGAGCCCAACACTGGTTATAACTGAACCAGCACCAGCTCTGGGCCAAGCTATGTTGCCCCACTAACATCTGGCCTATGCTGATTATGCCCACCCATGTCCTGAGCAAAATGTGCCCACCCATGTGAACAGCAAATATGCCCACCTATGTACCCAGCAGAGATGCCCACCCATGTTCCCAGCAGATATGTTCACCGATATCCCGAGCAGATGTGCCCACCCATGTCCCGAGCCAATGTGCCCACCCATGTCCCGAGCCAATGTGCCCACCCATGTCCCGAGCCAATGTGCCCACCCATGTCCCGAGCAGATATGCCCACCCATGTCCCGAGCAGATATGCCCACCCATGTTCCCAGCAGATATGTTCACTGATATCCCGAGCAGATGTGCCCACCCATGTGAACAGCAAATATGCCCACCCATGTCCCGAGCAAATGTGGCCACCCATGTTCCAAGCAGATATGCCCACCCATGTCTCCAGCAAATGTGCCCACCCATGTCCCAAGCAGATATGCCCACCCATGTCCCAAGCAAATAAGCCCACCCATGTCCCGAGCCAATGTGCCCACCCATGTGAACAGCAAATATGCCCACCCATGTCCCGAGCAGATATTCCCACCCATGTCCCAAGCAAATGTGCCCACCCATGTCCCGAGCAGATATGCCCACCCATGTCCCAAGCAAATAAGCCCACCCATGTCCCAAGCAAATAAGCCCACCCATGTCCCGAGCAAATGTTCCCACCCATGTCCCGAGCAAATGTTCCCACCCATGTCCCGAGCAGATATGCCCACCCATGTCCCAAGCAAATAAGCCCACCCATGTCCCAAGCAAATAAGCCCACCCATGTCCCGAGCCGATGTGCCCACCCATGACCCGAGCAGATATGCCCACCCATGTCCCAAGCAAATAAGCCCACCCATGTCCCAAGCAAATAAGCCCACCCATGTCCCAAGCAAATAAGCCCACCCATGTCCCGAGCCGATGTGCCCACCTATGTGAGGAGCAAATATGCCCACCCATGTTCCCAGCAGATGTGCCCACCCATGTCCCGAGCAAATATGCCCACCCATGTCCCGAGCAAATGTTCCCACCCATGACCCGAGCAGATATGCCCACCCATGTCCCAAGCAAATAAGCCCACCCATGTCCCAAGCAAATAAGCCCACCCATGTCCCAAGCCGATGTGCCCACCTATGTGAACAGCAAATATGCCCACCCATGTCCCGAGCAGATATGCCCACCCGTGTCCCGAGCAAATGTGTCCACCCACGTCCCGAGCGAATATGCCCCACCCATGTCCCCAGCAAGCAGGTATAGCTGTAATGTTTAACTCAGCAAACAGAGCGGCTGAACCGGCCTTTGTTTGAACTTACATAAAGCTTGTGCAACTGGTGTAACCAGGTATGCCAGCACTGCCAGGCATCTCAAAGAATGTGCCTCTGTTTAGACTCCGGCCGAGAAGTCTTCCGGCCCTGCTCCTTTTCCAAGCCGTGACAGTAGACAGGAGCGTGCACTTAAGACTCCGGGACAAAACACACAGCAAGCCAACCAGTCTCGCAGCAAGCAATCAATGCAAGGACACCAGCAACAGCCATCCGGTTCCTGTATCGTTCCCTGCCACTTCTCAGTGAGCAACTGCTGTGAGCAATTAACGGAGGACAAACAAAGCGTGTGAGGGGGTGGATGGCTGTGTGAGCGCGCGTGTTCACCACAGAGACGATCCACAAGCTGCTCCAAACGGCACCTCGGGTCGAGTAAGGTCATGATGAGCGCAAACAAGCACGGTCCGCAGTGGGGGCCGGTCTCATTGAGCATGCTCAGCTTCACCACACCGCATTGTACAGTACCGGGCTAACCTTTACCACCCAGGTACTCAAGCTGTGATGAATACCTGTGCATGCGCCAGATTAGCTGAAACAAGAGCCACTTCCTTGTGGCATAAGAGGGCCCTATGAAAGTGCGAAGACGGCGGTTCGTCTTCCAAATAGGTTAAGATGGCAGGCGCACCCCAGGACCTAATCAATGGCCTTCATAAATCTGAAGCTGGGGGGATCAATAGGGGGGCTGTAAGGGCCTTTCTGCTTAATTAAGTTCATTAAATTGATTCTCATAAATGGAGATCTGGACTATTGAGCTAAGATGCTAACACTACAGAAGTGGAGACTGGATGAGCGCTATGCTAAAGAGGGGCTTCTACGGTACAGGCCTACGGTATGGCGGCCCCCAGCACATTCGGATCCCCTTATGTCCGGGTAGACCATCGTGACTTTCCATGCAGGTTTCCAGGTGGGATGGGAACGTTAGGACCAGAAGCTGAGGTGCCTGAATGAGGAGCCGCCTGCTTCACTATTTAAGGTGGAACTGGAAAAATTTGGAGAGGATTATGATGATGCACCTGACAGTAGCCTAGTTGCTTTGCCATTTAAGGTGGAACAGGAACCTTGGAACAAGCAGCATAGGTGCCGGTGTGTAGCCTACTGCTTCACCATTTAAGGTGGAACAGAAACATTCGATGAAGAAGCTGGGGGTCCTGAACGTAGCCTACTGCTGCACCATTTAAGGTGGAACAGGAACATTCGATAAAGAAGCTGGGGGTCCTGAACATAGCCTACTGCTGCACCATTTAAGGTGGAACAGGAACATTCGATGAAGAAGCTGAGGTGCCTGAATGCAGTGTAGTGTAATTGCTTCACCATTTAAGGTGGAACAGGAACCTTGGAACAAGCAGCATAGGTGCCGGTATGTAGTCTACTGCTTCACCATTTAAGGTGGAACAGGAACCTTGGAACAAGCAGCATAGGTGCCGGTATGTAGTCTACTGCTTCTCCATTTAAGGTGGAACGGCAACATTTGAACAAGAAGCTGGGGGTCCTGAACATAGTCTACTGCTTCACCATTTAAGGTGGAACAGGAACCTTGGAACAAGCAGCATAGGTGCCGGTATGTAGTCTACTGCTTCACCATTTAAGGTGGAACAGGAACCTTGGAACAAGCAGCATAGGTGCCGGTATGTAGTCTACTGCTTCACCATTTAAGGTGGAACAGGAACATTCGATGAAGAAGCTGAGGTGCCTGAATGCAGTATAGTGTAATTGCTTCACCATTTAAGGTGGAACAGGCCATTTAAAAAAAGTGATAGGGTGCCAAAATGTGACCTCTTTAGCATTTAAGGTAGAACAGAAACATTCAAACAAGAAGCCGAGATGCCTGAATGTAGTGTAACTGCTTCACCATTTAAGGTGGAACCAGAAAACTCAGACAAGAAGCTGACATGCCTAAATGGAAAAAAAGAAAATTTAGATGATATGATGCCAGACTCTCACTTCTTCACCATTTAAGGTGGAATGGGAAAAATTTAACATGAAGATAAAGCATTTGAATATAGCCCAACTGCTTCACCAGTTAAGGTGGAAAGGGAAAATCCAAACGAGAGGCTGCAGCACCGAAATGCAACAACTCTGAACCCTGCATTAGCACAATGCTAATAAGCCCCGTGAATTAGCCTATAACGACCCCGACTACATTCAGCCACCCTAAAGCCGGTTACACTTCTGCAACTTTCCACGGATTTATAAAAGAACAGCCCAGTTTCAACAGAGATACTCCAGGTTCGCCTTCAGTGGTCTGGGTTTTAACCGCTAGACTAGCTTCACTGCATTCGCGGCATTAGCTTCAACCTCCATTTAGCGGTTCATCACAATGAAGCAACATTAGCTTGTAGCCTTCAACGGACCCTAACCCACCTCGTGTCTCCTATAATGTGCGCTTCCTTCAACGACTACCAGAACAGCGGCGTGAGCCTTTACGTTAGCGCAGGAAATGAAGCTAGCGGTGGTGATAGTAGCAGAGCTAATGTTCCCCTCTGCAGCTGGGCTTTGGAGCCGTGTCTGCTGATAAGCCCCTTTGATTGGGCACTTTAATCAAAGGCCAGCGCCTGGGTTTCAATCTAATTAAAAACGGGAACAGAGGGCCAGGCGAAATTTAATTAGCCTCCAAGTGAGCCGCTAGCCCTGCTGAACGTCTTGGCCTGAAGCAGTTAGCCGGCTCGGGTTTGTAAATAAGTCAAAAGTGCTGCTGGAGCAAACAAAAGAAGGTGCATCGTCTTGCTCAGCGAAACGACTCCTTCCTATGAATACCTGGCTGTTAGCGAAATAGCATGGCGGCTGTTGTTATTGTTGTTGCCGCTGCTCTCCTGCGAGTACGGAAGGGAGGGGAGATGAAACAGACTCTACTCTTTATAATGCAGGCTCATTATGCCCACGCAGCAGCCTTGATCCCGGAGGTGCTATCGGGGAGTCCCTCGTGGACGGTGGCAGTGGTCAGTACTGAACTTCACTGCAGCGAATGAGAAAAGTTGGCTGCAGATTTGCTGCGTTAGGCAACACGTGGAGGAGGAGGCTGGCGCTCGGTGCGATTGATTTTCTTCCTCGGAGATGCCGAGACGGATTATATGAATCAGAAGCAGATTTATAAATCATAGGAGAGTTACGGCTTTTGTTTGGAACATGCATGGATTTACGGCCTATTAATATCCCAGATTTCAGCGCGCCGAGCGAATGCCTCTCTAGGCTAGTATTCTGGGAGTTTCAAGTCTTGCCTTGACTCAGCCAAATCAATTTTCCTCGGGACGTCGACACACATACACACGTTTTGCATCGCCTTCCTTGAGAACACATCTAAAGGGAGAACTCCATCGGGTGTCATGACGTCTACATGGCAGTTATACACCGACTGCTGCACCTACCTTATGGGTGGAGTTATCAGTTCTACAGGTACAGACTGTAGTCCTTCTGTTTCACCGTATACTTTATAACCCTGTTCCTCAATGGTCAGGACCCCCACAGGACCACCACAGAGCTGGTAGTATGTGGGTGGTGGATCATTCTCAGCACTGCAGTGACACTGACGTGGTGGTGGTGTGTTAGTGTGTGTGGTGGTGGTGTGAGTGGTACAGACACAGCAGTGCTGCTGGAGTGTTTAGACACTGTGTCCACTCACTGTCCACTCTATTAGACACTCCTACCTTGCTGGTCCACCTTGTAGATGGACAGTCAGAGACGATGGCTCATGTGCTGCTGCACAGTGCAGTGTTGGTCATCCTCTAGTCCTTCATCAGTGGTCACAGGACACTGCCCACATGACACTGCCCACAGGACGCTGCCCACAGGACGCCACTGTTGTGTGGACAGCTTTGGTTGGTGGACGACTCTCAGTCCAGCAGGGACACTGAGGCGCCCAGCAGCACTGCTGTGTCTGATCCACTCGCACCAGCACAACACACAACCACCACGTCAGTGTCACTGCAGTGCTGAGAATGATCCACCACCCACATGGGATCCTGAGCAGATGGACAACGGACTGTAACAGTAGAACTACAGAGTGCTCCTATATGGTCAGTGTAGCTGATAAAATATTATATAAGTGTAGATACAAATACCCACACGTGCCCCTCAGTGAACCACAGGGGTCATAACCAGCACACTAACCAGCAGAACGATCTCAAAACTGGTGTGCAAAGATCAGATTTGGCATGTCTACACAGGCCCGGAAAACAATCAGATCTGTGTCACATTCGGACAATCAGATTCAAGTCACTCCGGTTTGGTTAACTGCTGGCTTACAAGCTCTAAACCATAATCGCTTGTACTGATTGCTCAGCAAAACCAGCCTAACTCCAAAAACAAATGAGGCTTAAAGCTGTAGCGCTCCGTCACTGCTGAGGAAAGCACCATCCCGACAAACAAATCATTAAAAGTAACCATCCAAAAAGCCCTGAGTCATGGAAGGCCGCTTCCTGGCCGGGTCCGAGTAAACACGCAGATGTAAATCTAATAGAAAACCGCTGCAGGACACGAGGAGGACATCGCGGGACACAGCGCCTCAGTCCACCCTCAGACATCTCAGACAGATTGGCTGATTTTCTAAAGATGGAGATGACCAGGCACACACTCGGAATAACAAGTATGACCCTGGTTTGTGCGAGTGCACTGTTGTTTTGGGGCGGACAATACATTTAAGAGATGATGAATTTGATTAGCTGAGACTGAGTGTCTAAAAAAATTGGGCCGCAGTCAAATAATAGCAGCAGTTTGGCAAAATAATCAAATTTGCTTCAATTTTCCCCCCAGAGTTCGGAGGAATAACATAGGTGTTCGGAAATAGCATGCTTGGTGTCTGTAGTTTGCCTCCATAGCTTAGCACTGGAGCTGCAAGGCTAGCTAAGCAATGGAAGCTAACAAAAGCCTATAACATTGGACAAACTGGAGGCTCAAATTACAGCCTGTGTTGAGTAATCTGGATAAATCTTTGACACTGTATGACATACTGCAAGCTATAGCCAGGAATACCCCAGCACCTGCAGATAGGTCTACTAGCTTGATAAGGTCAGCACCCCACTGATTGTTTGCCAATGTTTCCTTCCATAGACCACCCAAAAAACTGAGCTACTCACCAGATCCAAGTTTTTATCCTCCTCAAAACTGCTACAAAATGCACACATGATGACTTTTATTTTGGAAAATAAACTTAAAACAATATTACAAATGCCTTGGAGGGAGGAAAAAATTAGGATGAGGCCTTAAATGACTTAGTTGAAAATGTTGCCTAATTTATAAACCATGACAAAAATAAGACAAGAGGAAAACTAAGTAAACTAAACTGTGAGCTTTAAAAAAAAAACAAAAAAAAAAAACAAGTCATTAAAAATCATTTTGTCCAAGTCTCTTGTTTACCACTGACACATTGCCCAAAAAGTGCCAACACAAACACTAATGGACCCCCAGCTTTCAAATTAGTGGCCCAACACTGGTCCGCCATCGTCTTGCTAACAGCTTGCGAACACTGAAGTTGAACTAACTGATTTGGAATGAACACAGACTTTTATTTTGACATCAGGCCAAGTCTTCTAGCTAAACACAACAGTGGCGGCCATCTTGAAATTTTAATTCTGCCCTTTGCTTTCGTCCACTGTTTTAGATAGCCATGTGTCATATAATTTCAGAACCTACAAAAACAAGACTATGTGATGCAGTCTGAGGAAACAGTGTGATGATTTAGGTGTAGTTAGCACAATGCTAATAAGCTATTTTAATGCTGCATTCGATTTGAGTTTGCAACTCTGAGTTTCCAAGCTAGTAAACAATTGAAGAGCTCTACGCTCTACCTGTCCACCGGGTATTCTTACTCAGAAAACCAGGAAGCCATTTTCAATAATAATAAAATACATTTCTACAGTTTTAAACGAGATTTGCTTTAGTGAACATAGTAGTTGGCTAGCATCTGGCTAAACTCAAGTGTCACTTAGCATTAGCCGGCTGGGCTTAGCATTAGCCGGCTAGCTTTTTGCTAAGAATGCTCACTTTCCCTGGGGGTGTTGACAATTTGTGATGATCACAAACTGCTAAATTTTGAGCTCCAGCTTCCCACAAGTCAAGTTAAGCCATTTGGTTCATTGCTTGTTAGCTACATTAGCTTTACTGTAATACTAAGGAAGAAAACTCCAGACCCTAGACATCTATTGGCTGATGAAATTGTGCTTGTTTGCTATTTCTTTAGATAAAACAATGTTTCGGTAAAACGACAAATAGCATAACTACTGCTGCCACGTTAGCGGCGTTAGCAGTGTTAGCATCACCCAAAACAACAGCTGCAAAGCCAAAAGGAGTTTAAATTAGAAACCTTATAGATTCGCCCTTCTAATGAACCACATTGCTAAGCAGGGGCTTAAAACTATTCCTCAGAACTCTCACTTAACGCTGCTAATTTGAGGGGTAATGATTTACTCAGGGCCAGATGATGGCCCGGCTGAAAGAACGAGAGCTAAATTGCTGAATATGTCTCATTAGTTAGCAATTACACCAGCAGCAAGGTTTCGGCTCTTTGCCCTGGGTCTGCCCGTCAATACGCTTGACATTTGCAGACCGAATTCGCCACTAATTGCTTTTTTTTTGTGGGTGTTTTCTGATGCTGTTCCCAAAATGCAAATATCCACTCCCGCAAATCAGCCCCCGGGACGCGGGGAGCCGGGCGACGAACGGCATTGATTTGTTTGCCGCTGTCAGAAGAAGCTGAGAGATTAAATTCAGGGAAAGCCCTTTCTGCACAACACGGGCACACGCACGCCTGCGCATGCTGATAGTGTCGCGGCGCCCGGCAGGCCGCGCTTTCACGGTGATTAATGACGGTGTGGGTACACCTTTACGATCTTTACCTTTAGATCTGGTCTCTACGATGCGTACCACAGCAACCAAACGGTCTGAGAGTGGCAGGGGGCGGACCTGGTGCCTTTATGGAATGCCTCAGGAGAGGTAAGGGGGATTAACGCACTACAGCTGTACCCACCTCCCATCACACCTGCAGATTATAGGACTGCACGGCAAAAAATAACGATTAGCTTCCGAAGTCTCCTGCAGCGTTAGCATAGCCAATGAGAGAAGCTCACCAGGAAGAAAAAAAAAAGTCCCCTGTGACTGACATGCACCTAATAGGGTCTAACACCTCCACAAGCACCAATAACAGCTGGGATTGAATTCGGCATGGACAAGTTTCTGGATGTAGCCACATCAATGTTCAAACACTCTCACATAAAAGAATTGCACAGTTGGGCCAGATTTGGTGGATGCCTTCCCTGGCACAGTTCCGAGGAGAATTCCCTGTAGACTGGGATTTTAGCCACTGCTGGTAGACCCGTATGACCGTATGCTTCCATACACCTGCAGATTCAGCTACTTCCTTCACACTATGGTCTTTGGCCACGCCCACATGCTCAGTCACTCCTTTTAGCCAATCATTACCATTTTCCACAAATGGAGCGAGACATTCCCTGCCCTGTAGCACCTCTTCTCAATCTATGGATCCCGTCACTCACACCCTGGAGGTATTCATAGCCCTATCATCCTCATGCAGCGCCATCTGCAGGAACCTGAAGTTACTACCACCTTAAATGCGCAAAGTGACCCATTCATTTGGTCCGGTGAGCTTAATAATGACTAACAAATGACTTTGCTGTGCAATATAGCATACAAATCCATGCCCATGCAAACCTCAGTTCCAAAAAAGTTGAGACGGTATGGTGCATGGCATTTATGGAACCTGAAAAAATGTGTGCATAAAGGACAAGTCCGGAAACACCGATCGAATGCCAGTTAGCTTTGAATTGCTCATGTGCCACATGGGCTTGGCAATGATTTGTAACTTGTCATTAGCTGGTATTCCCCATCCACCAGTTTTTCCAAATTGCCAAAATAGATAAAAAGTAATCAATTGGAAAAGCCTGAAATTTCCTGATCTTCCTGCTTGGCATATATACATACACAATGGTAAACTGCTGTTATGGCTATGCCCACTAGCTTTACTCAAGTGGTCAGCTTATACAGTGTATTGGCAAAACTCTTATTAGTGGGCATGGCCGGGGGTCCTTAGTCAAAAGCAATAAAGCCTTTACTCTCTCTCTCATTGATTACCCCATTTACAGCACAGAAACTACCAGCAGGCCTGGGTCAGTCTCAGGAGAGGTCATTAATAGGTCAGCATGGCCAGGATGACCACTCGATCAATGACGTCATGTCATCAACATGTACTGTTGAGACATAACACTCACCTAATGAGAAGGTCAAACTCAGACTGGCCTGCTTCCCATGCAACCAGCGTTCAGAAAACAACAAGCATGTGAAGCACCTGAGGGGTGCATCTGGCCCACTTCGCGGCGAGCCGAAGGACATGGTTCATGAGTTCATGGAAATATCTGCTTGATGAGCACAAATACACATGGTTCATCCTGGTCTCTCTCTCTCTCTCTCTCTCTTTCTCTCCTCTCTCTGGTAGGTAGAGAGCAGATGCAGTGTCCTCATGCCACATAATCCCATCGAGTAATCGCTGCGATGTCTCTTTCATAATGACTCAGCAGAGCATTTCATTATATGCATCACCGCCTTGCTGTCAAATCAACGCACTGACAGATTTCGCATCTTGATACTTCGGTTCACTTCGCTCTTACGCATCACAGCACCAACTGAACACGCACAGAACGTAACCGTGACTACCTGAGGCACGAATCTTTCCAGAAAGCCACAACAACAGTACCAAGAAGACGGGACACGGGAGCTTGGATGGTGTGCACAGTGAATACAAGACGACCCTAGCATGCACTAGATCCTTGAGATTTTTCTCTGCCTGTGGTTGAAACCTCTGAAACCCCTGACCCCATGACCCCAGCATCCTTAGCTTAGCGTAAAGTAAGGTTGCAGAAATCAGTCAGGGAACTCAGCTTCCCAGCACCAACTCATTTCACTGGAGAGCTCATCTGAAGTACTTCAGTTCCTTGGTGCACTTTGTGCAAATGAACCACACACGCAACTAGCCAATCAGGCAGGAATCATGCAGAGCTTGCAGGTTACTTGGCTAAGGTGGCTAGCTTGCCAGTGAGCTAATTTTCCAGGACTGTAATCACCTGCGTAACATTACAACAAACAGCAAACTGCATTTCAGATTGTTCCCCACCACAGACATTAGAGGTAGGGCTTCCAAAGTAAAGCCTAAAGGCTCTGCAGCTGGTCAACCAACGATGAGCCACAGCCTCCTGAGTTCATACTACACCAAAGTTTCCTTAATTGAATTTAACACTGGACATGGTAAACTTCCTCGTACTCATGATTAATGTACCGAACATGTGCCATTTTATTCTGAATTGCTGAATAAAATCATAGGTGCTTTCAAACATGTACTTCACATTAAAGTGAGTTCCGATTCACTTAAAGATACTTCAGGACATAATACAGTACTTTAGTACACTAAAAGTGTTTAAAATGTACTAATATAAAAAAATATACATAAAATGTACTTAAAATATATATACATTTTTTATATATCAGTACAAGCACTTTTAGTATATTACCATATATACACTGATATATATATATACAGGGGTTGGACAATGAAATTGAAACACCTGTCATTTTAGTGTGGGAGGTCTCATGGCTAAATTGGACCAGCCTGGTGGCCAATCTTCATTAATTGCACCAGTAAGAGCAGAGTGTGAAGGTTCAGTTAGCAGGTAAGAGCACAGTTCTGCTCAAAATACTGCAATGCACACAGCATTATGGGTGACATACCAGAGTTCAAAAGAGGACAAACTGTTGGTGCACGTCTTGCTGGCGCATCTGTGACCAAGACAGCAAGTCTTTGTGATGCATCAAGAGCCACGGTATCCAGGGTAATGTCAGCATACCACCAAGAAGGACGAACCTCCACCAGCATCACGTAGTGACCTGGCCACTATCCTGCAAGAAGAATGGCTTAAACTCCCTCTGACCACTGTGCAGGACGCAGTATATGTCATTCCCAAGACCAACTGACGCTGTATTGGCCGCAAAAGGAGGCCCTACACCATACTAATAAATGATTGTGGTCTAAAAACCGGATTGTGGTCTAAAACCAGGATAGTTTCAGTTTCGTTTGTCCAGCCCCTGTATCTATATTACAGAAGAGATCAAAATATTTATAATGTAAGTCAATATATAGGTTTTGACCCATTTCTGTTGGTCCGTTCTTCATGAAACGTTCACACAGTGTAAACAGCAACTGCTGTGTTCAAATGATGCATGAAAGTGAAAATCGACAAAAATGGAGATACATGTTTTTCTTTGGACAGCAACGATACACACATATATACACACACACACACACACACACACACACACACACACACACACACGTTATTGGTTAGCCACTACATATGTTAAGATGCTTAACTCACTTAAGTTGCTAACTTCTACTTGCTCAATTACAAATATTTACATCCCAGAATAACATCACTGTTAATCTACAAAATAAGTGTTACCTACACAATACAAAACATTTACCATTATAGACAGACAGACAGACAGACAGATAGATAAGAGTATGTGTGTGGTGTTAGTTTCCCAAACCAACAGAAATCTTACAATATGGCATATATTGGACGGTTTTTGGACGATTTTGGACGGTTATTGTAGCATCGCTGCGTTTGGGATGGGTATGTGTTATTTTGTGTCCACTCATGAGACGATTACAGTGGTGTGTGTGTCTACCATGAAGAACAGCTACTGGTAGGTTGGTTAGCACTGGGCAACGGTTCTCCTTTACTACCTGTTCAATAAAAGAGCACTTCCACGCATATGCAATGTCTCCTGCATCTTGTTATATGCTGAGACCACATTGGTGTCAGAAGTGGGATAGCGCCACCGTGTGGCATTGAGTGCATCAATGCTTCGGTATGGTGATTCCGGTATTCCAGCGAATCAAGTACTTGAGCACTCATGCACTCTGCGGAGTAGGAGCTATGAGTTAAAGCTGTGCTGTAAAGGGACATCTGTTTAGCTTTAAAGCGAAACAGGAGAGGGAAAACTTTAATGCTCATTAACGTAACAAGGTTTTATTCCACCTATCTGATACCTGGAGAGGAATCAGGCCGAGACTCAGAGTTATCCTTGACCCCTGTTTATATCAGCCTGTGGTAAGACTGTTAAAGCCTGGCCAATTAAAAGAACAGAAACTGAGATCTCAGACGGGACGGCCCAGAAACCGGGGCTGCATTTGTGAATGATGACATCAGACCACACACATTCCGATGGAGCAGGTTCATCAGCATGTGTGGCATTCTCTCTCCCCGTCTCTCACTCTCGCCTCCAGTTTCTCTCCTTATCTCTCGCTCTTCATCTCCAACACGTGCGCAAAGAATGTCTACAACTTTTACACAGTGGGTTCGCGTGTTCCCGGCGCTCGCTGATCTAACTCCAGACCACCCCGCCTCTTCACAAAGCCTTCTCTTCTGCTTCCCATTTCGGACAGATCTTCCTGAGAGTGTTTAAAATCAGTCTCCCGAACTAATCGGACTACAGCGCTGCCGTGTGACTGTGGTTAAGGTTCAGGAGGGAAGAATCTGGAAACCAGTCCAGAACAGCTCCTACCCTGAAGGCTTGAGCGGGGCTTCCCCTCCAGCTCCTAACTGAGGTTGAATAAACAGAAGGGATCCATTACTACTGACTGCGAATACCAACCTCGCCATCACTTCCCCTTCTGTAACAAAGATGTAGCTGCTGCTCTGCTTAGGATTCCACAATATAGGGTCACGACAAAGACCCCCACAAGGCATAAGGCGTGTTAAAGTCAGCAGAAGTGGTGGGAACATGTGTTCAGGCTCCACTAGCCACTCCCAGTCACTGTTGAAATAGTTTCAAAGCTAATAAAGAACGGAAATCAGGCGTTTTCCTTCTGTACGCCCCACATTTCAGGGCGGAACGATATTCCAGAGGGTTCCTGAGCTGGCCGAGCAGTGTTCCTCCATGATAGGTGGGGTTGGAGGTGAAATGGGATGCTATTGGTGATGCAATCAAACCTCTGAAAAACTTTGAGAAGACTGAAGATCATAAGTCTTGGGTTGGGTTCCCAACCTTTTTGGTACCAGCACCGTATTCTTTGAAGTACTTGGGCTCCAATAAAACCTAGAGCAAATGCAGACTGGTTCCCTGAATAGCACCAAGGTCCTACAACAACACCTAAACGGAACCTGTTCAAGAACCCTGGTGCTTTTGGTTGGAAAGAGCCAGCAGTAGGGTTTCCCTTTCTCTCTGAACGAATGGCCATCTTCGTGCTCCGGGATGCTCTAAACTCCATTCCCAAACAAAGCAATAAGAGCTGTTTTCTGTCTTTCCAAAGCGGACAACAAATATTCCAAATCAAGAACTTCCTGTCCATGCCCTCCTTTCCGAGCCAACGCTGGTGCACTAATGGGACCCTGATTACTGTAGGATATTTATGCACTCGTTACCGACATTCCGTTTTTTTTTCTGTGAGCCAGATCAATTGGCTCAGCCCAGACAGACTACCGAATGAGGAGCCGTAAGGGAGCCAAAAAAGAGCCAGCTGTTTTTGTTCCCAAAACTAGCCAAGTTAGGGATATTCAGGATGTTATGGTTTCACTGGAGGAATTTCGAGAGCAGACAGGCCAAGTCAGGCAAATCCACATCCAAAGTCACTAAAGAGCCAAAAATCTGAATAACCAACGAGGCACGCTTGGGAACAAGGCTAATTACACGAGGAACAAAACCACCGCTCGACTAACACTGCAGGTTTGGGGAATCAAAGCAGGGATATGTCAAGGAAATCCCGAAGGGGAGGTCCCCTGATAAGCCACCCCCATTCGTTAGCTCCCCACACATCACGCCCACCATATGTGCTCCCTTTGGACCACGGTGCTAACAACATTTCTGAACACCCAAATGTTGGGATGAGATGAGGGATGCTCAGATCTGAATCTTGAAGCTAGGAAAGAACTTTTTGGGGCGGGGGGACATTCATCGCCGGAGACCTCCGTTCAGAGCCACATGGTGTAAGCATGATGACTTCTGGAGTTCAGCATCTGCACCCTTCACAGAGGGGGGGTGCGCCAACTTCCTCATCACTCACAACAGCTAATCAGAGCGCTAATAAGGCCGTGACCAACTCGAGACGTCAATCCTGAGGTGTTAATAACAAGGCCTACAGCTGCTGATAGCAATGCTTTCCAATTATCATAATGCATGGCTTGATTTTCACATCGCAGCTAAAGGTTACACCGCCATGGATTCACATCCTGAACAAACACGAGATGAGTCACGGATGCTAAACGGCCTCATCGCAGAACAAAGCAGTTGAGCCCATTTGAGTGTAGGAGCCTCTACAAATGACGGAGCTCAAAAAGACTTCCCTGTTGTCCCTGTAGGAAACTCTACCTGGCCTGCAGGTGTGATGTAATAACACACTACACGAGCAGGGTGATTCCGAGTTTAGGTCCTTCCTGTGTGGAGTTTGAATGTGAACGAGATTTTGAGCTAACAGGTTGTGTGTTGTACAGGGTAAGGCAGAAGCCCCCTCTGTAGCGACCGATTATGCACTGCAGATGTAGCTGAGTGATACTTGGTTGGTTGAAACCAGCTGCTGTTGTTGTTGCTGCTGCTGTTGTTTTGGGAGGATGTGTAGGTTCCAGTGGAGTTGCTGGATGTCCTGTGCCCAGCGAAAGCTACTGCCCCCACCTGCAGGGGGGCTCTGAAGCCCATCTGGCTGGGGTGTGTTTAACAGATCCGGACCGGCCCGCTAATGAGCTGTTTACAACCAGCCTGAGAACGCATGTCCTCAAAACCTGACCTGTCCTGCTTCTGCTGCACTGAACAACTGCTGTGTGAGAGAGAGAGAGAGAGAGAGAGAGAGAGAGAGAGAGAGAGAGAGAGAGAGAGAGAGAGAGAGAGAGAGAGAGAGAGAGAGAGAGAGAGAGAGAGAGAGAGAGAGAGAGAGAGAGAGAGAGCGCAAGACAGAGAGAGAGAGAGAGCGCAAGACAGAGAGAGAGAGAGAGAGAGAGAGAGCGCAAGACAGAGAGAGAGAGAGAGAGAGAGAGAGAGAGAGAGAGAGAGAGAGAGAGAGAGCAAGAATGAGAGACGAGAGAGAGAGAAAGAGAGAGAGTGCCAGAGAAGAGACACCACAGAGAGATGAGAGAGAGAGAGGAGAGAGAAGAGAGAGAGAGATGAGAGATGAGAGACAGAGAGAAGGAGATAGAGAGAGACAGAAGAGAGAAAATTGGAGATGGATGGAGATGGATCTATCCCCTGGAAATTCCCTTCCACTCTCTGGATTCCCCCTCTCTCCCTCTACTCTCTAAATTGCATAATACCATACGCTAGCAGGTTTCATTATTTCAACATCCCTGCGCTCCTTATTGATCCAGTCACTGCATTAAACTAATCAGGAGGCTGAATAGCGGTCTGAACAGCACCCAGGCCCGAAGCTACAGAGCAGAGACACACTTAAACAGCCAACACCATCACACTGAAACGAGCACCCATCAGGGCCCGCCAGCATAAATACACTCAGCCCTGTATATTTATATCACTGCTGGGCCACGGCGAGCGCTCGGGCCGCTTCTCAGCACTACCGGATGGTCAGTTCACCGTACAGTGTCGTTTCAGCATGGAGACGATCATAAACCTTAATCCAGCGAGGTCACCGGCTACCGCTACTGAGGACATTACATTACAGACAGCCTGTTAATGCAGAGAGGCTAAACAACAACAACAACAACAACAACAACAACAACCAAACAAACAAACAAACAAACAACTTCTGCTCACAAGTGTCCTCATAGAGAGAGACAGAGAGGGAGGGAGAGAGGGAGGGAGGAAAGGGGAGAAAGAGAGAACGAGAGTACGCAATGGGCCAAAAGAAAGAAAGAAAAAAAGAGAGAGGAAAGACAGAGAGTGAGTGAGTGAGTGAAATGACAGAGAAAGGCTAGGAGAAAGAAATGAGAAAGAAGGAGAGACAGACAAGGGAGATAGAAAGCAAAAGAAAGAAAGATGATAAGAGGGTGGAAGGAAAAAACAAAAAAATCAAGGAAAGCCAGAGAAAGAGAGTGTGTGTGAATGAGAGAGAGAGAGAGAGAGAGAGAGAGAGAGAGAGAGAGAGAGAGACAGACAGACAGACAGACAGAAACACATCAGGAGAGGAGGAGGAGAAACAACACACCCAGAGAGAGAGTAGAGTAGAGAGAGAGAGAGAGAGAGAGAAGGAGAGAGAGAGTAGAGAAGCAGAGATGAGAGAGATGAGGACAGACAGAGCAGAACATGACGGTACAGAGAGGAGAGAGTAAAGAAACACAGCAAGAGATAGAGAGAGAGAGAGAGACGAGAGAAGAAAAAAAAAAACAGTAAGAGGGAGGGAGAGAGATTAGATAGAGAGAGAGAGAGAGAGAGAGCTAGAGAGAGAGTAGGGCAGACAGACATCAGAATGTACAGGAGAAACACACCAAGAGAGAGACAGAGAGAGAGAGCGAGTAGAGAGAAGAGAGAGAGATAGAGAGAGAGAGAGATGGTTAGCAGACATACAGACCAGACGAGACAGATCAGAGAGAGGAGGAGTAGGAAAAACACACAGAGAGAAGAGAAGAGAGAGAGAGAGAGAGAGAGAA
>JAMWET010002493.1:0-28180 GCA_024036415.1 Prochilodus magdalenae
AACAACTGGTTTGTAAGAACCAGTGAAACAATTTGGGCGAAATAATGACCTTACTAAGTATGGTTTAGAAGCTGACAGGACTTACCCACGAAATGTTGCCCCAGTTTCCACAGCCCCCAGGTTCAGTGCCTTATTGAGGGGACTCCGCAGACAGTTTGTGATCCCATGGTTTAGAATGCATAGACCTGGAGGACGTTACTGTGTGTGGGAAACCTTTTTTTCCTCAGCACACGCACCAGGTACCGGTGCCAAAAACTCCAACCGTTCTGCACTTTTCCACTACAAAAAAAACTGGTTTGTGCCTGGAAAAATCTGTGCCATTCGTGCACCATTAATTCTCTGGTAAAAGTGGCAAAGGAGGGTGTCACAGCCATCACCATGTAAAGTTGTTGATGTTGCGCTTTTTCTGCCTTTTCCAGTTTAAGCTTCAGGTGACATGGTTCAAAACAGGCTTCTGGAGGCACAGTGATTTTCTAAATAAACAGATCCACAATACAATTTTTTTTTTAGTTGTGTATAGAATAGAACAGAACTGCTCATTCTGGTCAAACACAAACCCAGAAACTGTACAACTAGAGACACTTATCATTTGGAGGTAGTCTCTTAAATTTTTCCAGAGCTGTATGTGATTAAAAGAATCCAGTGAGACTCTGAAATTCTGGATGAACTGCACTTAACTGAACCCCGGAACAATTGTATCCCTCCAGCGATGTGCTTATGAAAGAGCCCATACAATGAGAGTCTGTCTTCCAATCAGCCACGGGGCTATCTCAAGGTAAATATAAAAAAACACTTGGTGTTTAATATTGTGGCAGGAGATCTGTAATGTGAGAAACACTACAGGAAGCTATGAAACTTAACATGCTCCTTTATAATAATCCACGTCCATAACAGAAAAAAGGGCACAGATGCTGACCTTAATGGTAAGTTATGCCCTCAAAGAAAAGTTTGCACTTGAACACCAACTTCTGGCCGGACTAAGGACTGCCCACATCCAGATGCATAATCTCAAATCAGTGGAAAAGGGGTCCCGTTCTTAATGGGTTCAGTAGAGCCTGGGAACCAGCACCTGGACTGGCACTTTGTTGGTGAAAGAGAGGTATGATAGAGCGTCCTGGAGAAACTTGGTTACCAGGCAGGTTTGAACTGAAATATTATTATAAGAAATGTATTTATTCATCCTCTTTACTCCTGTTTTTTCATATGTGTGTCTTAGTGAAATATCCTGTGTAGATGTGTGTTATACATGCATTAACTGTTTGAACATTGATGCTTTAATATAGATTATATGAGTGTTCCACAGAGCCTAAGATTATCCTTTTGCGGATCAGATTCATAATCTGTATATTTTACTGATTTCAGGATATTTCAGTGTTTTTTTTTAAGGTGTAATAGTAATATATATACTGTACATCTGACTGAGCTGAATCAATGTTTGGGGTTTGACTGAGCACTGTTTTGGGGCAAGGAGTCAACAAAGACTCATTCGCTAAGTAAGCTGACTCATTCTTTTCTGAAGTCCTGTGTTAGTTGGATTATTATTTACTAAGATTGATTGATTGCTTTTGGGAAACTCACCCAGGTCTGTTTTATTTCTCACTGTGTTTAACAGATCCACTTACTCACTCTCCCCATCTCAACTACAAACAACACAGAGAACACACACAAGAGCTTTTCCACTCCCACCACTTCTGCTGATTCTTTTCTGACTCTGCAAATTTACATTGTCATGCCTTATGATAGTCAGGGAGGGGTCACATCACACTGACCAGAACTAGAGGTGTTAAAGGAACATGCACTCCCACAGTGGGATTCAGGTGGACCTTAATAGCTTTTACACACATCACAACTTCAATACTCAGGAAGCTGAAAAGAGCTTATTCAGTCTGCAGCTCTCTCATCTCCAACCTGTTCTTCTATGCATGTACTCCTGTTAAACAGTTCATATTCCCCTCCACTACAAAGGAGCTCCTCCTGTGTTCCTGTAGTCTGTGAAGAAGTTGTAGATGGACTGATGATGCACTACTCTAGTCCACAGTCCTTACAGGCTGGTAAATGTGTTTGTGTGTTTGTATTAGATTTTCTTCTTTAGAAAGTCACATGGTTCATTTGTGTTTCATTACACATGAGCTGAATCTTCACTTCTACAGTCTGTAATACGACAGATAAGATAGGAGAGAGTGCAGAGAGAGGAGTGTAAGACAGGCTGAAATAGAGACGAGTGTTTCTTCATGAATGATGGTTCATTAACACAGTAAAATATTGTGGTGTTGAGTCTCTCTGTGTTCAGTTGGGAATTATAACACATACACAGTAAGATATGAGCTGATGAATGTTTTTCGCTGTTCCCCAGTTTATAATCAGCCACAGAGACACACATATAATCTAATGTCATATATCAATGTCATATATCAATGTTCCAGAAATTCATGACGCATAAGTTGTTCACATTTTCTTCCCAGGGTTCGGGTTTCTATGTCCAGCAGGTGAGTTCACTGATATTAATGTATATTAAATTATTAATAAAGTATTGTTTTGCTCAGTACCAGTATAATGTTTCTAAACATATCATATCATATCAGCTCTCAGTGATTAATACTGACACATCAGCCATCATGAAATCATCACACAGTCTTATTCACTTCCACAGATTAAAAAAGAATGGACAGAGAAGGAGAGACTGAAGATGAAAGAGTCTGTTCTGCTGACCGGTGAGTTTTAAAGAAGATACAAAATCAGTGATAGTCAAACCTGTTAAATCAAACCTGTTTAGTTAATGTTATGCATATTTCTGAAAAAAACATTTTTGTTTTTTTAATATCATTTTAATGTAGTGAATAATAAAGATATTAATAATGTTATAATGTTGTTATATTGATATATTTAATTTAGTAATATTTACCGTCATATTTTCAGATCACTTTGCTACAGTGTTTGAGACTTCTTGCTATCATGCTGTTCTGGTAAAGACAGATTGGTGGTTTGGACTACTGTAGATATGTTATGGCAGATGCTGCAGAGAAGCTACATATACTCTAAGGTCTTTAGGATCTGCTGTTGGGTACTAGACTGAAAGGTTCTGGTGGTTCAGCTTCTTCTGCTGTTCTGACATGCAGTTCCTGATCCTGATCACCAGCAGTCCCTGAGTTTTATGGGGACATATGATCAGTTATATATGAATCAGTGTGCTGCTCAGTTGTTTTCTGAATGTTAATGAATGTGTTTCCCACAGAGTTATCAGAACTGTCCAAACTTCTTAAAGACAAAGAGAGCATTTTACTGGAGAGAAATACTCAACTGATGGAGAAAAACAAACTAATCCAAGAAAAAGAAAAACTTCTGATTAAAAACACAGAGACTCTTCAGATGAAGCAGAGGATGGTGGAAGAGAGAGAGAAACTTCTTCAGGAGACGAAAGACAAACTAGAACAAATGGTGAAAGAATCTGAGCTGAATCAGAAACAGCTTAAAGATAAAGACACACAACTGGAGAATCAGATCAAACTGCTGAGGAGAGAAAGAGACTCTACTGGAGGACACAGTGAAAGAGGTGGACAGCAGTAAAGAGCAGCTGGACACACTGAGAAAGGAACTGCAGGACAAGAGCAGCAAACTACAGGAGATGATGATCCTACTGGAACAACAGAAAACTGAACTGAGGGAAAAAGACAAACAGCTTGAAGAGAAGGAGGAACTTCTAAGTGAGAGAAACACACAGCTAATGGAAAGAGAGAAGCAGGTGGAGGAGAAAGACAGACTTTTAGAGGAGAGAAACAAGCAGCTGCAGGAAAGAACAGATCCAGACTCATCAGTTCCAGCCAGGAGAAGAAAAACAGCATGACTCAGCCTCCATACTGTAAGTAACTGCTAAAGACATATGACATATGAAATATAGGAATTACTATGAAACACTGATCACATACTGTTGGTGCTAAAATTGTAATAAAATGCCTTAGTGCATTGATTTAGAACCACAATCAAATATACTACAATAATATAATATAACACATCACATTTTTTTTTAAATAGGAAAAAATACCAAAACATGATGTACTTTCATCATTGATGAAATGCCCTAATGAAAGGGGTATAAACCCCGCTTCCCAAAAATAACCTGATGTAACTACACCACCTTGGGAATTTCAGCCAAGCAATATAAACAGATATAAACAGATATAAAAACAGAACTAAGTTCAGTTTAGGTTCCCCACACAAGCCTTCCAACTCAATGGAAGAATGACAGACAGAGAGGTGTGATTCCAAACAGTATTGATTTATTTATTATTTCTAGATAAATTGCAGACACAAAAATATCTATTATCAATAAAATGAAAAACAATTAAAGAGAAAAGATAAAAAGGGTTGCACCTTTTACTATTCTAATATATACTAACTTTGCCAATTCAAAGACTGTAGTATCCAAAAAAGACAAATTACATTACACAAAATTCATTAAAATCTCAATATCAAAGAAAATAAAGGAAAATAATAATAATAATTATAATAATAATGATAATAATAACAATAATAGTGAAAACACTAATAGCTTAAAAAACGGTAATACGTAAATTCCTTAAGTTGGCTATTTAGACAGTCAGCAGTCAGTTGTAAACAAAAACTCAACGCTCAAGGCCTTTGTGCAAATGACCTTCACAAAGCCTGAGCACAGCTAAGATTGTAAGAGATTTAAATCCCTTATTAGTCCCACAGTGGGGAAATTTAGTCTCCGCATTTAACCCATCCGTGAAGTGAAACACCACAAACACTCTCTCTAGTGAACACACTAGAGGGCAGTGAGCACACTTACCCAGAGCGGTGGGCAGCCCTAGCCCTCGGTGAGCAGTTAGGGGTTAGATGCCTTGCTCAAGGGCACCTCAGTCGTTACTGTAGGCTCAGGGAATCGAACCGGCGACCCTCCGGTCACAAGGCTGGTTCCCTAACCTCCAGCCCACGACTGCCCCCATAAGCAGTGGTATAGCAATGGGGCAAGTCTAGCGGAACAGTAAAGAACCACAGCGTGCGAGCCTAGCAACATAATCCAGCGACATGGAGCAACAGCAAATTTAACAAAGAAGAGCAGCAAAGCAGTTTCTGCAGAAGAAAACCTGTTCACAGTCTAACACATTAAACCAACTTAAAAAGATATAAAAAAATTCTGATGTTGAATCCTATAAAACAGTACCTCAGCACGCCAGTACACCAAGTAAACAGCAACCCCAAATAAACTATAACCACAGTACTTGATTGTAAAGCTGGCACGTTGTCACTAGTTCTGAAGAACTATCACTGCATCCTGAAAGGAATGTGTAGAACTCAGTTAAGTGAATTTAGCAATTACATTAGGAGGTAAGGAGGTAAAAAACCTGAAACCTACCAGCTCACTCACACTGAATCCACTCACATGCTAGTGCTGGCAAAACATCAAACGTGACCATATGCACATAACTAACTGACATGTCACATTGTTGCGTTCTCTGATGGGTCACTGTGCTTCGTTCCACAAGTTATCGTACTACAATCTGACAGCAGAACATTAAACTCATATAGAGATTTTACACTACATACCATCTACAAACTGCTCAATAACAGTCTTAATTATATGTGGTTCTTCTGTTTCATAGTGAGTGGAGAGACTCCAGAACCTACAGCACCACTTAGGAGAAGACACAGTCAAGAAGGAATTCCTCCATCCAGTAAATAATTCCAGCTTCATATAATATCTTTTACATTTCTCTGAACAGAATAATCATCAGCATATAATAAGAGATTAAATCCTCATTCTTGTTGATCTGCAGTGAGTGGAGAATCCTGTAGTTCAGCCTCTCCAGTGTCAGTTCCTGTAGCAGAACTCCGGCTGGTGCTGCTGGGGAGGACTGGATGTGGGAAGAGTGCAGCAGGAAACACCATCCTGGGCAGAGAGGAGAGGAGCCAGGCTGGAGCGTCTACAGTGAGGCAGCAGAGTGAGAGCAGACAGGGGGAGGTGGCTGGGAGGCAGGTGACTGTGGTGGACACTCCTGACTGGTTCTGTCCTGGACTCTCTCTGGAGGAGCTGAGACAGGATGTGGGACTCTGTGTCCATCTGTCTGCCCCAGGACCCCACGCCTTCCTCCTAATCATACCAGTGAAGCAGTCTACAGCAGAGGAGAGAGGAATGCTGGAGAAAATGGAGGAGATCTTTGGAGAGAGATGTTGGAGGAACACCATGATCCTTTTCACTGTTACTGATGAAGTCCAAGAGAAGAACATTGAAGAGTTTATCCAGTCAGGAAACCAGGAGATCCAGAGACTTGTAGAGAAATGTGGGAACAGGTTTCACTGTCTCAACAATAAGGAGGGTGGAGATGGTTCTCAAACCTCAGAGCTGCTGGAGAAGATAGAGAAGATGGTGGAAGGAAACAGAGAGGAGTTCTACAGCAGTGAGATCTACCTGGAGATAGAATCTCAGATCAGAGCAATGGAGACAAAGATCATGAAGGAAAGAGAAGAAAAGAGGATGGTGCAGGAGAGAGAAATCAAGGAGAAACTGGAACAAGACGTGCAAAACTCTCTGAGAAAGATAGGCGGAGCGGTGCAGGAGCATGAAGGAGAGATAAAACAGCTTAACAGTCGAACAGCTGAGCTAGAGAGGAGGATGAAAGAAGAAAGAGATGAAGAGAAAAGGAGAGAACTGGAACGAGAGCTAGAAAGAGAGTTAGGGCGACGAACAGAAATGGAGGAGAAGATGAAGAGACTAAAAGAAAAGAGTGAGATAGAGAGGAGAGAGATGGAGGAGAGACACAGACAAGAGATGGAGGAGATCAGGGAGGTGTATGAAGGAGAAGCCAGAATGGAGGCAGAGAGAAACCTCATGAAGATCCTCCTGCCTGAACTCCAGAGGAACATTCTGGCATCAAAGTCAAAGTTGCAGGAGGAGTTCAGCAGACAGATGGAGGAGAAGAACAGAGAGCTGGAGACACTAAGACTCAGAGTGAGGGAACTCAGTAGCACTTTACTGGAGGAGGTACATAAACACACAGGAAGAGCTGCTCAGTAGAAGATTAGTAGGAGACTCTGAACACGCTGAGATTGCTGCTGTACTGCTGAACACACAGACTGGATAGAAAAGACTGGAGGGGCTTTAGTACTGTCTGTTACTGTTCTACTGCTGATATGATGATTCATGTACACAGTGTTTCTGTTATTCAGAGCACAAGACGCTGCTCCTCTGTCAGCTTCTAACACTATTACACTAGTGAGAGATGAGGGTTCACAGTGTTTCTGTTATTCAGAGCACAAGACGCTGCTCCTCTGTCAGCTTCTAACACTATTACACTAGTGAGAGATGAGGGTTCACGGTGGTCTGCTGTATGACCTGTGTGACAGATAAAGTGTACCACTCTTATATGAGTGATTCGTAAACAGTGTCCTGCTCAGTCAGGTCTGGACATCTCTATTCCCAGCTCAGTCCAGCAGCTCACTGTTGAAAGTGCTGTATACCTGCATTTCAGGTCTGAAGTAGTGAGGTAGTGACTCTACACCTGCTGTGAACTGAACACTTAAGCAGTGAGTGGATACAGTGCTGTTTCAGTACTGCACACTGATAACACTGAACACTAATCAGTGTGCAGAAATATGGCTTTATTGTGTTCATAATCATGTTGTACATGTTCATATTAATGTGTATAATGTGTATATAAAGGTTAAAGTATAAATACACAAATATATATATATATATATATATATATATATATATATATATATATATATATATATATATATATATATATATGAAGCTTCTGCTGTTCGTGCTATAAAAGAAAACTGTTCCTACAAAGTAGGAAAAGTAAATTTGGGCTCATAACTGCTGAGAGTGAATGAATATTAAAGTCAGATCCTTTAGAAATACAATCCATGCAACTACAAATAAAATCCCTGAACACATCTGTAATGCTGATCGGAATCTTCCAGTTCTAGAGTAAATGTTAATGATTGCAGTATGAAGGCATTTTGGATGTGTGAGTGTTTGGTACTGTATTTGTTTGTACATCTTATCATATAAATTTAATGTGGTATTAAAACACATTTAAAACTCACCAGAACTTTGTCCTCTCGGTATGATGCAGTTTGTGTTTAAATTCCTAAACAGGTCAATGTCTAATCACCTGACCAATGAAAAACCCTAAATGGAACATACTTAAAGCAAGATCATTGCTGCTGTTACTGCAGCCTGTAATTGCTATAGTTGAGACCACTGTTGTAAAGGGTGCTGCATGTCTATTTAGTACAATGTAGAAACTTCAGGGTTCTAGATTATACTGCTCAGGGGGCATGTGGGGGTAATTCCCATGACATGCATAAACATGAAAGACTCTGCAGAGCACCTCAACTGCTTTACTTTGACTAAAGACGAGCTTACCTACACACACACAGGTAGGAGCCCAAATGCAAAACATGCAGGAACATGCAGCTGATTTCCAGCTACTATAGTGCATCAGGAAACTAATAATGTTCCACCTTTTTATCTCAAAAACTAACATATAACTGCGTAATTGCTGATGATTTAGTTAATTATAATAAGCAAACATCAGTTTGAATTAAAATGGGTGTTAACTATATACTAACTATTATTAAAATTTCCACTTTCATGATCATTGAAAAAGTTTTTTTGAGCAGTTGCTTACAGACATTTGGAAGGATTTCATAACAAAACAGAATCATAAAACAATCATATCCAATTGCATAATTCAAGCAAAACCTCAAAATCAGTATTATTTCATCAGGAAAGTAAATACTACTATATTACAGGTACAACTTTTGGAAGTTTAAATGTGTAAGTTAGTTTAAATGTGTGAGCATCACTGTAGCATTGTTTTGAGGTATCATTTAAAGTTTGATTTTAATATTTAAATCATAAATGAAATGACTGTGTGTCCACAGTTAAGATAAACATTATTTCGCTCCACAAAACCTACTAAGGTATAATTATTTTCAAACTTACAAAGATCAGAGGGGAATAAACGGCACATAGAGCATTATGGTGAACTAAATAAAAAAGTTTACTCAACACTAAGTGGGACCCTAACGCTTTCATGCCAAACGTCACATGACCAAACTGGAAAACCTGTCAATCACACCCGCTTGTTGGAGAGGGTGGTAAGAGTGGTATGGACTGATGGTGATCACTAATCAGCTAATGTAGCTAGTGCTTTTTACTGGTAGAGGTTTATTAGAGATACAGTGGGGCAAAAAAGTATTTAGTCAACCACTGATTGTGCAAGTCCTCCTACTTAGAAAAATGAGAGAGGTCTGTAATTTTCATCATAGGTACCCTTTAAATATGAGAGATAAAATGAAAAGATCCAGGAAATCACATTGTATTTTTTAAAGAATCTATTTGTAAATTATGGTGGAAAATAAGTATTTGATCAATAACAAACAAGGAAGAGCAGATTCACTCTAGGAAGAGTGAATCTACAATAGGCAAGCAGGTTGGTGTGAATAAATCAACTGTGGGAGCAATTGCAAGAAAATGAAACACATACAAGATAATGATGATAATCTCCCTTGATCAGGGGCCCCGCCCAAGATCTCTTCCCATGGGTTAAAATGATCATGAGAACGGTGAGCAAAAATCCCAGAACTACACAGAGGGACTTGATGAATGACCTGCAGAAAGCTAACAAAGGCTACCATCAGTAACACACTACGCCAAGAAGGACTCAAATTCTGCCGTGCCAGGCATGTCCCCCTGCTTAAGCCAGTATGTCCAGGCTTGTCTGAAGTTTGCCAGAGAGCATATGGATGATCCAGAAGAGGATTGGGAGAATATCATGTGGTCAGATGAAACCAAAATATAACTTTTTGGTAAAAAATTAATGAACTTCCAAAGGTGTAATCCCAATTCCAAAAAAAAATCTTTATTCAAGAAATGCAATCCCAATTCCAAAGAAGGAATTTTTCACCCTAATAATTCCAAAAATGATTTTCCCCAATAATAAAAAAAGTGTAACCCCAATTCCAACACAATGTTTGCATAATAATTCCAATGAATAATCCTGATTCCAAAAGTGTAATTATATAGTGACAATATATATATATATATATATATATATATATATATATATATATATATATATACACACACTGCTCAAAAAAATGAAGGGAACACTTTTTAATCAGAGTATAGCATCAACTCAGTTCAACTTCAGGGATATTGATGTTGTCAGTTAAGTAGTAGGGAGGGCCATTAATCAGTTTCAGCTGCTTTGGTGTTAATGAAATTAACAACAGGTGCAGTAGAGGAGCAACAATGATGCACTCCCCAAAACAGGAATGGTTTAAAGTGACGAGGTCATTGACATTTTGTCCCCCCTCGTCTTTTCCATCTGATTTTTCACTAGTTTTGCAGTTGACTTGGGTCAGCATCACTACTAGTACCATGGTGCAGTACCTGGACCCTACACAGGTTGCACAGGTAGTCTAACTACTGAAGGATGGCACATCAATATGTGCCATTGCCACAAGGTTTGCTGTGTCTCCCAGCACAGTCTTAAGAGTACAGTGGAGATTCCAAGAGACAGGCAGTTACTCTAGGAGAGCTGGACAAGGCTGTAGAAGGTCCTTTTACCCCTCAGCAGGAGCGGTATCCGCTCCTTTGTGCAAGGAGGAACAAGATGAGCACTGCCAGAGCCCTACTGCTGTGAATGTGTCTGACCAAACAATCAGAAACAGGCCTCATGAGGGCGGCCTGAGGGCCCGACGTCCTGTAGTGGGCCCTGTGCTCACTGGCCAGTATCGTAGAGCTCGATTGGCATTTGTTACAGAACACCAGAATTGGCAGATCCGCCACAGGTGCCTTGTGCTTTTCACAGATGAGAGCAGGTTTAACCTGAGCACATGTGACAGACGTGACAGGCTCTGGAGACGCCGTGGAGAATGTTATGCTGCCTGCAACATCATTCAGCATGACTGGTTTGGTGGTGGGTCAGTGATGGTCTGGGAATGCATATCCCTGGAAGGATGCACAGACCTCTACAGGCTAGACAACGGCACCCTGACTGCTATTAGGTATCAGGATGAAATCCTTGGACCCTCAGTGATCCCCTGGTACAGATCTGGGAGGAGATCCCCCAGGACACCATCGGTCATCTAATTAGAAGCATGCCCCCACGTTGCATACAAGCGTGTGGGGGCCATACAAACTGAGTACTATTTTGAGTTGCTGCAATAGAATTTCAGTTAAATGGATTCGCTGGCTGCATCATTTTTTCGCTTTGATTTTCAGGGTGTCTTTGAATTCAACCCTCTGTAGGGTGATCATTTTCATGTCCATCAAACGATGCAGCATCCTTTCGTTCCTAACACATTACACAGTCTATATGAGGAAATATATTCTGCATGATTTTTTTCCCATTGAGATCTGATGTGTTTTCAGTGTTCCCTTTTTGAGCAATGTATTTGCCTGATATTTGCCCCATATCATTAAAAAATAAAAGAATGCCATTCCAAACATGTATAAAATAAAACTGAAGTACCTAGACTTTTTTCAAATTATTAATATTTAAATCCAAGATAATTGCAGTTTTCAATAAAATGTATATTTGCTTCCTAATTTTTTCCTATTACTAATCCTGAGAGTTTATCCTCAGACTTTGGAAGCAGGTATTTCACGACACATCGGCGAGCCAACTGCCTGATTGGGAGGCAACAAAAAGTAGCTGTCCATGGCACATGACAGGCAGGGATGCACTCATCTGAAGCCCCTCAGTGAATTTATAGTGTTGTTTTTTTGGTCACATGGTCAGAACCACTTATTTGGAAGGTAATATTTTATACTTCATATATGCTTTCTTATCTGTTCATCAAAAAAACGTGATTCAGGTCATTTTCTTGAATATGTGGTCTACAAAATTATTTTAAATTCTTAATATTCGCTCATTTGTCCTATGAGGTATCACTTCTACAGAGTGTTACTTCTGACGAGTCTACTTTAAATGTGCAGAGTGTAGTGAAAAGGCAAGATTGCATTTGGAATGTACAAAAAATCCCTGAATTCCAAGGTATAAACTTACAGATGGGTAGGAACAAAAATCTTTGATTAAGACTGTACAACAAAATCCTCCCTGAAATATTTGGACCTCAGTAGCAATAACTTTCAGGAGTTAGAACGACAGCTACTCTGTCCTGGACTGAGAAGTCCACACCCGTAATTAGAGATTCTCAGGTCAACAAGAACTTTAAATTCAACTGCCAATTCTACAAGTCTGCTGTGTTGTCTGTCTGAAGAAAAACACATGTGAAAAACTGGGATGAGTTTACAAACTAGATAAATCCTCCCAGGAAGAGTTGAACCTCAGTAACAATGACCTGCAGAATTCAGGAGTGGAGTCTGTCTTTCCTAGACTAATCAGATCACACTCTGAACTAGAGATTCTCAAGTCAATTCCAAGAAATAGCTCTGAAAAGTACCACCTGGTGGCCAGACAAGAACTGACCCTACTATTAATTAACTCTGTATGAAACTCACAGGGGCTTAGCTAACAAACAAAATGTGCAAACGGTCATGTCAGCTATCTAATAGTAAGTCCCACACGAGGAAAGACTTTATTGGCATTTAGGCTTAAATGGTAGCAGCAAAAAAAAGAAAAAAGGGAATTTTTTAAAACAGTTCAAGGTCAAAAGGACAACAACACAAGAAGGCTCATCATTTACCCTGAAGATGTTTCACTGTTCATCCTACACTTACACAGTGTTTTACAGTCCATTTCCACCACTGCTCTTAGTGCACTTGTGTTTCATCATAGCATTTAAATGCCTGAAACTTATTTCACAATCTGAACAATAAAACGGCTTTTCTACTGCATGAACGCGCTGATGTCGTTGGAGATTACTCTGTCGATTAAAAGTCTTTCCACACTGTAAGCAGGGATACGGCTCCTCTCCTGTGTGAATGTGCTGGTGTTATTGGAGATGACTTTGTCGATTAAAACTCCTCCCACACTCAGAGCAGTGATATGGCTTATCTCCTGTGTGAATGCGTTGGTGTCGATAGAGTGAACTGTAATTACAAAAACTCTTCCCACACTCTGAGCAGTGATACGGTTTCTCCCCTGTGTGAATATACTGGTGTTGTTGAAAATGACTCTGTCGATTAAAACTCTTCCCACACTCTGAGCAGTAATATGATTTCACACTCGTGTGAATGTGTTGGTGTTGTTGGAGATGACTCTGTTGCTTAAAGCTCTGCCCACACTCTGAGCAGTGATAAGGTTTCTCTCCTGTGTGAATGCGCTGGTGTTGTTGGAGATGACTCTGTAGCTTAAAACTCTGCCCACACTCTGAGCAGTAATAAGGTTTCTCTCCTGTGTGAAGGGTCTGGTGTCGTTGGAGAGTACTGTCATGACTAAAACTCTTCCCACACTCTGAGCAGTGATAAGGTTTCTCTCCTGTGTGAATGCGCTGGTGTATTTTGAGAGTACTCAGTCGATTAAAACTACTGCCACACTTGGAGCAGTAATGAATTTTCTCTTGACTGTGTTTCTGTATTTCTCTGTGAGAGGCCTTCATGTGAGTTGTACCAGATGACACTGGCTGAATATTGGAATGTCTTCTGGATGCCATAGTCTTATATATCATCTGCTTCAGCAACTAAACATTCCTTATGGTAGATGCCACTATATCATGACACAAGAAGCACTTTTAATCTGGGTAGGAATGTGCAGGAAAGACTTCAGATGCAACGTCAATTATTTCTGGAAGAAGAAAAAAAGAAAAACTCCAGATACATAAACTGACACAAAATGTAATGACAGAATAAACTTCCATGTGATTTTACACAGCAGTATGATTTTAAGTACACTTATGTACACAGTGTAAACATCATTTGCCTTTAGTTTATTTCATGTTGACAGTATATTTTATAAAAAGCTATATGCAAGAAAACCAAACATATTGAATTCATGCTTCAAACACTCGGGCTCACCATATCACAAGAAGGTGGTGGTGACCATGCGTATGGTAAGAAAAAGCACAGTTCCTTCTCATCAGTGTTAGCATTAGGGCAAGACCAAAATAAAACGGTCACATACTGTAACCTCCTTGAAGTGCTTGCCCTCTCTAACCTGCTGCTAAGTGAGGTTATTGACCTGGTAGACCCCCAAAAAAAGCCATGCTGTAAATGCTGTAGCCTGGAGACTCTGATTTTGACTTTGATGAGGTTGATGCCACAGAGCCGTGTAAGTGGGCCAACTAGCAGTGTTATCAGAACTTAACCAGAGGGTTACAGTGGTACTGTGGGTTTAAACTGGTGGAGTTCAACTTCCCTGCACAGTTTTAGCTGTTCACTGCCCCCAACACACCTAACGCTAATTAGGGTTTTTTAGTAGATTGTAGACATGCAAATTTGTGGTCTAATGTTGGAAAGTTATCTTGGGCTTGAGATCAAAATCTTGAACTTTTTAAATTCAAATTCTTTAACAGTTACAAATAAAAAAAGTAAATTGAAAAAATAAACCTTAGCTAACATCTGCAGAAATAAACTTGCAACTTATTAAACTTCATGTGATCTGCATTTTTGCTGCCTTTCCTTTTTTATCCATAGCATTATTTAGCTGTAGATCATAAATTTGGAATTAGGTCATGAAAATGTCTGGTTTCCTCTAATCCCCCAATATAAATTTATTTCATATTATCTTTTTCTAATTATGTTAAATCTTGTAACTATCTGGAGCGGTAAAGTATTTTGCATGCTGTTTGAAATTAGATGTGGGGGTTCGGAAGGCGGTGCTTGATAACACATCAGATCACCAGACCCTTAGGTGGGCGGGAACAGAGCATTAATCCAGTAGGCAGAAGCATTAAAACGAAAGAAAGCAGAACTTGCCACACTGACCTCCAACAACCCCTGTCGGAACCTCCAGAAATTATAAGATTGCCAGAATACATAACAGCATGAAATGCTAATTTGAGATCTTGTTGTTGAGGTGGAGCTGTGTTGTGATTTTTTTATCATAGTTCAATAGATTTCAACTCAAGTCCTGTGAAGCCACTGCCCTTTAAAAAAATGTTGAATTGAGTGTAATACTCACTTTGGAAGAATTCCTGTGAGTTCCCCCATTTCTGGAAAATAGTAAAGTTGGTTAAAAAGAATTGGCCTGGATTCAATTATTGTCTGGCCACCAGCTGGCATATTCCAGAGCTATTTCTTGGAATTCCAAATGAATGTGTTTTCCATGTTCCCCTAGATTATTTTATCTGATCTTGGAAATTAATTATTTCTATTGTACATAGTAGACTAGGACTTTTGAATTTGTGGATTGTTTTTTTACATTCCAAATCAACGATCCTTGTTCCTAACTATCTGAAATTTTGAATCAGACTTAATTCAGTACTTTGGAATTTGGAGATTTTTTATTGGTATAATTTGCTAATATTATACAAAGTCAGTCTGCAGAAACAGAACACAAGAGATGCAGTGCAGTATAGTATATGTGCAGTATAGTCAGTTGTGTTTGTAGTTGCTGACTTGGAAATCTCCAGTTCACAGTGTGATCTCAACAGTCCAGCAAAGACAGGTTCCACTCCTGAATCTTGCTGGTAATTTTTACTGAGATCCAACTCTATCTGGGAGGACTTACGTAGTTAAAAAAATATATATTTGCTTTCCATCTCTCCCGTTTATTAATACTGAAAGTGTATTCTAAGATCTCCTGAAGCTCTACGGTCTGGAGAGGCTAAAGCAACATGAGCTTCTGTGATTTAGTGTTCTCCATTACCAGCTCACAACACCAATAAAACCAGCCAATAGTACAGAGTCTGGAGCAGGGTGTTCATTTTTGGTGAATCGTACCTGTTCAGACTTTGACATGGAAGCCATGTCTGACAGCATATTTAAAGTGCCAGCCCCCAGACCAAGCAAGAAAGTAACTAGCTTGGGCTAGGGGTACCACATTGGCATAGGACAAGCAGGGAGGCACTCGTCTCAAGCCCCTCGGTGCGTTTATGGTGTTGTTGGTGTTAGGTGTTCAAAACCACTGATTTAGAGGCTAATATTTTATTTTATTTATAATATTTTATTTTATTATGCTCTCTTATCTATTCATATTCAGATCATATTGATGGAAATGTGGTCTACATTTCTTTTTAAATTTCTCAGAATTCACACATTTGTCCTAAAGACGCCCTGAAATATTTTGACCTCAATAGTAATAACTTACAGAAAGTGTAGCTACTCTGTCTGGGCTGAGGAGTTCACACCTGAAACTAGAGATTCTCATGTCAGCAAGAACTACAACCTCAACTGACATATTCTGAACAATCTGTTATTTTTTCTATCTGCAGACTGATTTTGTGGAATCTTAAGAAACACAGATGTGAAAAACTGGGATCAGTTTTGAAACTAGACAAAACCTTCCAGAAAGAGTTGGACATCAGTAACAATGACCTGCAGGATCCAAGAGTGTAGCCTGTGTTTGCTGGACTGATGAGATCACACTGTGAACTGGAGTTTCTCAGGTCAACAAAAACTACAAACTTAACTGACTATACTGCGCAATCTCTTGTGTTCTTTTGCTGCAGACTGACTTTACATAATATTAGACACCTGGGAATATCACAATTTTAGATGGTCAGGGACAAGAATCATGGATTTGAAATGTACCATATAAATAATTTATTTCCAAGATCAGATAAAACAATCTAGGAAAATAGAGGAAAAACATTAATTGGAATGTCAATAAAATTAAAAGAAATAGCTCTGGAATTTGCCACCTGGTGGCCAGACAAGTGTTGAATCCAGGCACAATCTTGGAACCTCCTCAGAAGTGTGTGTGTGTGGTGGGGGGGGGGGTTGATTTCATTTCCAGCTCATGAAGAGCTTCATAATTACCTACTGCGCTGGGACAGGTATGTTTGGGCAGTGAATACTGAACCTGTGAATGACAGGACTTGACAGTTAGAATCTATTGGACTATGATAGAAAAAAGGACAACATGGCTCTACCTCGACAACAAGAGTTCAAATAAGTGTACAAGCTGTGAATTTACTGTGTAACGCTGAGCTTCTGTATAATTGAAGAGCAAGCACACCAGAACAAAACAGCCTGATGTTTATTCTGATTAATCTGCTGCATGAGGTTTTGATTTCGAATAAATACAGAGGCATTAAAGCTGGCATTCACATTAAAACCAAAACAGCAATGTAACAACTAACACACATGTACACTGTTTTACCAACAAAGCTTTAGACACATCCCTGAAGTTTCTGAATCATGAATGTCTGTGGAAATCATAAATCATCTGTAAGTGTACTCAATCCACTTTCATTTAGCTTTTAGCATTTTAGCTAACACTGACTGTATTAACATTAATCTGCAAACCCATAGAACTGTATCACCAACACACCTCTTAGTCTCTACTGAGAGTATTTCATTTATAGTCTTTCAGGACATCCAGTCAGATTAACGTGGGTGGGGATGGGTGGGGTATATGCTGCAGACACAACTACACTGCAGTGACTGGATTCTGATTCTGGAGAGCTTGTATGTTGTGTAGTGGAAGTATGTTTTTAGATGTCAGTGTGGCAAGTTCTGCAAACCCACTCACATCTAAAAAATGTGAAATGTATTAACTATTAAAGAACATTTCAATACAATACATTCATAAATCAAAGATCCACTACCTCAAAAATGAACTACGTTAGTCTGACAGAGAGATACAAGGCATATTATTCTTTAGCATAACGGTAACAATTTTGGAAATTTCTTACCTTCTCCTATTAATGTTGCCACAGCAATGGCCATATTAACTATAACAAAACTGTCACCAATAAATCTGCATTCGAATCAGAAACTATTTACTGTTTCCACCACAAACGTCTTCAGGAATAATGACCTTATCATGAATATCACTACCTGCCCCATCACACTCTATTCACACTCATGCTGTCTGGAGAGAGATCAAAATATCAAGGACCACCAGCTTTCAGTTTCATTCCCTGGGAAATCTGAACTAGACCAGCAAGCTCCTAAATGGCTCTTACACATTAAACCCCCCTTAATCAGACCTCCAAAACCCACCATAGACACTCCTACTGACTCCTAATCTACCAGTCATTGACCAGAACCCCCTCCCAGACACTCACGGCTCTCGGGAAGCTCTTCGTATTGTTCTGGAACAAACTGCTGATTTCTCACCACATCACAGCTCACATTACTCAGCTCTGGTCTGAATGAGCTGCTTCTGTGTGTCTAGTCCATTTTAAACCCATCAGATCTCATTTCCAGAGCTCTAGTGAGTCTCCAGCTGTTAGTCTCAGACTAAATGAAGAACAGTGAGTGTTACAGTGTAGCACAGCTTCCCACCTTCTCTAGCTCAGCTTTGTTTCTGTTCCTCCAACACACTGTCTGAGCGCGGAGCAGTAAAAGTCATGGACCGCTGATCACAACACACTCTTCTGCTTCTCCACTTTAGTGCAGTCGGAGAAAGTTATAGGTACAGGATCAGCGCCACCATCTGGCCTGGAGCGGCTCCGCGCTGGAACCACGCGGTCACGGAAACAGGCGGGACGATCGCTGTTTCAAATCCCACCCGTATACAGTCCCCGCCCCCAGCGCTCTAAATGGGAGACAGCTAATGCTCCTGCTTAGCTGAAAACTGGTGGGGCTGAACAGGACCTGTTTAGTAGCTATTAAACAGCTGTTGGAGAGAATATGGGTGATTCTACAGAAACGACCGCCTTGGAATGTGTATATGTCTTTCAGAAACTTACACTGTTATTATATAGTTTATTGACTGTAAAAACACATAAAAGACTTTTATTTTTTATTTACTATTTATTTTTTTAATGTCTTTTCCTCACTGCTGTTATCTTACTGCTCTGGCAATATTAAAGAATATTTTTTTTATCTTTTCAAAAATGATTTCAGAGTTACAAAAGACTAATGATTTTGCAACAAATCATACGATTATTATTTATTTTATTTTAAATAAGTTTGTTTAAAGTGTAACTGAATTATGTTGGTCAGTTGCACAAACATGTATTTACTCTAACAGAAAAAGTATATAAAAACATTTGTAAACAAGTAGGGACAAAATGCCTTAAATCTGAACCTTTGAGTTTCCCAAAAGTCAGTTAATTTCAAATTATGATTATGTCAAATGGTACCTGTTATTAACTATTATATACAAATCACACACTGACACTTAATGAAGGCACTTAGTAAAAGAGATCATAAATAGTTTAAAATCACATGACTCCATCGGTAAACAGCGAAAGGTCTCCAACACAGAACACTGTCTAAACTGAACTTGGGTCAGCATAACCTTATGTTACTAGGTTATGATTAAGATGGGTAGTAGTTTTATTTGGGGTATTTCTTAATGTAGATATTGTCTCTCTGTTTCTCTCTCTATTCAGGATCAGCCTCCCTCTGCTGTCCGTAAAGTTGCTCCTTCTCAGTTGGACTCTATTTAGCCATAACTGACCAAAAGAAGATTAACAATGATACATTTTTAATACTAAAACCAATTTCTGCAGAAGAACTCAGCAAACAGATGTTAATATATCTATACTTCAGGAGTTAGAGTCAGTCAAACCAGTGATGGTTTTCGTGAACAATGCATCTACAAAATGGCTGCTATAGAACATCAAACCACATGTTGTCAATCATGACATATTCCGTAAAATATTAAATTTTATCCATTTATCTAATTAATTTAATACAATTTTCACAGCTCTCTAAAATAAGCTGTCATACCAGTAAATGAAACACTGATGAAATCCTGAGCTGAAAAAGAGAAGAGACAGCGGACTTTTGTTAGTACACAGTGAAATGAAATTACATTTTTTCAGAACAAGGGTGCCACATGGAACAAAACAAGAACATAAAACAATACAGTACAGGACAGACTGCAGAAAGTGCAATGTGCAAGACAATAAATACAATAAATAAGGCTCAATTCTGAGTAGAGGTATGAGTGTAAGGTACATAGATATTTAACAGGTAGGTATTGGTAATAAGATGCATGGAGAAGGTGCATAGAAATTTAACATGCTGTGACGTATATGCAGACAGCATACATCGCACATGAAACATGAATCACAGCACTGAGGTAGTAAAGTGTGGAATGTATAAATAAGATAAATAAGATGCAGACCGATTTAAAATGCTGTGGGTCATGGCGGTGCGGGGGTTTAGTTTAGTCTCTGTTGTTTAAACGTCTGACTGCTTGTGGGACAAAGCTATTGCAGAACCGTGCAGTGACAGCACGGATGCTCCTGTACCTTCTGCCAGACGGCAGTAGTGACAAAAGTCCATGTGAGGGGTGAGTGGGGTCCTTCACAATACTGATGGCCTTACTGGTGAAGCGTGTGGTGTAAATGTCTGTGACAGAATAGTGTCTTTACTATTCGCTGTCGAGTCTTGCGGTCTGAGGCATTGCAATTCCCAAACCAGGCGATGATGCAGCTGCCACAGTCCTTGTGTAGAACATGGTGAGGACTGGAGGAGGAAGATAAGCTTTCCTTAGTCTCCACAGGAAGTAGAGGCGCTGCTGGGCTTTCTTAGCTTTGGAGCTGGTGCTAAGGGACCACGTGAGGTTCTCTGTGATGTGGATGCAGAGGAACTTGGACGATTTCTCTGGACGATGCTCTGGACGATTTCTACAACAGCGCCGTTGATGTTCAGGGGGGCGTGGTTGCCTTGCACTCTTCTGCAGTCAACAACAATCCCTTGAGTTTGTCAACATTCAGAGACAAGTTGTTGCTGTCTTGTTGTTCTTGGTGATGAGGCCCACAGCTGTCGTATCATCTGCGAATTTCACAATGTGATTTGTATTGTACTTTGCAGCACAGTCGTGTCGAGTCAGCAGAGTACACAGCACTGGGGGGCACCGGTACTCAGTATGGTGGTAATGGGGATGTTGTTGCCTATCCTGACTGATTGTGGTCTATCAGTCAGGAAATCCAGGACCCAGTTACAGAGGGAGGTATTCAGGCCCAGCATGCTTAGTTTTCCAATCAGCTGCCAAGTGATGATGGTGTTGAATGCTGAACTGAAGTCTATGAATAGCATTCTGAGGTTATTGTCCAGGTGGGTGAGAACTAGGTATGGTGATGATGGCATCATCTGTGGAACGGTTGGGATCATACACAAACTGCAGTGGGTCCAGAGAAGGGGGAAGCTGGAATTTAATGTGCTTCATGACAAGCCTCTCGAAGAACTTCATGCTGATAAGAGTGAGCGTAACGGGGCAGTAGTCATTGAGGCAGGACACCGTGGAGTTCGTTGGCACAGGGATAATAGTGGTGGGTTTGAAGCATGTTGGGACGACTGCAGTGCTCAGAGAGATGTTAAAGATGTCCTTAAGAACATCTGCTAGTTGGTCAGCACATTCTCTGTGCACTCTGCCAGGACTGCTATCTGGGACAGGGGCTTCACTCTGAGCAGAGATTTCCTCACGTCAGCAGTGGACAAGCACAGTGCCTGTTCATCTGAAAGAGGTGTGGTCTTCCTAGCTGTTGTGCAGTTCTGTGCTTCAAAACGAGCATAAAAGCTGTTTAGCACATTGGGAAGGGAGGCGTCACTATCACATGTAGGTGACGGTGTTTTGTAGTTGGTGACAGCCTGGATGCACTGCCACATGCGGTGCATGTCCGCAGTGTTTTGAAAATGGCTGTGGATTTTCTGTGCGTAGGTGCGCTTTGCCTCTCTGATGGCCCAGGAGAGCTTGGCTCTGGCTGTTCTGAGGCTTGCTTTATCCCCTGACTTGAACGCCTTGTCACGAGTTCCCAGCAGCACGCGCACCTCTGTAGTCATCCATGGTTTCTGGTTGGGGTGAGTTGCGATGACTTTGGAGATAGTAACATCGTCAATGCACTTGCTGATGTAACCAGTCACTGACTCTGTATACTCCTTCAGGTGGATGGAATCTCCATACTTTGCAGCTTCTCTGCACATCTCCTAATCAGCATGCTCAAAACAGTCTTGAAGAGCAGAGACAGCACCTGGGGGCCATGTTTTCACCTGCTTCCTGATTGTTTTTGCATGTCTGATGAGGGAGCTGTATGCTATCCACAGCATGCTTTCCTCTGTCCAGATTTTCCATCTGTCCAGGATGATTCTGTGTATGTTTTTACCCTAAATCCCATAATATCATAATGTGTCCACACGTCTGTGTCTGTTTACTGATGTTTATTTTATCTGTGATTATGAGGGATTTTATTTGGTGTCATTTATAGTTTCATGAACTGCATTTCAGAAAAACCTGATATATATTCATTCACTCACGACAGCAGGACCAAAGTTACCTCAGCCTGTCGAGGAACATTTACTGCACAGACAGCAGAGGCTTCAGTTACACTGGTGGTTTATTTGTTCACACAGTCATTTCCAGTCAACAAAAGATACTTTTTCACACTGTAAACTCTGGAAAGAGACATTGTTTATTTATCCTTCCACAATTACAGGTTATACACAATAATAAAATGTACTGGTTGGTTATGAATATTAAGTATATAAACTAGTATTCATGAATTCAAAATAATGCTGATTGTAGAAGAGCATCATTCAGTCTGAAACTGTAAAGCTTACTGAAGATTACAGTGAGAAACATTTAGAGTCGAGTGCCTGATTAGCGCAAGATATTACATTAATAAATGGAAGCATCATAAATCCACTGTTTAGTGTTTTAGTTCATGACAGTAAATACATGAGTTATTAATGTGATTGTGCAGCCATGATGTAAAATGAATGACATACTGAACTGAGCTGGGATTACTGAGGTTCAAACCTGATTCCTGATGCAGGAACTTCAGTTTACGTTCCGTATCTCTGACTGAAACTGACAGAACGGCAGTGTTTCAATCAGTGTTTCATGAATTAAAGGATGTATGTCCTGAAGGTTTAAATCAGTGATGTTACAGTAACACAGTGTTAAACTCGTCTAGCTGGTTCTGTCCAGTCTGTAAGTGAAGCAGTACAGGAGCATTTTTTACAATAGTGATTCTACTGTCCTCCTCCATACTTATGGACATCAACCTGGACCATGCTAATAAGCGCTCCCACTCTCTGTGTTAGTGTCTTTAACTCTCTGTCCTTCTCCGCCATCTGTCTGCTGAACTTCTCCTGCATCTTCGACATTAACACCAGAAATCTCTGCTGGAGTTCAGGCAGGAGGATCTTCATGAGGTTTCTCTCTGCCTCCATTCTGGCTTCTCCTTCATATGTCTCACTGATCTCCTCCATCTCCTGTCTGTGTCTCTCCGCCATCTTTCTCCTCTCCTTTTCAGTCTCTTCTTTCAGTCTTTCTAACTCCAACTGAACCTCATTCTTCTGCTGAATCTCTCTCTCCACCTCTCTCTCCAGCTCTACCTTTATCTTCTCATCTCTTTCCTTTTTCAGCATTTCCTCTAGTTTAGTTATTCGCTCTTCATGCTGATTTAGTTTGGTATGAAAGTGAGCAGCTGATTCTGTAAACTTCATAAAAGTCTCCTCCACACATCTCTCCAGTTTCTCTCTAGTTTCTCTTTCTGCTCTCTCTCTCATTTCCTCTCTCTCTCTCACAATCCTTCTCTCTATCTCTCTGATCTGAGACTCTATCTCCAGGTAGATCTCACTGCTGTAGAACTCCTCTTTGTCTCCTTCTACCATCTTCTCTATCTTCTCCAGCAGCTCTGAGGTTTGAGAACCATCTCCACTCTCCTTAATGTTGAGACAGTGAAACCTGTTCCCACATTTCTCTACAAGTCTCTGGATCTCCTGGTTTCCTGACTGGATAAACTCTTCAATGTTCTTCTCCTGGACTTCATCAGTAACAGTGAGGAGGATCATGGTGTTCCTCCAACATCTCTCTCCAAACATCTCCTCCATTTTCTCCAGCATCCCTCTCTCCTCTCCTGTAGACTGCTTCACCGGCATTACTAGGAGGAAGGCGTGGGGTCCTGGGGCAGACAGACGGACACAGTGTCCCACGTCCTGTCTCAGCTCCTCCAGAGGGAGTCCAGGACAGAACCAGTCAGGAGTGTCCACCACAGTAACCTGCCTCCCAGCCACCTCCCCCTGTCTGCTCTCACTCTGCTGCCTCACTGTAGACGCTCCAGCCTGGCTCCTCTTCTCTCTCTCCGCGGATAGTGTTTTTCCTGCTGCTGCACTCTTCCCACATCCAGTCCTCCCCAGCAGCACCAGCCGGAGTTCTGCTACAGGAACTGACACTGGAGAGGCTGAACTACAGGATTCTCCACTCACTGCAGATCAACAAGAATGAGGATTTAATCTCTTATTGTATGCTGATGATTATTCTGTTCAGAGAAATGTAGAAGATATTATATGAAGCTGGAAATATTTATCTGAGTGGAGTATTTACTTACAGTGTGTAGGTGCAAGATATTTGTTGTCTTTTCTCCTGGCTGGAACTGATAATTCTGGATCTGTTCTTTCTTGCAGCTGCTTGTTTCTCTCCTCTAGAAGTCTGTCTTTCCCCTCCACCTGCTTCTCTCTTTCCGTTAGCTGTGTGTTTCTCTTGCTTAGAAGTTTTCTCCTTTCTCTTCAAGCTGATTGTCTTTTTCCCTCAGTTCAGTTTTCTGTTGTTCCAGTAGGATCATCATCTCCCTGTAGTTTGCTGCTCTTTGTCCTGCAGTTCCTTTCTCAGTGTGTCCAGCTGCTCTTTACTGCCTGTCCACACCTCTTTCACTGTGTCCTCCAGTAGAGTCTCTTTCTCTCTCAGCAGTTTGATCTGATTCTCCAGTTGTGTGGTCTTTATCTTTAAGCTGTTCATTAACACTTTCAAATCTTTTCATTTCTCTCCTTTAATAATAAGGAATCTCTCCTTATCAATAATCTCTAAATGAATCTTTTGATAATCACATCTTTCTCTTTCAGTTTTAATGTCTCTTATCGTTCAGTTCTTCTTTTATCGCTTTTATTTCTCCATCTTTCTCCACAAGTCTTTTCTCCATTTCCTCCATCTGTGTTCTGTGATTCTCCTCTAATGTCTTTGTTGTTTGTATCAGTTCATCTTGTGTCTGTGTGAGAAGTTTATCTTTCTCTTCTAACAGTTTGTCCTTCATCTGAAGAGTTGTTGTATGTTCTTCGAGCTGTTTGGTCTTTTCTGTTAAATCTGTAAGATAAAAATGGAGCAGTCTTTCTCAGTTCACAGTTTGCTAAGTTTATAGATATCCAGTACTGAGATGTAACAAATGAAGTTTAACACACTCTCGGCCTTCTGAGATGCTTATTCAACAGAAAATACTTACTAAGGCCTATTCACACACAGGATTATTTATTCAGATGAAAAAAAATTGTGATTTTTCTGTGTGTACCAAACTGCAACTCACAGCTCGTCAGTTTCTTCATTATTGGGGTTACAATAAACGGTCATTAGTGTCAGTACAAGGAACAAAACCAAATACAGACAATGTTTTAACAGGATGTTGTGAACTGAATCGTTGTGCATCACTACTGATTATTTTCACTGCTGATCTCACTGATCACTATAATTCTCTCATTCCCTTCTGTATCCTCTCTTGTCTTTCCAGTGGGCTGCTCTCAGAGGTCAAGTCCAGTCAAGTCAAGAGGCTTTTATTGTCATTCCATCTGTTTACAAGTACCCAGTGGAGTGGAGTTTGATGTGGAGACAATGATGCAGGATATTCTCCATAGTTCCCCTCTGGGACATGGTAAGGATGGGAGAGGGGAGGAAGGAAGGAACTTCTCCGCAGGAAGGAGAAGTGCTGCTGGACTCTCTTGGCTATGGAGTTGGTGTTGGTGAGGGGTGAAGTCAAAAATAGCTTGCTATTTTTAAAGGCCGTTCTGTTGTCAGGTATCGTAGCAAAGCTGACAGCGCTTCTCATTGTTTGTGACTCACACACACATTCTCTGTTTAAGTGCTAAAACATAACATGAACGACAGACAGGCTGAAGGAGGGCTTTTTCTTCTGTCTCGTACAGATCACCCTGTCTCAGTCTGACCTACGGTATTTCTCTTTAATTGATTTGCACCAAACTGATTCTTAAAAATACAAAACAATGTGAATCCAGTATCAGTTCAATACAGCATACGTCTTGTCATTTCTCCAACAAAAGAGGATTCCATATTTTACTGGATGGTTGGCTACCATATCTTTGATCATAGCATGCTTAATTAAATACTGTTATAACTGAATTACATTCATTAATGTAGATTATAAAGTTCTAATGTGGTTAAACCTGGAACTCACCAGTCAGCTGTGATGAAATAACACTTCTCAGGGTTTCAGTTTCAGTATGTAGATCAGAATTCTGCTGTGCTGAAATGATAAAGATGGAATATTAATTTAATCAGACATTCTAAGATTTTCTAATCAGTCTGTGTGTTAAATTCTTACCTGTGTGTTTGAGCTGTAGTTCTTTCTCTTCTATCTCTTTCTGCTGATGGGTGAGTTCAGTTTTCTGTATCTGAGTCTCTTTCACCATTTGTTCTAGTTTGCATTTCGTCTCCTGAAGAAGTTTCTCCCTCTCTTCCAGCATCTTCTCCTTCATCTGAAGAGGTCTCGTTTTTTTAATCAGAAGTTTTTCTTTTTCTTGATTAGTTTGTCTTTCTCCATCCGTAGAGTATTTCTCTCCAGTAAAAATGCTTTCACCTTGTCCTTTGTACCATTTGGCCTCTTTGATACCTCTGTGTGAGAAAACCACATTCATTAAACATTCAGGACACAACTGAGCAGCCACACTGTTTATATATAACTGATCATATGTCCCCATAAAAACTCAGGACTGGCTGCTGGTGATCAGGATCAGGAACTGCAGCACAGAACAGCAGAAGAAGCTGAACCACCAGAACCTTTCAGTCTTATACCCAACAGCAGATCCTAAAGACCTTAGAGTATATGTAGCTCCTCTGCAGCATCTGCCATAACATATCTACAGTAGCCCAAACCACCAATCTGTCTTTACCAGAACAGCATGATAGCAAGAAGTCTCTAACACTGTAGCAGAGTGATCGGAAAATAAGACTGTAAATATGAAATATGATTTTTTAGTGCTCTAACAACATTATGAAATCTAAATAATTTACAGAGCATTAGAATTTAAAACAGTTTTTTGACTGTCACTGATTTTGGTCATCTCCTTTAAAAACTCACCAGTCAGAAGAATAGACTCCTTCATCTTCATTCTCTCCTTTTCTGTCCATTCTCTGTTAATCTATGGACGTGAATAAGACAGTGTGATGATTTCATGATAGTTGGTGTGTCAGTATTGATCACTGAGAGCTGATATAACAGTGTTTAGAAACATTATACTGGTATTGAGCAAAACAATACTTTATTAATAATTTAATACACATTAACATCAGTGAACTCACCTGCTGGACATAGAAATATAAATCCTAGAAAGGAAACAGATGAGTGAACAAATTGAACATCATGTATTTCTGGAAAATTGATTGATTAGATTATCTGTGTGTCTCTGTGGCTGATTATAAACTGGGGAGCAGTGAAAAACATTAATCAGCTCATATCTTACTGTGTATGTGTTATAATTCCCAACTGTACACAGAGAGACTCAACACCACAATATTTTACTGTGTTAATGAAACCACCATTCATAAAGAAACACTCCTCCCTATTTCCGTCTGTCTTACACTCCTCTCTCTGCACTCTCTCCTCTCTTATCTGTCTTGATAATGATGTACTGATGATGGAACGCCTCAAATATCCCATCATCCCATAGGAACAGTGACATCCCTCCAAACAGAGTCCAGACTGCTTTTATTTGTAGTGTCTTTTTCTCCTCAGTAAACTTCACTGTCTCTACATTTATGCAGTGCAGTGTACAGGATGCACAGGAGCATTGTGGGAAGGAAGGAGGGAGATGGATGTGAACAGGAAGTGATGATTCTGAGATCAGAGACTTTGTTATTGGTGTGAATATGAACTGAAGTACAATATGATGTGTGTGTTAGACGTCTGTATCAGAGTGTAATGTATGTGATGAGTGAGTAATGTATGTGTAAATCAGTCGTTTATCAGCAGTGAAAGAATAAATACACTTATTTACTTACCCACGGTGCTGTAGAATAGAAACAGAAGGAAACACAAAGTTTGAGAAATATCCATGAGATACTTTTCTACAGTTAGAAACTAAATAAACAATCTTTTCAGCTCTTTATCTCCTTATCAGAAATCTCATTTTCTCATCTGAACTGTAGTTTATCATCCCTCACTACTG
>JAMWET010002494.1:0-2500 GCA_024036415.1 Prochilodus magdalenae
GACGATAAGGAGAACATTGCTAAGAGCATGAGATGGAAACACTGAGTGGAACCAAGACCCAAAAAGGGGGACTTTCTCAAAAACAAGAGCAGGAACTAAAAATAGAACCTCATTAACAGTGTGAGGCAGAACCACTGAAAGGAATCTGGACTCAAAAGGAGAACCTGAGGGCATGAGGAAGAAACAGTGACAGGAACCTGAACAGAGCATGAGGAAGCAACCTGGAGCGTGAGGACGAAGAGGAACCTGGACTAGACCTCAGAATAAGAACACCACGAAGAGCGTGAGGAAGAAGAGGAACCTGGACTAGGACTCAGAATGAGAACGCCTCGAAGAGCGTGAGGATGAAGCCCAGATGGTGCGGTATTACTGTGATACTGTGTCTATGTGTATGTACGTGTGTGGTGTGCTTGTGTGTGTGGTGTGACTGTGTGAATCTGTTGTGTGGTGTGCATGTGTGTGTGTCTGTTGTGTGTTCATGTGTGTGTGGTGTGTGTATGGTGTCTGTGTGCGTGCGGTGCGTGTGTGCATGTATGTGTCTGTTGGGCGTGTGTGTGTTATTGTTGTGTGTGCATGTGTGTGGTGTGTGTGTGCATGTGTTTGTGTGTGTATGTGTGACTGTGTAAGTGTGTGAGTCTGTTGTGTGTGCACGTGTGTGTGGTGTGTGTGTGTGGTGTCTGTGTGTGTGTGGTGCACTTGTACATGTGTGTGCGTGTGTCTGTTGAGCGTGTGTGTGTGTATGGTGTGCATGTGTGTGTTATTGTTGTTGTGTGTGTATACATGTGTGTGTGTGTGTGTGTGTGGTGTGTGTGTGTGTGGTGTGTGTATGTGGTGTCTGTGTGTGTGGTGTGCATATACATGTGTGTGTGTGTGTGTAGGGTGTGTGTGTGTCTGTTGTGCATGTGTGTGGTGTGTGTGTGTGTGTGTGTGTGTAGGGTGTGTGTGTGTCTGTTGTGCGTGTGTGTGTGTGGTGTGTGTGTGTGTATGGTGTGTGTGTGTGTCTGTTGTGCGTGTGTGTGTGGTGTGTGTGTGTGTAGGGTGTGTGTGTGTCTGTTGTGTGTGTGGTGTGTGTGTGTGTTGTGTGTGTGTGTGTATGGTGTGTGTGTGTGTCTGTTGTGCGTGTGTGTGTGGTGTGTGTGTGTGTGTTGTGTGTGCGTGTGTATGTGTGACTGTGTAAGTGTGTGTGTTATTGCTGTGTGTGCATGTGTGTGTGTGCGGGTGTGTGCGGGTGTGTCTCTGTGTAACGTGAGAGATTCAAATCAGGTTTGTTGGAGATTCCTGCTGCCTCTGTGGAGAGATCATCTTCACATTTAATTATCTTCCCTGAACACTGAGTCCCACTAACAGAACCATCCCGCCTCTCCACACGTACAGCCGTCAGTCCAAACACAGCATAGCACACTGCAACACTGCAGCATACCACAACACACCGCACTACACTGCAAAACTCTGTAACATACCATCAACCGCTGGAACACCACAACACAACCACGGCTTAGCACCCAAAAACCCCCGCCCCCCCCACACACCAGGTACACCCAAAAACACTGCAAACAGTCTGACAACAGTCTGCAAAACCACAATGCCATGTAACACCGTAACATCCTGCAACACCACAACATTCTACAAATACTGCAATACTGCAACACACTATCACAGCACAACACCCTGCAACAGCACTGTAACACATTAGAACACTTTACGCCACTGCAACAACCTGTAACACCGGAACACTCTGCAAAACTGGAACACTGTATAAAGCTGCAACACTTCACAACACCTTGTAACACTGCAACACCATGTAACTCTTGAACATAGTATAGCACTGCAACACTCCCAAACACCCAGTAACACTGCAACACCATGTGACAAGGACTCCACAGCACGCTGTAACAATGCAACACCACTACACACCTCTAAACACTACAGCATCTCACAACACACTGTAACACTGCAACACCATGTAACAAGAACTCCACAGCACGCTGTAACAATGCAACACCCCACAACACACTGTAACACTGCAACACCACTACACACCTCTAAACACTACAGCATCTCACAACACACTGTAACACTACAACACCACACAACACACCTCCAAACACTACAACACACCGCAGCACTGCAACACCCCATAACACACCTCCAAACACTACAACACACTGCAGCACTGCAACACCACTACACACCTCTAAACACTGCAGCACCTCATAACACACTGCAACACTGCAACACCCCACAACACACCTCCAAACACTACAACACACTGCAGCACTGCAACACCCCATAACACACCTCCAAACACTACAACACACTGCAGCACTGCAACACCACTACACAACTCTAAACACTGCAGCACCTCATAACACACTGTAACACTGCAACACCCCACAACACACCTCCAAACACTACAACACACTGTAACACTGCAACACCCCACAACACACCTCCAAACACTACAACAAACTGTAACACTGCAACACCACTACACACCTCC
>JAMWET010002494.1:7500-21917 GCA_024036415.1 Prochilodus magdalenae
AGAGAGATAGAGAGAGGGAGAGAGAGAGAGGGAGTTGTTTTGGATACATGTGTGTTATGCTCTGATGCGTGGCCGTGTTGGAATGTTTTAAGCCGGAATACTGTTCTCCAGGGTTGGGCTATAACGGAGGAATGCTTCGGAGCATAGCTACACTCATCCGTCATCGCTCTGAATCCCTCCCTCCATCGCTCTGTTTACGTTAGCGGCTACTTATTGCGTTGGCATTAGGAGCGATTCGGAGTTCACAGATAATAAATAACCGGCCTTCAATTATTTTCATTCCCATATTTCAGACTGATAAGTCCGCCTGTGGCAACCTAGAGTAAACAGAGGGAGAGAGGGAGAGAGGGAGAGAGGGAGAGAGAGCTCTCACCAGTAGCTGGGTGTGTGTTTGCGCGGCTGGACTTTATGAAGGTTTATGTGACTGTACTGTACTCCGTCGCTTTTATGAGCCATGAATTCTGCCCCAATATAAACTCATAAAACCCCCCGCTCTAAATACAGAGACGCGAGAGAGAGAGAGAGAAAATGAGGAAAAAGAAGTATAAAATTTCTTAAGGAAACACATTTGGGTATAAAACACTCCAAGGCCTCCCACTAAAAAGGGAAACTCCACCGATTTTCCTAATTCCCCATAATTAAACTACAGTCAGAGCTGTCCACAGTGGTGGTGAAGGTAACCAGACGTCCCCCTCTAAAAGCTCCCTCACAGAAAGCTCCTACATGAGGTGGTTCTGAATACGCTGCCTGATGTCTGAGACGCTGTTTATGATAGTGTGGAGAAGATCTCAGCCTTAAACTCCATTCATGGTGGAGGGATACATGCTGCAGGGCGCTGTGAGGTCAAATAGTCCCCCAAAGGAACTTAGTATTTCCAGGTTTTCCAGATTTTCATCATCAACATTCCATACACACTCAGAAGACACGTGTAGGTTCACTGGTGGTTTAGATATTTAGATATAGTCTATATAATGTCTATATGTGTGTTCTAGACATGGAGAACCCTGGTTCCCATCACCAAGAACACCCACAGAACCATCCCACACCAGGGCTGCTCTCACTCACTCTGTTTACACCTCACACACTGAATAATGGAGGAATTTTGGAAAACTGTGGGATTCCTCTTTCCCCTTGTCGTTTGGTCTGTTTTCGTTCTGAGCTGAAGGCTCAGGATAGTCGGTGAAATCTGGGCTTCGACTGACAGTCAGGACCACCGTTACCTGCCAGCAGGTTCCTACAGTAGACACATAAAGCACGGCCACTGACAGCCTGCACATAAACAGCCTCGGTGAATATGTGGCACTATCCGAAAACAGCGGCGTTCCTCCTTCAGTCAGGAATGGTGGGGGGAGCTCAAGTCGCTGCGAGCACTTTCATAAAAACACCTGTACGGCTGGCTGCGACGGTATGATCTTTACGTCATGTGACATGCTAATGATCCAAGTTTCTAGGCAAGGGCGGGTCTGATCTCTGTACCTGACTGACCCAACACCACCATTACAGACCTCCAGCGAGCAGTGGTGTCCTCCATGAGTCATCCTGTTAGTGCCGCACCATCGGCAGACGGCTGCACCACGCAGGACTACATGCACACAGACCGTTACCACGACTGTCCTTAACACCACGTCACCGTCACCAAAGACTGCAGTGGTGTCGTACCAGACTGTCATGGAGTGACTCAGAATGGCAGCGGGTCATCTTCAGTGACGAGTCCCGCTTTAGTCTTGGTGGAGACGCCCAACGAATCCGTGTGTGGAGGCACCGTGGTCAGCACCAAGATGAACGGTCTGCTGTCACACGTCCAGAAGACCTGGTGTCCCTCCACCTCCACCCCTACCGCACCATCTGCAGGAACTGTGTGAGGATGTTCAAGCTGCATGGGATGGATTATCACAGGACTCCATTAGGAACCTCTACAGCTCCATACCGAGACGTCTGGCGTGTTGGGTTAGCGAACACGGCGGCCCGGGGCCATACTGAGAGACAGACTTCTGTATGTGTAGCTCAATAAATATTGATCATATCAGTCTAAATTTATCATCAGTTATTGATCCTGGTCACCTTTATCTTCCTTCCCAACACACCCCCACTCCCACACCTCCTTCTGGGAGCAGCTATATTCTGATGATGAGTGTACAGGCACCTGTAAAAGTGAACCTGCTCACCAAATCAACCTGAAAAGATTCACTTTGAATGAAGTGGTGTTCAGAAACCAAATTATATATCCCAGAGAAGTTTGGCATGGACTCAAACCTTGTATTTACACTTTTCACATCCGTTGTAATTAGTCTATGATACAGGGGGATGTTATAAAGCCCTTATAAAGCTCTTATAAGGGATTAATGTGGTGGGCTGCTCACTCCAAGATGTTGTTTCATGGTTATGTTTTGTGTAGTATACATCATAAAACTGTGTACGGCCCATTATTAGGCCATATAAAACCCAATTACATATTAAAAGTCCTATTACCAGCTTATTACTACTTTATTAAGTAATAACTACATTGATATAAGGACTTATTTGTATTTGCATATATTTTCTCAAACTGAAACATCTTCGGGGCAACTTGGCATGCTAATGCTGCTAATTCTGCCTTGGCTAGCATCATCCTTAGCAAAGAGAAGAGTGAAGGAGGGAAAGAAAGAGAAAGAGAGAATGGGGACAGCTATGGTCTTGCAACGATAGGACCAGATGGTTGCACAACCTGCATGTCTCAAACTGTGGACTGGAGCTCTGAGGCTAATTCAGATAACATGTAATGGAAGTCTATGTAAACCAGTTAGCATGTTAGCGTGTTCACTGCTGCTGTAGCTATGCCACAGCAACTGTGTGATGATTGATTGGTTCAGTTAGCACCATGCTAATGGGTGCAGCATTGCTTTTTAGCTACATTAGCCTCCTAGCTCCAAACGTCAGCCATGTCTTGGCATGACAGACGACTCCCTTAAACCCAGTTTTACTTTAAAGCCGATTAGTGCAGCTTCACTGCCTTCCAGATGAACGAAAGCGTAAGATAAACTACAAGCTCTAACACTTCCGCTAAGCCTGACCTCAACCATTTCTCTCCCTGTTTCATAAGCCTGGTGCGATTTCCCAGGGAATATGCCATCGTGAGATGCTATCACAGAGCTGCACGAACCCCGGGCCAATAACTGGCCAATAGTCATTCCTCAAATATCCACTCTGCTTTCCCAGAATCGACCACAAAGCAATCACTCTTGCTCTGATGGCTCGTTCCCCCTCGCTCGCTCCAAGAGGAACGCCTGCAACAATTCCGTAGTCCAGTAAATTTCTCCTCGTTCCAAGGCGGCCTGGATGCAAGAATACTGGAGGCTTTCATAACAGGGATGCTGCGGAAAGGAGGTCAATCACTGGAGGTACGACACAAACAGAGCCAATGATGAAAGCGCTGTAATCGAGGCCACATCAGGACACTCTCACATCAAAGAATCGGTCAGTTGGGCCAGATTTGGTGGATGCCTTCCCTGGTGCTTTCCTTGTTGTCCCACAGATTTCCAAGAGGGGTAACATCTGGGGATTGATTTTGAGGGCAGGTCCAGATGTGTAAATGCTTCTGAATGTTCATCATTCACCAATCAGTCACATCTGCAGCCCTGTAAACAAGAGAACTAGCCCTAGATCCTGGAATACCGGGATAGGAATCATATGTTCCTCGGGAAGACGATGAGCTATAGGGGAAACCTGGTTGTCCAGCAGCTCAGTGTAGACACTGTGGTTCACATTTACTGTCACCTCAACCAGAGAACCCCATGGAGGGGACTCGGGTTTGGTCAGGGAAGCTTACATACACAGATCACATGCTCTATTGGCAGGTTCAACTCTACACTGTGGCTAGAAGGGCCTGGGTTTGATTCCCCAGCTGGGCAACCCAGGGTCCTTTCCTGCCCGCTCTCTCTCTGTGTGGGTTTCCTCCATCCTGTGCCCACTGCTGAAGGACTAGAGGAGGACCAACACTGTACTGTACGCAGCAGATGAGCTATCGTCTCTGACTGTCCATCTACAAGGTGGACCAGCAAGGTAGGAGTGTCTAATAGAGTGGACAGTAAGTGGACACAGTGTCTAAACACTCCAGCAGCACTGCTGTGTCTGATCCACTCACACCAGCACCACCCACACTAACACACCACCACCACGTCAGTATGCCTGTGCGTCTGCCCTGGGTGGACTGGCGGCCTGTCCTGGGTGTTTCCCTGCTTCCGCTCAAAGAGGGCTGGGGTAGGCTTCAGCAACCTTCATGATCCAGGTGACTTAGATGATGAGCAAGTGAGTAACGAAATGATCCTGTCTACAGAGAGACACAAATCTGGTTTAGACTGAACGCTGAACCTGCACACACCTGTTTCGACGAGTCATTGGTACAGGGTGGCATTAAGAAGCCCTTATAACGCTCCTATTAAAACCGGGCTGCTCATTATTACTTTATAAAATATTGTCTAGAGTGTGCTAAGAATCATACATCCTAATTTTGTGGACTATGCCTTATTATCTCCTGATTAGAGCTTGTCAATGTCTTATTAACTGCTTATAAACCGCTTATTACTATGTTATTAACTAGGTGAAATGATGCTGTAGAAGTGTATTAATTGGAACCTGCAATTTTCATTGTATTTGCAGCATTGTATGGATGCAATAAAATCAGACTGACCAATCAGAGCTCGGTCCTCATGGCTGCAGCCCAAACCAGCGTGCATGAGGATGCCGGAGTGGCCTGTAGCGACGCACCGCGTCTTGACCCCGGACGCGTTCCAGACCTGTCAGTGTGCTGTTCACACAGATTCCGTTCTTGTCACTGGAAAGTAGTTGTGCACTGCACCCTCAGACGAGCCTGTCTGCTCTCTAAAGTACACTCTGTCACGAAAACACATGCGGGGAGAGACACAGGGGGGATGACGCGATGCCAGGCGTGTACGTAACTTCTTCCAAACTTCTGGATGTCAGCAAAAAGTGACTGATCTGAGATGTTTGTGCGCAGATTAGCAGTGAAAAACAAAGAGGAAGGAGAGAGGAATCTGGGTGAGGGAACGGCTGAGGTTGGACATGGTTACGGAGTGACTGGAATCCACTCCGACTCTCGACTCCTGCCGCTGGAAACGACAGACTTGCCTCCTCAACTCCATTGGAACCAGGACAGATTCAGAGCCAATGGTGATAAAGAAGCAGACGTTGCATTGTAGTCCCCGGTATCTCCTGCAGGTGGCGCGGTACGAGGATGATGGCTCTATAAATCCCTGTGGGGTGTGAGTGACGGGAGCCATAGATTGGGAAGAGGTGCTACAGTGCAGGGAGTGTCTCGTTCCATGTGTGGAAAATGGCTCCAGAGCAGATGTTAACGATTGGCTAAAAGGAGGGACTGCATGTGGGCGTGGCCAAAGACCATAGTGTGAAGGAAGTAGCTGAATCTGCAGGTGTATGGAAGCGTACGGTCATACGGGTCTACCAGCAGTGGATACAATCCCAGTCTACAGGGAATTCTCCTCGGAACTGTGCCAGGGAAGGCATCCACCAAATCTGAACCACCTGACCAATTCTTTGATGTAAGAGAGTCTGAACACTGATGTGGCTACATCCAGAACCTGTCCAGTACATGCCCAATCCAGTCCCAGCGGTTACTGGTGCTGGTGGAGGAATGCTCTGACGCTGGTGTGTAAAGCCTTGTCAACCTTCATGCGCAGTAGTTATGAGCAGCTAGCTAATTAGCATTAGCGAAGGCTCAATAAGGGGCGATAGTGTGGAGGTATGGTGGGCTGAACAGTGTAGTTAGGAAGCCCTTGATGATGCCTTGCAGCCCTGACCTGAATCTCTCTCTCTCTCTCTCTCTCTCTCTCTCTCTCTCTCTCTCTCTCCCCCTCTCTCTCTCTCTCTCCCTCTCTCTCTCTCTCTCTCTCTCCCTCTCCCCCTCTCTCTCGCCCCTCCTGCTGTAGAGAGAGTGTCATTACTCAGTGTTTCTGTGAGCTTAAGCTCGCATGCCACTTCACCCAGACAGCCAATACTTAAAACACTGTATATGACCTGTTTATACTGGCGTAGCTACTGTACCTCTTATTTCACATTCTCACATCATGGAATCCCCATATAAATACCAGAGCCTAACACCTCCCACCACCAGACCCCACCTCGCCGCTCAAATGATGCAGTTTGTGCTATAGCAGTAGCTTATAGAAATGATCTGTATATATATATATATATATACACTTTATATACAGTTTCTATACCACCACCAGCTATATCATTAGAGACACCTCGTTTCTACACTCACTGTCCATCTTATCAGCTCCACTGACCATACAGGACACTCTGTAGGTGTACAGGTCCAGACTGTAGTCCATCTGTTTCTCTGTGTACTGCATTACCCTGTTCTTTAATGGTCAGGACCCCCACAGGACCACCACAGAGCAGGTAGTATGTGGGTGATGGATCATTCTCAGCACTGCAGTAACACTGACGTGGTGGTGGTGTGTTAGTGTGTGTGGTGCTGGTGTGAGTGGATCAGACACAGCAGTGCTGCTGGAGTGTTTAGACACTGTGTCCACTCACTGTCCACTCTATTAGACACTCCTACCTTGCTGGTCCACCTTGTAGATGGACAGTCAGAGACGATAACTCATCTGCTGCTGCACAGTGCAGTGTTGGTCATCCACTAGTCCTTCATCAGTGGACACAAGACACTGCTCCACAGGACACCGCCCACAGGATGCTGCAAGTTCGACAGTTTTAGTTGGTGGACGATTCTCAGTCCAGGATCTTCCTGTTATGATATGATGTAACAGTGTAACTTTAAGAACATCCTAGACACGTTCCCGCACCTACAGCCAATGGCAATGTAGCTCTGTGGTTAGACAAGTGCTTGTTACATGCTTAACATGAAAACTTCTGATCTTTACATACTTAACAAGTAAATGTATGGTCTTTACATACTTAACATTTAAACTTATGGTTTTTACATGCTTACTTAACATGTAAACTTATGGTTTTTACATGCTTACTTAACATGTAAACTTGTGGTCTTTACATGCTTACTTAACATGTAAACTTGTGGTCTTTACATGTTTACTTAACATGTAAACTTATGGTCTTTACATGTTTACTTAACATGTAAGCTTATGGTCTTTACATACTTAACATGTAAATTTATAGTCATTACATGCTTACTTAACATGTAAATTTATGGTCTTTACATTCTTACTTAACATGTAAACTCATGGTCATTACATGCTTACTTAATATGTACATTTATGGTCTTTACATCCTTAACATGTACATTTATGGTCTTTACATACTTAACATGTAAATTTATGGTCATTACATGCTTACTTAATATGTAAATTTATGGTCTTTACATGCTTACTTAACATGTAAATGTATGGTCATTACATGCTTACTTAACATGTAAACTTATGGTCATTACATGCTTACTTAACATGTAAACTTATGGTCATTACATGCTTACTTAACATGTAAACTTATGGTCATTACATGCTTACTTAACATGTAAACTTATGGTCATTACATGCTTACTTAACATGTAAACTTATGGTCTTTACATACTTAACATGTATATTTATAGTCATTACATGCTTACTTAACATGTAAATTTATGGTCTTTACATACTTAACATGTAAATGTATGGTCATTACATGCCTACTTAACATGTAAACTTATGGTCATTACATGCTTACTTAACATGCACATTTATGGTCTTTACATACTTAATATGTAAATTTATGGTCTTTACATGCTTACTTAACATGTAAACTTATGGTCATTACATGCTTACTTAACATGTAAACTTATGGTTTTTACATGCTTACTTAACATGTAAACTTATGGTTTTTACATGCTTACTTAACATGTAAACTTATGGTCATTACATGTTTACTTAACATGTAAACTTATGGTTTTTACATGCGTACTTAACATGTAAACTTATGGTCTTTACATGCCTAAAATGTAAATGTGGTTATTACAGGCTTACTTTACATGAATGAACCATTGTTTATGTATTACTAAATCATGCATTACTTCATATTAGTCAATCAGTAGCTAATGTAAAGTTCTGACATAATTCCAGTTTGATTTAACCTCAAATCTAGCTTTATGTTTTAAAGCGTAGCAAGTCCACGACACTCCAACTGGAGGAATTTAACCTTGTGTAAAGGGGTTTTAGCGGCGTAATTTATTTTTATTTTTATTATTTCCAACTGTAGTAACCTGAACTCCGCTAACAGAAAACCAGCCTTATTTGCCAGGACAGTCAGCAGCCTGAGCCCGGTGGGACGGTGGGAACGGTGTGGCATCCACAGCGCTGCTGAAGGCGGAGAGAACGCCTTAGTTAGCCCGTGCTGATCTATCACACCCTTCCAGCAGACCTCAGCTTCTCATCTGCTAACTAAAGCGCGAGAGCATCCAACCGCGCTGATTTATGAGCGCTGCTACAGCCAGCATACTAATCATTTATTATACCGCGCACTCGCGCCAGGAACTTTACACTCACTCACACACACTGAGAGGGCTGATTAATTTCTCTGTACACTTCTTACCGTATTATGTGTGGGGTTTGTGGAGCTCTGTGAGGTTTCGGCTGGATCTGTACAATCACAGGGAAATCACGGACGGCAACAGCACAGCATTCTAAACGGACAGGGAAAAGTTCAGGCCGGGCTACGGAATACTTCACTTCACACAAACATACATGTTCACGAGTAGGGCGGCAACAAACCATGAGTTTGATTGAATACTGAGACGGATAGCACCCCGGTAGTTTTGTTCTCTGGTCACCGTGTGTTCCAGGTGTGTCCTTTTAATCCCTTAGGCCTAAAATGTACAGAGGATGGCTACTGGTCCCCATCAAATCCTCACAGCAATGTTCAACATCAGTACCTGACCTCACTAATACTCAATCAAATCCTCACAGCAATGTTCAACATCAGTACCTGACCTCACTAATACTCAATCAAATCAGAACAGCATTGTTCAATATATGTGACCTCACTAATACTCAATCAAATCCTCACAGCAATGTTCCAACATCTGTACCTGACCTCACTAATGCTCAATCAAACCCTCACAGCAAAGTTCAACATCAGTACCTGTCCTCACCAATACTCAATCAAATCTTCACAGCAATGTTCAGCATCAGCACCTGACCTCAGTAATGCTCAATCAAATCCTCAAAGCAATGTTCAACATCGGTACCTAACCTCTCTAATACTCAATCAAATCCTCACAGCAATTTTCCACCATCAGTACCTGGCCCTTACACAGCAATGTTCCAACATCTGTACCAAATCACTTATACTCAATCAAATCCTCACAGCAAATGTTCAGTAGTACCTGAGCTCCGCTAATTCAATTAAATCAGAACAGCAATGTTCACTATATGTGACCTCACTAATACTCAATCAAATCCTCACAGCAATGTTCAACATCAGTACCTGACTTTGTTAAAGCTCAATCAAATCCTCAGTATTAGTGAGTACCTGACCTCACTAATACTCAATCAAATCCTCACAGCAATGTTCCAACATCAGTACCCAACTTCACTAATACTCAATCAAATCCTCACAGCAATGTTCCACCATCAGTACCTGACCTCACTAACGCTAAATCAAATCCTCACAGCAATGTTCCATAATTAGCACCTGGCCTCAATAATCAATCAAAACAGCAAATCCCATCACTGGCCCTTTACTAGTGTTCAACCACATCAGTACAGCCTGAGTTCAACATCAGTACCCGAGCTCACTAATTCTCAATCAGAACAGCAATGTTCACTCTATGTGACCTCACTAATACTCAATTAAATCCTCACAGCAATGTTCAACATCAGTACTTGACCTCACCAATACTCAATCAAATCCTCACAGCAATGTTCAACATCAGTACCTGACCTCACCAATGCTCAATCAAATCCTCACAGCAATGTTCAACCATCAGTACCTGGCCTCACTAATGCTCAATCAATTTCTCACAGCAATGTTCACCATCTGTAAAGCTGTCCCAGAAGGCTGGAGCCTGTTTCTGCGGGGCTAATTCCCTGATACTGCCTTCCTGGATAAACTCCTGGATGTAGAGAGCTTCTCCTCCGTCAGGTCCCGCACTCTCCACACCGGAACCGTTCCTGCTAGACTGCTGCATGCTTGGAACGCCACCGCATGTGATCTTTGGATTAAGTGCTGAAATGCTTGTTGGGCCTCGACACCGCTGAACTCTTGATCCGCGCTGCACTGTCATCCACACCATCCTTACCATCCACACCTCTCTCGCTCCATCACTTCACCACTTCTGTTTCCAGCCGTCAGCACCTCAGGTTGACCCACGGTCTCTCGCTCTCCCTCCATTCCCTCTCTGAAAATATTATCCCTTTTGTTTCTCTGAAGCATTACACCGAGGAGGGGGGCGTCGGCGGGGGCGTGGGGGTAGGGGGCTCCACCGCAAAGGCCTCAGCCCTCCACTCGTTTTGCCGGAGAACATGATGTTCGATCAGTCTCAGGCATTTCTTGGGGACCTTGTGCTCCTTCTGTTCTCCAGCAGAGCAGCTCCAAAACACAGCCTCACATTCAGAGCCATTGGGGCTTTTCCCTGCAGGCCTGAGCGAGGAACGCTTCACATGGAAGTCCGTTCGGATGGAGCAGGCTCCGTGTGACAGCTTGACGTGAGCATTCGGGTCATTAATCGCAAATTATATCAGTTTGGCACCAAGACGTGCACGGCGGTGTGAGGTAATGAGCGGCTAATAGCTGTAATGAGCATCAAAACAAAGGAGGTCCGGCCTCCCTCCCTCTCCTGCTCTCTCTCTCTCTCTTTCTCTCTCTCAGTCCACGGGCCTCCCTCGTCCGTTCCATCTCTCTTCCCAAGCCTCCCCTTTGTGTGTCAATAGCTGACTGTCTTATTGGACGGAATGGACTCGGGAGACCCATCGAAGTCAGTCGGCGATCGCGGCGGCTTCATTCAGGGCCATTTCTCTGGGCTGTTTAGCTTAGCGTTCGCGGCGTGATTTACTGATAGCTAAATTAAATCCTATTTGCTTTGAGTCCCCCGTACCGAAACTCACCAGAACGTCCTAATGAGGTCTCATGACATCAGTGCATAGACCTTCTCAGGAGAACTCCACCAGGACGCGGTGATTTAATAAAGCATTGTTTAAAAGTTCGAGTTACGCTGAAACGCTGAAACGCTGCCAGGGTGCCAGAAAAAACCCGAAAGGGGACACGGGGCGAGAGACCCTTAAAACTTGAGCAAGCGAGGGAGACAAAGATGTCCGAAACGTCCATAAAATGTACCTTCGCGGTTTAACAGACCCCCCGGCGCTTGTAGGTCCCTTTGGCGATCCCGGCGAGAGAGGGAAGGGAAGGTTTTCTACGGTGCGTCCGAGTGTTCTCACGTTTCGCTCGTAGCCTCGCCGGTGTGACAAATCTGCTGCTGGAGCTCTGGCCGTGCATCCGAGATGTCTGCTAAAGCCACTAGGAGCAGGAGGAGGGACCGCCCGGGCCTACGGGTCTTCCAGAGAGAAGCAGGAGCGTCTGTGAACGCTTCGTTGCGGCCTTACCGGGTGTTTCATTAACGCTATCGCTCGCACCATCGATGGGAACGGTAAATAAGGGCCGAAGCCGAAGCTGTTGAAAAGTCCTTCGTGTAATCCAGGAAGTAATGAGATCACCGAGGAGTTTCAAACATCAGAGCGCGGGCTGAGAGTGATGTCCGCTGACGCAAGGCCCAAAGAGAAGGATCATAACAATCCTTCAGCAACAATCCTTCCCAAAGAGGCAATATTGGATTTGGTGGGCCGCATGAATCTAAGATTGGCGGTTCCATCATCCCGACCATCTCCATTCATGACCTGTGCCATCTCTACTGACATCATCACCACCACGCTGCACCGGCTAACTGAGGCTCCTCATCACGCACGCCGGACACCCACCTAGATTTGATCAATGGGAGCGGCCCTTCTGGGAAAGAAGCGTGTAACTGTATCGGTTTCACGCTCCGCCGGAAAACGCTGACCAATAGCAGCTGCACAAGAGCCTGAGATCACCAATGGCAAGCGTGAGCGAACAGGGAGTGCTCTGGGCTGGAGACCAATGGAAGTGCGTTCTCCAGGGTGATAAAGCTGCGTCCAGTACCAGAAGTGAGCATCCAACACCAGCACCTGTCCTCAGTAATGCTCAGGGGAAGGCTGCATGCAATCAAATCCCCACAACAAAGCCTTATTGAGAGACTGGAGGCTGAGAGTGAGTGACAGCGGGTTTGGTGTGAGGTGTGTACAGAGTGAGTGAGAGGGTTTGGTGTGAGGTGTGTACAGAGTGAGTGAGAGCGGGTTTGGTGTGAGGTGTGTACAGAGTGAGTGAGAGAGGGTTTGGTGTGAGGTGTGTACAGAGTGAGGGAGAGAGGGTTTGGTGTGAGGTGTGTACAGAGTGAGGGAGAGAGGGTGTGGTGTGAGGTGTGTACAGAGTGAGTGAGAGCGGGTTTGGTGTGAGGTGTGTACAGAGTGAGGGAGAGAGGGTTTGGTGTGAGGTGTGTACAGAGTGAGGGGAGAGCGGGTTTGGTGTGAGGTGTGTACAGAGTGAGGGAGAGAGGGTTTGGTGTGAGGTGTGTACAGAGTGAGTGGAGGGAGGTTTTGGTGTGAGGTGTGTACAGAGTGGAGGGAGAGAGGGTTTGAGTGTGTGAGGTGTATACAGAGTGAGGGAGAGAGGGTTTGGGTGTGAGGTGTGTACAGAGTGAGTCGGAGGGAGAGAGGGTTTGTGTGTGGGGTGTGTACAGAAGTGAGGGAGCGGGTTTGGCTTGTGAGGTGTGTACAGAGTGAGGGAGAGCGGGTTTGGTGTGAGGAGTGTAACAGAGTGAGTGAGAACGGGTTTGGTGTGAGGTGTGTACAGAGTGAGGGAGAGAGCGGGTTTGTGTTGTGAGGTGTGTCACAGAGTGAGGGTGGAGAAGCGGCGGGTTTGGTGGTGGGGTGTGTACAGAGTAAGGGGATAGGCAGGAGTTGGGAGGTTGTGTACAGAGTGGGGGGAGTTGTGGGTGTGAGGTGTGTGTACAGAGTGAGGGAGAGAGGGGTTTGGGTGTGAGGTGTGTACAGAGTTGAGGGAGAGAGGGTTGTGGTGGTGAGGTGTGTAACAGACGCCAGAGGAGGGTTTGGAAAGTGGGTGTGTACAGGTGGTGTGAGAGGTTTGGTACAGGTACGTGAGAGAGAGTGAGAGAGGGTTTGGTGTGAAGGTGTTGTGTACAGTAGTGAAAGGGAGAGCGGTTTTTGGTGTGGAACGTGTGTACAGATTGAGTGAGAGATGTCGTGCGGGTGTGAGGTGTGAACAGAGTTGCGTGAGAGGTGTTTGGTGTGAGGTGTGTACAGAGTGAGGGAGAGCGGGTTTGGTGTGAGGTGTGTACAGAGTGAGTGAGAGCGGGTTTGGTGTAAGGTGTGTACAGAGTGAGGGAGAGCGGGTTTGGTGTGAGGTGTGTACAGAGTAAGTGAGAGCGGGTTTGGTGTGAGGTCAGTCAGATGTTCTTTACAGTGGTGGTGATGGGAACCAGGGTTCTGCATATTTAGAACACACATATAGACACTTTGGAGAAGAACCTTAATGGTGAGGTTGAAATCTGTATCGCCCCTATGTCTGCGGGACGTGTGTGCACACGAGTCCGATTCACCAGGAGGTCACTGTGTGATCTGTTATACAGCAGTGGTGTATAAGTGCATTATAAGTGCATAGCCCAAGAGCACAAACACCGTTTCTGCATAAAGCAGACATCAGACAGCGAACTCACATCCATTCCATGCCACGCCTTCTAGAGGCGGTACACTGTCCGATCTTGCCCGCTTTAATTGTGCAGGAGTTTTGAAAAACTTCAAAGGGAATTCCCGTTCAGGTGCATCTTTTGATTGGTCCAGGTGCATTTGGGTGCAGAGTGGTTTGAATTCATCACCCTTTGATGATGCACACCGCACTTCTACAGCTGCCTGGCTGTTTGATGTTACTGCGTAGCCCTTTGGCGAGCGCAGCGGAGATGGCCTGCCGTGGTAGCGTCCACTCCGGGGTGGTCGAGCAGTGTGCGATTGGCGGCGCTTAAGAGAGTGTTTCATTTGCAGGGTCCGGCGGCGTCTCGCCGTGGTTCTCAGTGAACCCCGAGTGCAAAGCGGCGTCAGTCAGCACGCTCTAAATCAGCGCGAGATTAAAGCGCTCGCCTCGATCAGCACCCATAAACCCTCACCCTGAGAAAACAGCGAGGACTGTGGGACTCGGGACCAAGCACGGCCGAGACGCTCGCTTTCCCAAGCACAGCTGTGATGCTCATCAGCAGCTCCACCAGAAGTCCGTATTCCAGCCGTATCTATGTCCGCTCCCAAAAAAAAAAAAAAAAAAAAAGGTCGGCGGGAGAATCGAGAGCAAAGCTGGGTATAGTTGTTGCC
>JAMWET010002495.1:0-2500 GCA_024036415.1 Prochilodus magdalenae
CGCACGCTCCTCCGACCGTTCGCCTCCGCTCGCCTGAGCGCGACTCGCAGCCACCGCGCTTCACTCCTTCGCTTTTTCTCCAGCCTCTCGCCTCCTCTCGTCCCCCTCCTCCGCTGTATCCCCTCCGCATCACAGCGCGTGCCCCTCAGCGCCCCCAGCAGTATCTCCTCCCGCGGCCCCCTATCGACTCGCGCGCTCGCAGACGCGTCGCGTCGCCCCCCCGTCCACGTGCTCCGCCTACAGCATCGCCTTCGCGCTCCTCTCTAGCCCCCCCGCGCGCCGCCCTTCCCTAGGCTGGCTAGATACGTAGTCCCGGCCCGCGCTCGACACTATAGCCGATCCAGAGGGCACCTCGCGTCAGCTCCCTATCGCTGGCCGCACGATCCCGCCCTCCTCTCGTACCTTCGCTCCCGAGCGCCACCCCCATCGAACCGCTCAGACACTAGAGATGCCGCCCGAGCGATAAGACGAATCAATAGTCAATGAGCACAATCCCGCGTCACCGTCCTGGAAACCTCTCACAAGAAAGCACTGAACCAGACAACAAATCGGCTAACCTCCTCCTACATAACTAACATATCCTCCGCTCAATACACTAGTACGGTAAACGCAGGCCCTCTTTTGTCTAGGCTATGACTGCCATGCAACCCGAACACTGACTAATATCCAAAATGCCAGTAACTATTTTCACCAGCACTGACCGAAGCAGCCACCCATGGAAGCTGGGAAAGGTCACGCCTCCATAAGGATGAAAGCAGTTGCTGTCTCTCTCCTGTCTGATTTTGATCACATGGTCTCCACGGAAATCGCTAGCAGCGCTAATATTGAGAACACAGATCAAATATGATTACAGTTATTATCACTGTTAATTATTATCATTCCATCACTACAATCCAAATACAGAAGAGAGAGAGAGAGAGAGAGAGAGAGAGGGGTGAGGTCGGCTCGCTGAAGGAAAGGAAAGCAGAGGAGGTGTTGAGAGGAGGAGAGAGAAGTGAGAGGGTGCAGCGGGGAGATAAGGAGTGGAGATGGAGGGTGTGAAGAGAGGAGGGGTGTTGAGTGCAGTAGGGTGAGATGGGGAAGGTATTAAACGCGCAGGTGAGATGAACACTCGACGTGTGGAGACGTTCAGAGACAGAAACTCTGACTTACACCAGCAGAACCAGGAGAACCGCAGCAGCTCTGTGGTCAGAAACTGACCAGTGAGGAGCGGAGCGGAGGGGGCTGATCAGCGGTACTGAGGAACCACAGTCTGTACACCTGCACAGTAATCCACACTACTAAAGGGGCCAGTGAGAGGAAGTACAAGGCAGGTGTTTCTAATAAAGTGGCCAGTAATTGAATATTCAAGGCAGGTGTTTCTAATAAAGTGGCCAGTAATTGAATATTCAAGGCAGGTGTTTCTAATAAAGTGGCCAGTAATTGAATATTCAAGGCAGGTGTTTCTAATAAAGTGGCCAGTAATTGAATATTCAAGGCAGGTGTTTCTAATAAAGTGGCCAGTAATTGAATATTCAAGGCAGGTGTTTCTAATAAAGTGGCCAGTAATTGAATATTCAAGGCAGGTGTTTCTAATAAAGTGGCCAGTAATTGGATATTCAAGGTAGGTGTTTCTAATAAAGTGGCCAGTTAGTGGAAGTACAAGGCAGGTGTTTCTAATAAAGTGGCCAGTGAGAGGAAGTACAAGGCAGGTGTTTCTAATAAAGTGGCCAGTGAGAGGAAGTACAAGGCAGGTGTTTCTAATAAAGTGGCCAGTGAGAGGAAGTACAAGGCAGGTGTTTTTCTATAAAGGTGGCAGTGAGAGGAAGTACAAGTGTAGGTGTTTCTTATAAATTGGCCATTGAGAGGAAGTTCACAAGGGCAAGGTGTTTCTAATAAAAGTTGCCAGGGAGTGGAAGAAACCAAGGTAGGTGTCGCCATGAATCTCGAAGTGTCTCAATAAAGTGGCCAGTGAGTCAAGAAGCACAAGGTAGGTGTTTCTAATAAAGTGGCCACGCCAGTGAGTGGAAGACAAGGTAGGTGTTTCTAATAAAGTTGCCAGTGAGATGAAGTACGAGGCAGGGTGTTTCTAATAAAGCGTCCAGTGAGAGGACGTTCAAGGCAGGGTTGGTTTCTAATAAAGTGGCCAGTGAGAGGAAAAGTACAAGGCAGGTGTTTCTAATAAAGTGGGCCAGGTGAGAGGAAAAGTACAAGGTAGGTGTTTCTAATAAAGTGGCCAGTGAGAGGAAGTACAAGGTAGGTGTTTCTAATAAAGTGGCCAGTGAGAGGAAGTACAAGGCAGGTGTTTCTAATAAAGTGGCCAGTTAGTGGAAGTACAAGGTAGGTGTTTCTACTAAAGTGGCCAGTGAGAGGAAGTACAAGGCAGGTGTTTCTAATAAAGTGGCCAGTGCGTGGAAGTACAAGGTAGGTGTTTCTAATAAAGTGGCCAGTGAGAGGAAATTACATGGTGAGTTGTTCTAATAAAGAAGGTGGCACTGTGTGAGTGGAAAGTACAAGGGCA
>JAMWET010002495.1:12500-20000 GCA_024036415.1 Prochilodus magdalenae
TGCTCCAGACGTGGCGCTTGTTGCTCTATCGCCGTGACGCTTGTTGCTCTGTCGACATAGCGCTTGTTGCTCCAGACGTGGCGCTTGTTGCTCTATCGCCGTGACGCTTGTTGCTCCATCGCTGTGACGCTTGTTGCTCCAGACGTGGCGCTTGTTGCTCTATCGCCGTGACGCTTGTTGCTCTGTCGACATAGCGCTTGTTGCTCCAGACGTGACGCTTGTTGCTCCAGACGTGGCGCTTGTTGCTCCATCGCTGTGACGCTTGTTGCTCCAGACGTGGCGCTTGCTGCTTTGTCAACATATCACTTGCTGCTCGGTCAAGGTGCTGCTTGCTGCTAAATCGGAGCTACAGTCGCTGTGCTCTTGTAGGACATGGCTGGGCCCCTGTCCCTCTATCGCCTGCTAGTGTGAACTCAGGGTCATTGTAGACTGTGGATTGTACCTGTCAGTAGGTCAGGTATGTCCAGTGTAGGCTGTTTAAGAACAGGCACCATCCGGGCTCTCCTGAAAGCAGACGGCACATGGTTTGATATTAGGGAGCTGTTAATGATTAGGCTAGCAGGTCATGGGAGATAGTACGGAGCTCTGTAGATGGTGTTGGGTCTAGAGGGAAGGTGGTGGGATTACTGGATGTCAGGAGTTGTCATCTGGAGAAAGAGCACAGAAAGAGGCCCAGCGTGGGGGAAACGCAAACAGGGGAAAGGGATTAGCGGATCGTGTTAACCTTCCCCTCAAAGAAAGTGACAAGATCTAATCTCTGGAGATCAGAGACGAGGGGCGGACGGGTGGGGAGAGGTAAGGAAGAGAAAAGAAGACGATGAGGATAACCGTAAATCCAGCAGAGCTTAGCAAATGGGACACACCCTGAGGTACGTATGTGGGGATGGTGTTGGGTTGGCAGGTCAGGCTCCGGGGCCTGCTGTAGTTATAGCATTCTTTTGGTCCTTCAGGTCGTAATTCCAGACTAATCTCTGTGCATTCTAATCCCACTGCCACCTCCAGCAGCGCAGGACGTCAACAACATCACCGCTGGAGATGCGCAGCTTTGTGCTGGAGGAGAAAGAACTGATTTGCATAAAGTTATAAATATTGGCGTGCTGCTATGTGGACGTGTCGCTTGTTGCTCTGTCGATGTTTTGCTCTGTCGCATGTGGCTTGTTGCTTGTTGATGTGTTGCTCTGTCGTGTTGCTCTGTTGGCGTGTCGCTTGCTGCTCTGTTGGCGTGTTGCTCTGTTGGCGTGTCGCTTGCTGCTCTGTTGGTTTGTTGCTCTGTTGGCGTGTCGCGTGTTGCTCTGTTGGCGTGTTGCTCTGTTGGCGTGTCGCTTGCTGCTCTGTTGGCTTGCTGCTCTGTTGGTTTGCTGCTCTGTTGGCGTGTCGCTTGCTGCTCTGTTGGCTTGCTGCTCTGTTGGTTTGCTGCTCTGTTGGCGTGTCGCTTGCTGCTCTGTTGGCGTGCTGCTCTGTTGGTGTGTCATTTGCTGCTCTGTTGGCGTGTCGCTTGTTGCTCTGTTGGCGTGTCGCTTGTTGCTCTGTTGGCGTGCTGCTTGCTGATATTTGAGGAGCCTCTCCTATGCACCCTCCAGCAGCTGTGGGATGCGCTGCAGTCAGCATGGCTCCAGATACCTGTGACAATCCATCCAGCTGCTGTCTGTGCTGAACACGACGGCCACTCAGGACATGGTCATAATAATGTGCAGCTTGGCACATTTCCTAACTGCCTATCCCTTTGAGTGCCGGCTGCTTCTAGAAAGACTGTTAGCCCTCTAAACTGCATTTCACACACCTATTCCTGATGTCCATCCAGTCATCAACCTCCTCGTCTAAATCTAATCACACCAGGCTACAGCGTACTGCCACTGCGGGTTTATGTACAACTTATAAACTCACTGGACATAAAATGAATCACCCGTGACTGAAACCAACCAAATAGCCTGCATTACCTCCACCAGTACCAGTTTCTGGATGTAGCCACACTCTTACATCAGGGAATTGTCATGTTGGACCAGATTTGGTGGATGCCTACCCTGATACAATTCCGAGGAGAACTCCCTGTAGACATGGAACGAGACATTCCCTGCACTGTAGCACCTCTTCCTAATCTATGGCTCCCATCACAGGGACTTATAGCCCCATCACCCTCTTGCAGCGCCACCTGCAGGAGCCTGGCTTGGGTCTAATGCTTTTCTGCAAATCTGTAGTGCTTCAAAGCTCCCTGTGGCCTCCACCGAGGGTGAGTGCCCTGGCGAGGCTGCCTGGGGTACGAATAAGTTACGTATACAAATTTGCGAGACTATATCTGGGGCCCATGTTGGAGGCTCATTGTATTGGAAAGGGATCATCACACTCCACCTACCCGAGTATGGGTAATTGCAAAGCATCTCCTTCTCCTGTGGCCTTACTAATGATGTCACCAGAGAGTAGTCAAAATTAACCTGGCTCTCATGGCATGACTGTTGACTTTAGAAGGTTGTGCAACTCCGCCTCTCCTACTGAAAACCCCTCCTCTGTACTGCCACCTGCACTCAATCATTATGCTGCATACCATGAGTGGCAACTGGTAGCCAATCTAACGATACTAAAGCAGCTAAAGCATCATTACAGAACACGCCCAGAACCCAAATCAGCCTGTGGAGCAGTAGTGGATGGGTGGATCTGATCTTCTTATGGAGGCACTCGAAGGTTAGATCAACTTACTGGCTTTAAATGCTAAAATGTCAAATGTATAAAGATAAATAGAGCATCCAGAGGGAGGTGTGGGATCGCTGTGGTGTTGGGAAGGAAGATAAAGGTGACCAGGATCAATAACTGATGATAAATTTAGACTGATATGATCAATATTTATTGAGCTACACATACAGAAGTAGAGTCTTGCACGGCCGAGCGTTAAACCTGAATCATTCGTATGTCTCACAATGTCAAACCGCCAACATACCGCTGCCAACAGTGTGCTATGGTAGTATTCGCTACCATCGATAGGACCACCCTGCTTCCTGGAGTCCTGTGATGTGACCTCTATCCCACTCTTTCTCCTGCTCGGACTGCTTTCGAACTCCTCCTTGAGGCATACTTCACTAGCAAGGGATGCTACCAACACCTATCCCACACCTCCGTCTGGGTACAGCCATTCCTCTCTAACCATCTTTTTTGAGAGTGTAGTGGTCACAGAAGCAACCCCTTACAGCAGCTGGTGTCAGCAGTTTTCATTTTCATTCGGTTTGTATGCACAGGTTATGGCAGGGTGGTCCTATGGAGGTAGCGGATACTACCATAGCACACTGTTGGCAGTCGTATGTTGGTGGTTTGACATTGTTTGACCTGAGGAGGTTGGGTTTCGCCCCTGAGCCTGGTTCCTCTCGAGGTTTCTTCCTTACTCAAGGGAGTGTTTCCTCGCCACTGTTGCCTCTGGCTTGCTCAAGGGGGGCTTGGACCCCACCCCATGTCTGTACATTAACTCAGTGTTTTTTGATTGATAGGTTTATCCTGTAATCCTGTAGGACTGTCTGCGACTTTAACTGAGCCCTAAATTCAGCAAAGCAGCTTTCGGTGTCAATAAGAACCACATCGTATCACCTTAACCTGAAAAATGGCACCAATGTCAAAAAGGACAACATCGCCATAAAAGGTTCTCCATGAGCGTATCCCCTGAAAATGTCTGAGGAATGGAATGTCTGGATTGCCTGCATCATCATTAAGGAAACTGTTGACATGGTCAGTGTTTCATTTGGAACAGTTCAGCCAATTGAACAAGCATTGAGGTCTGTGAGGATCTGTGGCACCAGAGCTGGGATGGTCCAAGCTTCATATTGAGGATCATCACTGGTGATGAAAGTTGGGTCTACGGCTTTTCGAATCTATGGCTTTACTATGGAGAGCAGTCCAGAGAAGGCACGTCGGAGTGAGATTTGCGTCTTCTTCCTCTTCCCCAAAACGAAATTCAAGCTTAAGGGTTGTGGTTTTGACACACTGGAGGAGATCCAGACGTGCTTACAGAACGGGACTTCCAGGGAGCGTGCCAAGCATGGCAGGAGCGCTGGGAGCGGTGTTTCGCTGCACAAGGTGACTAATCCGAAGGGGACGGCAGCCAAATTGAAAGCAGGTGCAGCTTCAGCTTGTTATAGGTGCGCTCTCTGAACTTTTTTGATTGCACTCAATATTAAACCTGCCAAAAAGTTGGAACCCCCCCGCTAGTGAAACGACACGTTGAGTGGATGTTCTAGGTGGAAATGGGTCTTACCTAGTGGGGGAAAACAAACATCGGCTATAGTAGCAGAAACTGTGCCCTGAAGTGTGCTAGTAGGTTCTCATTAGGATTTGTTCTTCTGTTAGGCTTTGAGCTTTTTAATTTACTTTGGCTTGGATTCTGTCAGTTACTAGGCTGTGTTGTTAGCTTGCTGTCATGCAGATTCCTTCTCTACAACATCCGGAGGATTCGACCCTTCCTCTCTCAGGAGGCCACCCAGCTGCTGGTCCAGTCTCTGGTCATCTCAAGGCTAGACTACTGCAACTCACTCCTGGCTGGTCTTCCTCATCGGACCATCAGGCTCCTGCAAATGATCCAGAACGCTGCAGCTCGACTCATCTTCAGACTTCCAAAGTTCACCCACGTCACTCCACTGCTGTGCTCCCTTCACTGGCTTCCTGTAGCCCAGATCAGGTTTAAACTCTGAGGCCTACAAAGCCAAGAATGGACCAGCGTCTCCCTCCTCATGGCAATGGCCAAGACTCGATCTGTACCTCGAGCCCTTCGAGCTTCAAGTACAGCTCGGCTCGACCCGCCAACCCTGAGGACACATGGAAGACAAGCGTCCAGACTCTTCTCTGTCCTGGAGCCCAGATGGTGGAATGAACTCCCACTGGGCAACAGAACAGCGGAGTCTCTCGCGGTCTTCAAACGCAGACTGAAGACCCGTCTCTTCGTAAAGCACTTCAGTGAGTGAGCTCTAGTAGAGGTGTAGTTGTGTGGATGTTCTTGTGTTGTGCTGCACTTATAATGACCTTTTCTCCTCTACAGGTATGAGCGCTGGGCTGGGGTTGCCAGGTAGTGCTCTTTTTGTTTAATATATATGTGTATTAATCTGTAGGTATCAGCACTGGCCCCCTGTTCGGGCAGTGTCTGAGCTCACGGTGAGTTCTAGGCTCTACACTTCCTGTACTAGCTGGAATATTATCCAGTGGAACACTTAGCACGGCTGTAAGTCGCGTCTGCTAAATGCCTTCAATGTAAATGTAAATGCGTTCCCCATAGAGGAACCTTGGTCTGTAATGATGGATGCTGCAGGCAGGTGCAGCAAATCCCATGAAACAGGTGCATCAGCAGCAAAGCTCGGGCTGAGGTTTCCCCATCATTGCATCATTGGACTAATGAGTGTATTTGGGCTCCTAAGGATCACATGGTCTATCCTACATGGTCTCCACATGGTTTCCCAAAAGTAAACAGCTTGTAATTAATAGGTGGATTAAAAAGCCACCACAAGGCATTGATTGGCTGCTTAGCTCTTTGAAGTAAGAACAATCACAGGCAACAATAGGCCAACCAAAGGACGACCGGGATAATCCTGAAAACTCAGGCCTTGGAAGCATCATGCAGACTGGAAACAGACCAAAGAGTGGCCCATGTGGTACTTCCATTCCTGCCTCTAATTCCAGACAGACGGAGCCCATTGTCATGCTAGTGGCAGGTGGTTTTGATGGTAGCAGGGCTTCTTACCGAAGTACAATGACAGCCAGTTCTGAGGCAGGATTCGAGAGGAGGCAGAGTGCCGAAATTACGGGCCTCGTAGTTCTGACAGCTCACAAAGCAGGGGGACGTTCCTACCAGCCATTTCCAACATCTCCCCACATTTGGAAGGTGACAGGTGTCGCTTGTGTGTCCAGTGGCGTGTCTGTTACAGTGGAAAGGCTGTTGCAGTTTTTAGGAAGAAGAGACAGCGGCGCATCACAACACCTGGAGAACAAAGGACTAGTGGAGTGCCGGCAAACACACTGGCAGCTACATAACGATCCAAGCCGTCCGAGGGTCCGCTCGGCTGAAAGGGTTCTGAAGTAAGTGCGGCTGTAGGCTTGGATTTCTGAAGCTCAGTTGAGCGATTGATAGAGAATAAAGAAAGGCCTCGGGCACTTGCGTAACTCTGTTTATCTCTTTCTCAGATCGCATCTCATTGACAGCCACTTCTTTAGAGGGGGCAGGCTGGGGGGTGCTTATTTTGCAGCCAGCTTTCAAACAGCTTCTCGTTGGCACGAAAGTTTGGAGGGGTTTGAAGAGGTTGTGAAAGAATAGCTGCTAATTTGCATCATTAACTCTCAAAACCAGCAGCTGCGTGTAGCAGTTTCACACCGTTCCTTTTGGTAACACCTAAATTGCTGTTGAACGCGGTGATTTTAAGCTTCCCGTCCGTGTGGTATAAGTGTTTTGGAGATTTCTTGTTTTGCATATTTCATGTTTTCATGGTGCTTTCTTTCATTAGAGATGTTAAGGCCGCAACACAAAAAGGCATCCCCCCACTTTAACCCTACCAGACAAAGTAGACCAAACCCAAGTTCCTATAGTCTCAGGACGCATTTTCATTAACAATAGAGGAAGCCCCAACACTGAACTTACCATCTTGATGTTCAGTGGTACCAACTTACCACTGAACATCAACAAAGACAAAGCCCGAAAGACAATACCGCACCTCCAACTACTTCCACTATAGGAATCCAATTACTGGTCTTCACAACACATTTATTAGCATCGCTAGCTGAACTACACAACACACATATTAACCTAGCTAGCTGAACTACACATGTATTAGCATAGCTAGCTAAACTACACAACACCCATATTAACATAGCTAGCTGAACTACACAACACCCTCATTAGCATAGCTAAGTGAACTACAACACGACATGTATTAGCATAGCTAGCTGAACTACACAACCCCCTTATTAGCATAGCTAGCTGAACTACACAACACCCTTATTAGCATAGCTAGCTGAACTATACAACACACATATTAACATAGCTAACTCAACTACAACACATGTATTAGCATAGCTAGCTGAACTACACAACACACATATTAGCATAGCTAACTGAACTTCAACAATATATGTATTAGCATAGCTAGCTGAACTACACAACACACATTAACATAGCTAGCTGAACTACACATGTATTAGCATAGCTAGCTGAACTACACAACACCCTTATTAACATAGCTAGCTGAACTACACAACACCCTCATTAGCATAGCTAACTGAACTACAACACGACATGTATTAGCATAGCTAGCTAAACTACACAACACACTTATTGGGATAGCTAATTGAACTACAACAACACATGTATTAGCATAGCTATCTGAACTACACAACACACTTACTAGCATAGCTAACTGAACTACAACAACACGTGCTAGCATACCTAGCTGAACTACACAACACCCTTATTAGCATAGCTAACTGAACTACAACACATGTGCTAGCATACCTAGCTGAACTACACAACACACTTATTAGCACAGC
>JAMWET010002495.1:25000-40000 GCA_024036415.1 Prochilodus magdalenae
AATAATAATAATAACATTAAAAAATTAATAATAATGTGTGTATTTAAATATCAAACACTGCCTGGCCAAATATTGGGATTAATATATGGACGTGATTGGGAGGTTTTGATTGGATAATAATTGATTAATGTGATTAATGTTTTTCCGCTGGTAACAATTCTGGTACCCCCTAACTGCTGCAGTGAGCAGCTTCCCATTCCTTACACCACCATGCCACTCATCAGGTGGACGTGGAAAAGATCTAACTGTGTTTCCAAATCAGAGGAGACCAAACAAGAACACAACTAAGGAGAAGCTGGACTGACTGGAACTGGCTTCGGAACTGTCCAGCCACCTACGAACACCTGGAAGGAGAGTGGAGAACCGGGAACTTCATGGAAGACGTGTAGCCAGAAATAAATCCGAATGGCCGTCATCAGAGATCAGTTAGACTCTGGGTGAAGGTAAAAATGCTCAGTAGAGCTCACGACTGCATTCCCACATTCCCAGAACTCCCAGAGTTGGAACTTAACAGCTGTGTGGACATACGAACACCACTTAGTGAAGCTAATCAGCCTCAGGTTGCTAGGGAGCAGAGCGACTGGACTCTGGAGTGATGGAGAGAGGTCATGTGGTCTGAGTCCAGACTGACCCTACTCCAGACTGATAGGCGCGTCAGGGTAGCACATGAAGTGATGCTCTCATCATGCACAGGGCCCACCGTACAAGCTTCTGGAGGGGGTGTTTTGATCTGGGGGGCTCCAGTTGGTCAGGCTGAGGACCTCATGAAGTCAGCTGACCATCTGAGTGTACGGAATGACCAGGTTATCCCATCGCTGGATATTTTCTTCCCTGATGGCACGGCCATCTTCCCGAACGACGATGCTGAGATTCAGGGATCCTGAGGAATCATGAACCGGGCACCCCTGAGTCCTGACGCTGACCCCACTGAAAGTCTTGGGGATGGGCTGGATGTGGTTTAACTCTCCCATCCTCAACACAAGAGCTCCGAAACGAACCCAACACTGTGTGGTAGTAAATGCCGGGACGCTGTACAGGATTGTGGACACAATGCCAGTGAATGCACACGGCAACCAGAGCTAAAGGCGGTCCTATGAACCATCAGAGGGTCTGATTCTCTTTGGCCAGGCGGTGTATTGACTCAGCTTCAGACACAAGTAAACACTGAACCTATAATTATGTGTTATCCCATATTCGATATTAAAATTTCAAATTTCAAACATTAGAATCTAAAATTAGGCCAATAGACTGCTGCATCTCAGGATAAGCTCATCGGACAAAGTGTTTAAGGTGGTAGTAACTCCAGGCTCCTGCAGATGGCGCTGCAGGAGGACGATGGGGCTACTAAGTGAGTGACGAGATCCATATATTGGGAAGAGGTGCTACAGTGCAGGGAATGTCTCGTTCCATGTGTGGAAAACGCTTCAAAGCAGATGTTGTGATTGGCTAAAAGGCGGGACTGAGCATGTGGGCGTGGCCAAAGACCATAGTGTGGAGGAAGTAGCTGAGTCTGCAGGTGTATGGAAGCGTACACGGGTCTACCACAGTGATAAAATCCCAGTCTACAGGGAATTCTCCCTCGGAATTGTGCCAGGGAAGGCATCCACCAAATCTGGACCACCTTGAGGGTCTGAACATTGATGTGGCCACATCCAGAAACTCGTTCCAGTCCATGGCCAATCCGGTCCCAGCTGTTACTGGGTGCTGGTGGAGGTGTTACACGGTGTTTGGGGGACTCTGTGTTTGTTTGTGCGGTATGAGGAGTGCCTCCTCGGTGCTGTAAAGGTCTATATGATATGTACTGTGTTATGATATATGGTGGCCGCGTGTGGACTGTATGAACATGTGTACTATTTATTAATCGTTATTATTACTATTATTATGTTTAAGATTTTATTCAACGTGACAGTTTTTTGTGCACATACACACTTAGAAAAGACTGGATAAAGCACGAGGTGGATTGGACGACAATGTTCAATACAGCAAGTGACCAGCGAGTGACCTATCCAGGCTCCGGCCCACCGAGATAGTTCTTTCTAATTACGTTCTGACTGCTGCTAGGCCGGCGAGCATTAGCAGATAGGCGGTGGGGTTTTTGCCCATTCGAGCCCACTGAGCACCTGTACATATTGAAAATACTGAAGCACTGATGCGCTTTACAGGGTGTTATTAATCATAATAATTATTGTTCCTTATTAGTATTAAAAACGAAAATCATTGTAAAATGGCACACTTGTTAGCATTTGCTTTTCAAGGCAGGTCTCTAGGGTGTCGCCCGTGCCGATCTCACGACTCCAATCCGTCCCAGAGTTTTCCACTCCCCAATGACTTTACAGGTCAAAGTCCCCAGTCAAGACCAGTCACACCAAACTGTCCTAGGTCTGCAGTGCTCCCCTGAATTCTGGTTGCTCAGCCACCCACACTCTCTTGGTCCCCCAGTATATACATCCCTGATGGCGAAGTGTTGCCGAGCTCTGGTTTTGCGTACCGGGCGGTTATCTCCTCCTCCCCTGGTTCCGAGTTTGCTACTCATGTTCATCCTCCTCCCTCTCTGGATTCCCTTCCTCCTCTCGTATTTCCTCACTCTGGACCTGTCTGACTCTCTCCGGTTTCCCGACCCCTGCCTGTCCTCTCTGTTCATGCCTCAGCCCTTGTCCCTTTGGGTAATGTTGTGTCCTGTTGGTGCTTGCTGAATCGGACTGTTCCATGTCCTAAATAAAAAGCTTTTGACTTTTTCAGAGCCCGCTGCGTGTCGAAGTAACACGCCTGGTTTCTGACACTGGGGGTAAATAGGTGTAAGTGGGTGGAACTGGATCTGATTGTGTTACTGTGTGTTTTCCTAACACTGCGTGAAAAGAAGCTCCATCGGCTGCCTATTGTTGGGCTGTAACTCTTTTTTCACTAATAAATTCCAGAAGGAGAAGCCAGATTAATAGATAAAAAGAATAATCCAAGGTCTATTTAAATCCCATTCTAGAAGGTAAGCCAGAGATCAATTTTCCACAGTGATAGATAAAAAATTCTAATCTAATCTAATGTAGTCTAATCTAATCCAACCGAATTCTACCGAAAAAAACAGAGATAATATAATAATAACTAATCCAATTTAATCTGATTAATTCTAGAAGGCAGAAGGTCAGATATCCAATTTCCACTGTGCCTACAGATAAAGAGTCCTAATCTAATATAATCTAGAACTAATCTAATCTAATCTAAATCTGATAACAGAGATATTGTAGATTGGGAGGAGAAGACATAGGATCAATTTCCACTGTTTATGATAGATAAAAAGGAAAATCTAATCTAATCTAATCTAATTGAATCTAATCTAATCTAATCTAATCTAAAAAAGATCTACAAAATCTACAAAAAGATAATCTACTCTAATCTAGTCTGATTAATTCTAGAAGGAGAAGCCAGAGATCAATTTCCACTGTGATAAGGGATAAAGAAAGCTAATCTAATCTACTCTAATCTCATTCATTCATTAATCTGTTGACCCCTTATCCTTCTGGGTGGCAGAGGTGGTGAAGCCTATCCCAGTGCTCATTGGGTGAAGGGCAGGAAACACTTCTGACAGGCCAATAGTCCATCACAGGAGTCTAATCTAATCTAATCTAATCTAATCTAATCTAATCTAATCTAATCTAATCTACACTTGATCCATCCTAACAGTAATGTTAGGTGTGTAAATACAGAATATGTGAAGACAGAAGGTAATAAATATGTATTTACATCATCTGTACAGCTGTACAATCCATCTGTAAAGCATCACCAGTAGTACAGTGTTGTTAACGTATTGTTAACGTGTAACTACACAGTTATTACAGGTCGTTAAAGTAATCTCTGTGATTCGTTTTCTTTATATTCAGTATTGTGTAATAATCATCTCTGTATTAATTACAGCGTATCCATCGTTCATAGTGTTCTTGTTGTGGTTTTGCTTCATACTATAATCTATTTATAACTATAATCACATGTGACCAGGCGTGTGAATCCCTGACCTGAACCTCAGGTGTAGATTAGACCGGACTAGATTAGATACCCGGTCATCTGTATTATCCATCCCAATCTGACTCTGGCCTCTCCTTCCAAATACACAAAAACACTTTCACCTGGACAACCTCTGTAGATAACGTCCAGCGGTAATGAAATCCAGGCGAGGGACTGTACGGGATACAGGATCTGTCTGATTTCCCTGAATCAGCCCTAATATCCCAGATTAGAACATCATCGTGCAGATGTTTACACTGGTGATGTGAGACAGGTGCCACATTTTTGAACAAGAACAACATTTTGTGCAGCTAAATGGTGCAATAAATAAATAAATAAATAAAATAATTATTTAAAAAAAATTTTTATTAAATACTTTTAATTGTATTATTTTTTTTGTATTTTTAGTATTTTATTTATATTTTTTCTGTACTTTCTGTATATTTAGATCTTATTTATTATTTGTATATTTCCTGATACTTGTTTTTCCTTGTGCTGCTGTAACATTGTAAGTTTCCCCACTGTGCGGATCAATAAAGGATTTATCTTAAATAAAATAAATGATGCCGGACATGCGAGGAAGGAGACCTCACACGACAACAGTTGTGGATTTCACAGTGGTCTAGGTCATGTACCTTAAGGAATTGGGGTGAAGGAAGTGGGGAGAGGGAGGCAGGAAACACACCTGGACAGGCCACCAGCCCATCACAGGGCTAACACACTCACAGACCTGAGGAGGGGCATTTAGGAATCTCCAGGTCACCTGACTGCATGTCTTTGGACATTTGGGAGGAAACTGGAAGCACCTGGAGAACATACGCGGAATGGGACCCCGGTTACCTCACACGGGGAACGGAAACCCAGCCCTTCCTTGGCCCCCCCCCCCCCCCCTCTGTGAGGTAACAGCGCTACCCCAGTACCCACGTAGACAATACAGACTTACTGGGTCTGTAATACGGGACGAGTGGCCCCCCCGAGACAGGCTCTTTGACCACTGTACTGTGTGTACGAGTCACGAGGTTCCTACCCCTGCCTAGTCTGCTGATCTGGGACTATACTTCCCATGATCCTCTGCTCCATGATGCCAACGTACCCACAAGTTCTACCTTTTCCAATCAGGAGTAGTGCCTCTCCCACTGCTGCTCACCTGTTTCCCATTCCCTCCATTAGGTCTATACCTGTTACTAGGTCTCAGTCGAACTGGGGAAGTACTACTCTGGCTCTCTCGAGTTAGTGCACCAATCGTTCCCTATTGTTCTCTGTCCTCTGTGTATGACCCTCGTTCATTCACTGGTCGCTCTCTCTCTTGCTCTGACTGCTTGGTTTCTGGACTGTCTTGGTTTTGACCCTTGGCCAGTGTCTGTTTTGGTCACTCTGGCTTGGTTCCTCTGCCTACCTGCCGGCTCTGTAGTGGCTCACTCACGTCACCACATTAAACCCTCGCTGTCTATTACATTCGTGGGCGTCCGGTCATCAATACTCATACACTCCTTTGCGTCACATACTGGACTTCTTCATTTCCTTTACTGGAAATCACAGATTTGATTGGTGGGATGCGGCCAATTGTGAGTCACTGGCCGGGTAGTGGGACTATGGGAGCAGTAGTGCACTGAAGCGGGCCGTTAGAGCCAGGCTGATGTTGAGATTTTTCTATAGATTACTGAGTTAATTTGAATAACTGCACTGTTAATGACACATACGATCAGCAAGCATCTCTCAGCGAATGCGTTTGATCAATACCTGCATCTGACTGTACTATATATCAGCTCACCGGACAAAGAATCAGTCACCTTGTGTGTTTAAGGCTCCTGCAGATGGCGCTGCTGTATGAGGATGACGGGGCTATAAACCCCTGCAAGGTGTGAGTGAGAGGATCCATAGATTGGGAAGAGGTGCTACAGTCCAGGGAATGTCTCGTTCCATGTGTGGTAAACTCTCCAGAGCAGATGTTAATGATTGGCTAAAGGGAGGGACTGAGCATGTGGGCGTGGCCAAAGACCATAGTGTGAAGGAAGTAGCTGAATCTGCAGGTGTATGGAAGCGTACGGTCATACGGGTCCACCAGCAGTGGGAAAATCCCAGTCTACAGGGAATTCTCCTCGGAATTGTGCCAGGGAAGGCCTCCACCAAATCTGGACCAGCTGACCAGTTCTTTGATGTAGGAGTGTCTGAACACTGACGTGGCTACATCCAGAACCTTGTCCAGCCCATGCCCAATCCAGTCCCAGCTGGTATTGGTGTTACAGGCTGTTAGGGATGTTTCAGTTTCAGGGGACTTGGTTTTTGTCTGGTGGGCTTATCACCGAATACGTTTAGGTGGGCTTATTTGGTGTTCAGCTATCAGGGTGCTCGAGCCTGGTCATGTGATACAGTGTCTGATTAGGTTGAATGGTGTTTTGTTCATTTACCAGCGTTCTGTAAAACCCCTGCAACCTACCTAACAGCAGCAGCTAAGCAGGTAGACGTTTGTGGGCGGAGCTTTAACAACCGGGTTGTGGAAACATCGGATGGAGCAGGAGAAGAGAGTGGAGCAGTAAAGAGGGAGGCGAAGAAACAGATTTCAAAACCGCCTTAAAGGATTAAAGAACTTAAAGACCAGCATGAGGAAGTGGGTGGGTGTGGCTGTGGGTGTGGCTGTGTGTGGGTGTGGCTGTAGGTGTGGCTGTGTGTGGGTGTGGCTGTAGGTGTGGCTGTAGGTGTGGCTGTGTGTGGGTGTGGCTGTGTGTGGGTGGGTGTGGCTGTGTGTGTGTGGTGTTTTAAAAGTCCCTCCGAGCTGCTGATCCGCTGACACAGAGCTGTGCTTCAGTCCCGTCTGAGAGCCTGCTGCTTCAGCTTGGTCCAGCAGAGTCCCGTCAGGTTGAGTCAATCTACATGCGCGCTGGCGTGCCTCGGTGTGGGCTCTCGTGGATTAAGTGTCATCACTCGTATCTGATCAAATTCTGAAGAAAAGGAAAATCCACAGTCCCTGTAGGGAAAAACAAGAAATCCTCTCTCTCCTCTCTCTCATCTCTCTCTCCTCCCTCTCTGAATCTCCCTCTCTCTCTCTGCTGTCACGCCTCTCTGTCTCTCTCTCGCACCCCGTCTCCCTCGCCCCCCCTCCTGGTTTAATCCTCAAATGCCCTGGATCCAGACAGCACGGCACCTTTCGCTTCTCTCTTTTGATGGACAGTCTGTCAGGACAGAAGCCGCTGTCCCTTCGTTTCTTTCTTCCCCCTGCGCTGTGATCAGTTTGTCCGCCTCAGGATAAGTGGGGTACTTCACCGTTTCGATCTTTTCTTCACCTTGTATGACTGGATACAGACGGTCGTTATCTGGCCCATACCCTGCGGTTTTATGCCCTTGGAGAATCTTTTTTTTTTTTTTTTGAGTGGCCCAACCTGCGGTTTATGCCCTTGGAGAATCCGTCGCCAGTGTTTTCCTGCCACTCCGAGAGTCGCCGGGCTCCAGCGGATGTCCTCGGGGTGCGGGGCGGTGGAGTAGATGGCGATTTGATTGTGAGCGTTTTGCCCTCCGAAAGTAGTTAGCATAGCGTCCATGGGTGAGTAGAAGAAAGTAGTGAGGCGTCCGGGTGGAGCGTATCATGCATGATCTCATACGCCACCGCGTCCAAACTGGGGGTACGGGGGAACATACCGGGAACACGTTAAAAACCACAGGTCTAGCACACAAAATGAGAATTAAACACAGAATGATATGATTCAACCAATGATGATGATATAATGTGAATCCTAACTATCACAATACGGGATCTAAACCTAAATCGTGTCTGCTATCTAATCTAATATAATCTACAGAGATACTCTATTATACTCTAATGGCTCACCCATCTACAATAACATCTGCTCAGTGTCTACTGTTCTACAGAGTGCAATACTAATGATAATACTTGTATAACATATTCACTTTATATCTATTAATCATAGATCTAATCTTATGATTGTAATCTAATCGAGAGTATCTCTATATCTAAATCTTACTGGTTGCAATTTTAATCGTAATGTAAATCTAAATTAAATTACTTTCACATCTATAGATACTAATGTAGCGTTGATGAGTAACTGTAATCTAATTTTGTCAACGCACATGTTGAGTTCGAAAATTGAGGTAATCGTTTCTGTAATAAATGTTTAGTTACTCATATTAATATACTGTTACTGTACACTGGACTAGTTAACTCGCACTGTTTACATCGAGAGATTACGGTAGAGCTGGTATTTGAAATTACACATGTGTATCGGCTTCAGTTTTAAACAAGTCAATTAGCATAATATGATAATGATTAAATATAAGTTAATTACACAATACATCAATAAAATACACAATACATATAATACTCAATACATAAATATATATAAGATATATATAATATAATATAATATTAATTACATAATATATATGATATTATTCAATATAAATCTATATACATATACACAATACACTATACATATACAATAACATAATACAATCATAAGACAGTTAATTATAATAAGAAGTAATATAGATAGAATATGAATTAGAAGAAGAGAGTAGAATAGAAGAATATGTAGAGATAACAAGTGCGCCATATAAACAATCAGTACATGTTCCCGCTATGAGTGATATTGTGGTCTGTGACTGACTGGAACAGGTGTCCTAACAAATCATAAGATACATATGGATAAATGCACTCCAGTGTCTAACCTTGTTGATCAGCCAGCACATGTTTAGTGTCTGAGATTTGGTTCTTTGGATTAGCTAATCCCCAAATAATAACTTCCCAGGAGTTTTCGAACCACACTAAACGTGTTTCGGTACGAGGATTGCACCAGAATCAAAGGAATATGGACCAAGCAGAGAACAGCGATGAGACTGGCCTACCTGCGAGGAAAAGGTGCAGACCAGGAAGTCAGTCTGGGACAGGAAGTGGATGTCCAGTATGACCCCCCTCAGAGAGTCTGTATTGTGTACGGGTGTATGGGAGCCCGGCTGACCATGAGCTGGGAGTTATCATGATGATGAACTCGTAGTCTGGGTACCTGAGGGAGACACTGGATATGCTCTGGCGGCAATCTTCTTCATGGTGATAAGGTTTATGTTTGATGGTATGAACCCAAAAAGCCCTCCGTGTTGTTACTTGATTGGGGGGGGGTTACTATGTGGGTATGGTAGAATCCCCACCCCTTCTCCGTGTTATGTTGAAGGGGTGGGGTTATTGCTTTGGTGTATGAACCCACCCCTCCCGTTGGATTTGAAAGGGGGGGTGTTATGCTTGGTATTGAACCCTCAGTCCCTCCCCTGAGTTAATTGGATGTGGCGGTGGGTTATTGCTTGGTATGAACCCCACCCCTCCCGTGTAATTGATGGGGGTGGGGTGATTTGCTTAGGAGAATAACCCAACCCCTCCGTGTCCCTTACTTGATGGGGAGTGTGGGTTATTGGCTGGTATGAACCAACCCTCCCGTGTTACTTGATGGGGGTGGGGTTATTGCTTGGTATGAACCCACCCCTCCCGTGTTACTTGATGGGGGTGGGGTTATTGCTTGGTATGAACCCACCCCTCCCGTGTTTCCTTACACATGATGGGGTGGGGTTATTGCTTGGTATGAACTCCACCCCTCCCGTTTTTACTTGAATGGGGGTGGGGTTAGTATGGAACACACCGCCTCACCTGCTTTGTGGGGGTGGGGTTTTGCTTGTGTGAACCCAGCCCTCCCGTGATACTTGATGGGGGTGGGGTTATTGTTTGGTATGAACCCACCCCTCCCGTGTTACTTGATGGGGGTGGGGTTATTGCTTGGTATGAACCCACCCCTCCCGGGTTATTTGATGGGGGTGGGGTTATTGCTTGGTATGAACCCACCCCTCCCGTGTTACTTGATGGGGGTGGGGTTATTGCTTGGTATGAACCCACCCCTCCCGTGTTATTTGAAGGGGGTGGGGTTATTGCTTGGTATGAACCCACCCCTCCCGTGTTATTTGATGGGGGTGGGGTTATTGCTTGGTATGAACCCACCCCTCCCGTGTTACTTGATGGGGGTGGGGTTATTGCTTGGTATGAACCCACCCCTCCCGTGTTACTTGATGGGGGTGGGGTTATTGTTTGGTATGAACCCACCCCTCCCGGGTTACTTGATGGGGGTGGGGTTAGTGCTTGGTATGAACCCACCCCTCCCGTGTTGCTTGATGGGGGTGGGGTTATTGCTTGGTATGAACCCACCCCTCCCGTGTTACTTGATGGGGGTGGGGTTATTGCTTGGTATGAACCCACCCCTCCCGGGTTATTTGATGGGGGTGGGGTTATTGCTTGGTATGAACCCACCCCTCCTGTGTTGCTTGATGGGGGTGGGGTTATTGCTTGGTATGAACCCACCCCTCCCGTGTTACTTGATGGGGGTGGGGCTAAAGTGCCACTAGTGCTTTGATCACTCACTTGGCTTTTGCCTCCTGCAGCAGTGACGGGTCATCAGTGGCCAGATAAACCCTCTTCTTGTCCAGCTGCATGCGCTGGGCCATGTACTGGAACTGTTCCTCCACGTGCACCATGTACTCCTCTATGGGGTGAAACGCCGCCTCCGTCCCGACCTTGTCTGTCCGTCTCACGTGCACACTGCTTGCAATCACACATACACAGACGTGTCAGTTTAAGCCTACTATGACACGTCATAGACACCAGATACAATCAGGTAAGTACTAAGTCCTACTAGGTGAGGATCAGAAAGTATATGGTGGGCACCAGATACTATCAAGAGACCACGGGCCTTACCTCTGTACCTGACTGACCCTGAGAGAGAGAGAGGGAGAGAGGGAAAGAGGGAGAGAGGGAGAGAGGGAGAGAGAGAGAGAGAGAGAGAGAGAGAGAGAGGGAGAGGGAGAAAGAGGGAGAGACAGAGAGGGGGAGAGAGAGTGAGGGAAAGAGAGGGAGAGAGGAGAGAGAGAGAGACAGAGGAAGAGAGGGAGAGAAGAGAAAAGAGTAAAACAGAGAAGAGAGGGAGCGATCGGGAGTGAGAAAAGAAAGAGGCGAGAAGAGAGAGGACGGGAGAGAGAGAGAGAGACACCGTGATGAGAGTGACAGAAACAGGCGCGAACCGGAGGAGAGAGGACAGAAGAACGAGAGGAGAGAAAGGAGAGATAGACAGAGGAGAGAGATAGGAGAAAGAAAACAGAAGACTCCAGAATCGCCGGGTCTGTTTTTACTCTAGTGCGGTCTGAGGGTCCGAAGATCACCACCCTCCAGTACCGGCGACCCAGTCTTTCACAGAGTGGTGGCCCCGCCCTCTTTACCCCAGTAAGACTCCGCCTCTCCGGGAGGCTCTCTGTTCCCAGTTTTGCTCTGCTCTGTTTGAATCAGAGCTGTAAAAATCAGAACCTCTCACACAGTTCCCCATCACTCCATCTCTCTTTCTCCATCCATCCAGGCCTTCTTAGCATCCACCAGTCAATACCCCGCCTCACTTTCTCCCCCATGACACATGTTCACACTCGTCTGACTGTCTGTCCGTCTGTCCGTCCGACTGACTGAACTGGGCCCGGTGTGTTGGTACCAGGCTCCTGTTAACATGTACAGCTAATCCCCGCGGTCCTGCTAACCGGAGGTTTCTCCTACACCTCTGACCCGCACTCTTTCATCTGGTCTTTTCTTTTGAAGCGCAGTAACTGTTCTATCCGAACGTCCGCGTTAGATCAATAACACTAACAGCCGAGTAACGGCTGCCGTGCACCGGTTCGGGAAATCTGGATTGGTGCAGGGTCTCTATACTGAAATGCCTGACAGGTTCTCGGGAACAGGGTCACTGAGTGCTAGTCTCCTAGCACAGCCACTGGCTAATAGAATTACACCAGGATTAATAATTCATCCACACAATACACGCCGCCAGCGGCTCTGCTACAACCGGGAATAACGAGCAGCGTTAGCAGCACCTCTAGATTCTGAACCTGTACCCGTCTATACCCCTCTCTGTACTTACACTATAGCCACTTCTAAAACAGCTGGGGCAGCATGTCATATCGTCGTTGTCCATTTTTGTTGATATTTACTTTTATGCCCCGTTTGATCACATGAGCCGCTGTTTACACTCTGCCGAAATTCCATGAAGAATGGACCAACAGAAATGGCCCCAAACTACTTGATAAGACGTCTGGTTCCATTGACTTCCATTCAAATGAAATGAGGATTTGTTGACGCCATGAAATTTTGAAACAACATATTTTTCCCTTAAAATGATACATTCTCTCAGTTTAAACTTTTGATCTGTGATCTGTGTTCTATTCTGAATAAAATATTAGATGTTGGCTCCTCCACATCATTGCATTCAGTTTTTATTCACAATTTGTTCAGTGTCCCAACTTTTTGTATATAATGCTGGTTTGTATATAATGCTGTCCTGCTGTAGAGCATCACCCTGAGCCTCACCACAAGCAGTTCAATGCATACATGTTCTGACGTGTTGTGCAAATGACAAATAAACCTGACACTAACTAACTAACTATCCAGTTTATTAAATATATCAGAAACGCAACAACTGAGTTTATATATCATACGTATCTTATCTACAGTCAATACGTGTGTATATCAGTCTAGCCCCTCACAGGCTATGACACCCACAAACTCCAATTCCCAGGATACCCTTAGCAATCAGTGACTTCCTGCTTGCAGGCGACCGCCAATCCCAGATCGGCCTCACCCGTATCGAGCCATCTTGGTTTCTGAATTCTGAATTCTTCCTTTGTGTGCCTTTACGGCTCACGTGCTGTTGTCACCGGACCCTGACCGTATCATATATACAGTCCATTAGTGTGTATATCATATATACCTTTAACAAGGACATACTATGAATAGCCATTTCTGGGGTGACGCCTCCATGCAGACCCTCAGAAGAAACAACAATGGTCGTACACAGTCACTGTGATTGTTCAGACACCACTGGGGGTTTAAAGGGTCTACAGTCCTTTCCCTCCAGTCGGCTTCTTAACACGTCCAGATCTGAGCCTCCACTGAGCTGCCCTAGGTTCTGTCTTTTCAGCATCCCGCAGTTCTGTGTCGAGCCCTTCCTACTAACGCCATTTCAGCTTGGTAACTGCCTATCAAAACTGATCAACTTTCCCTGATATTACACCCATCATCAAACAGCCACACCCAGAAGGAGGTGTGGGAGTGCGGTGGTGTTGGGAAGGAGGATAAAGGTGACCAGGATCAATAACTGATGATAAATTTAGACTGATATGATCAATATTTATTGAGCTACACATACAGAAGTCTGTCTCTCAGTATGGCGTCGGGCCGCCGTGTTTGCTAACCCAACACGCCAGACGTCTCGGTATGGAGCTGTAGAGGTTCCTGATGGAGTCCTGTGATAATCCATCCCATGCAGCTTGAACATCCTCACACAGTTCCTGCAGATGGTGCGGTAGGGGTGGAGGTGGAGGGACGCCAGGTCTTCTGGACATGTGACGACAAGCCGCTCATCTTGGTGCTGACCACGGTGCCTCCACACACGGATTCGTTGGGCGTCTCCACCAAGACTAAAGCGGGACTCGTCACTGAAGATGACCCGCTGCCATTCTGAGTCACTCCATGACAGTCTGGTACGACACCACTGCAGTGTTTGGTGACGGTGACGTGGTGTTAAGGACAGTCGTGGTAACGGTCTGTGTGCATGTAGTCCAGTGTGGTGCAGCTGTCTGTGAATGGATGTCTGTAATGGTGGTGTTGGGTCAGTCAGGTACAGAGATAAGGCCCGTCAAAAAATGGCTTGCATCATCAACAATTGAGTTTGCTAGTATTACACTATACATGGCATGAGATCGGAGATGATAACCCCCCAACAAAGCAAACGAGACAGTCAATAACTTCATCATTCTGTTTACAGGTGTATCATTTACCAGCCCCATACAAATCTCTATCTGGAGCCGTCTAGTAGAAAAGGAGCTGACACGCTCTGTTAGAACCGCGTAGAGGGAAACGAGCCTGGACGAGGAGTCCATTAATAATGCATTATGAGATGTATAAGTAATGCACTGAGGTCTACTGAGAGGCTGTTGGCTGCTCTTCTACAAGGCTCCAGCTGAAAACCACAGCAAGCCTGGATTACTGGCTCCAACTGATCAGCCTAAATCCTTCACACCTGACCTCACACCTGATAAAAGGGTGAGGGATCTCCACTGCTCACTAAAACCACAGATCTTAGATTTGGCAAACAAATCTCCGGGTGCTTTTGGGCTGTGTTCAGACTGCAGGCAGAGTGGAAGATATGCTCAGGAGTTCAGATCGGATTTGTGTGTCCAGGCATCACCGATCTGTCTATGTGGGGGGTCGTAGGAAGAGGGAGGTCATGGGTGGGTAATCCCTACCAGTGTTGGACGTCACAGTTCAGCCCTTCCAACGCTTTGGATCTGAGGTTGCTTATTGTCCAGTTCCTTCTTCAATCAGCATCTCCACATGTACAGTAGGTTCTCAGTGAGGAGCCGAAGGTTGGGTTCTAGCTTCACTGGCAGATACAGTGAGCGTCTGGTTCATAAGAACAAGGTCCAGCAGCAAACACACAGGACAACACAGCTACAGACCGGCAGAGGGCCAAACCCTCTCTCTACTGACCGTGATGAGCGTCCCCTCATTCCAATGTCCCTTACCCACCGTAAGATGACCTCAGGTGACCTACAGAGAGACTGGCGAGCGGTGGCTGGGGTGAGACGCACAGCGAGCATGGTTCTAAAAACAGGCTTCTGGAGGTCATTAGTGATTTTCTAAATACACAGATCTAATACAATATCTGATCTGGAATTTGGGAGACATGCTTCCAGTAGTGTAGAGAATCAAACAGAACCAACACAAACCCAGAACCTGTACACCTAGAGACACTGATCAGGTACAGGTGGGATCTTACATTTCTCCAGAGCTGTACATAGACAAACCTAATGGATTTGGACCGAGGCCCTCTTGTACACAGCTTAACCTTGTTAGTTCTACTGAGGCCATGCTCAGTGGGCGTATCCAGACTGATAGTTGATAGTCTGGACCAGTGTTCCTTGATC
>JAMWET010002495.1:45000-65000 GCA_024036415.1 Prochilodus magdalenae
AGGCGGAGCCTCCAATTCCCCTACTGACACCCAGGAAAACCTACAGCATCCCTCATTATACCGCCTCAGCTCCTGTACGAGGCGAGTCAACTCCCCGTGTAGTTGTCCACTTCGTAAATGGGATGTGCCCAATGTGTGAAAATCCTCCTACGTTAAATCCCATCCAATTTATTTGTCTGTACAACACGTACTCCGTGTGAATAGGCCTTAACGCTGCTTTAGAACCTGCTGTGTATGTTCTTTAAAGAACACTATGAAAGCCAATGGTTTAGTATAGAAGAACCCAGAGAACCAGGCTTGAAAGGCAGCGCAGAAGGATGGTTGTATGGTATATTAGCATGTTGCTTGGTTGCTAAGCAGAAGGATGGTTGTATGGTATATTAGCATGTTGCTTGGTTGCTAAGCAGAAGGATGGTTGTATGGTATATTAGCATGTTGCTAGCTGGCTAAGCAGAAGGATGGTTGTATGGTATATTAGCATGTTGCTATCTGGCTAAGCAGAAGGATGGTTGTATGGTATATTAGCATGTTGCTATCTGGCTAAGCAGAAGGATGGTTGTATGGTATATTAGCATGTTGCTAGCTGGCTAAGCAGAAGGATGGTTGTTTGGCATATTAGCATGTTTCTAGCTGGCTAAGCAGAAGGATGGTTGCATGGTATATTAGCATGTTGCTAGCTGGCTAAGCAGAAGGATGGTTGCATGGTATATTAGCATGTTGCTAGCTGGCTAAGCAGAAGGATGGTTGTATGGTATATTAGGATGTTGCTAGCTGGCTAAGCAGAAGGATGGTTGTATGGTATGTAAGCATGTTGCTAGCTGGCTAAGCAGAAGGATGGTTGCATGGTATGTAAGCATGTTGCTAGCTGGCTAAGCAGAAGGATGGTTGCATGGTATATTAGCATGTTGCTAGCTGGCTAAGCAGAAGGATGGTTGTATGGTATGTAAGCATGTTGCTAGCTGGCTAAGCAGAAGGATGGTTGCATGGTATATTAGCATGTTGCTAGCTGGCTAAGCAGAAGGATGGTTGTATGGTATATTAGCATGTTGCTAGCTGGCTAAGCAGAAGGATGGTTGTATTGCATATTAGCATGTTGCTAGCTGGCTAAGCAGAAGGATGGTTGTATGGCATATCAGCATGTTGCTAGCTGGCTAAGCAGAAGGATGGTTGCATGGTATATTAGCATGTTGCTAGCTGGCTAAGCAGAAGGATGGTTGCATGGTATATTAGCATGTTAGCTGGCTAAGCAGAAGGATGGTTGTATGGTATATTAGCATGTTGCTAGCTGGCTAAGCAGAAGGATGGTTGTATGGTATATTAGCATGTTGCTAGCTGGCTAAGCAGAAGGATGGTTGTATGGTATATTAGCATGTTGCTAGCTGGCTAAGCAGAAGGATGGTTGTATGGTATATTAGCATGTTGCTAGCTGGCTAAGCAGAAGGATGGTTGTATGGTATATTAGCATGTTGCTAGCTGGCTAAGCAGGATAGTTGTATGGTATATTAGCATGTTGCTAGCTGGCTAAGCAGAAGGATGGCTGTATGGTATGTAAGCATGTTGCTAGCTGGCTAAGCAGAAGGATGGTTGTATGGTATATTAGCATGTTGCTAGCTGGCTAAGCAGAAGGATAGTTGTATGGCATGTTAGCATCTTGCTAGCTGGCTAAGCAGAAGGATGGTTGTATGGTGTATTAGCATGTTGCTAGCTGGCTAAGCAGAGGGATAGTTGTATAGTATATTAGCATGTTGCTAGCTGGCTAAGCAGAAGGATAGTTGTTTGGCATGTTAGCATCTTGCTAGCTGGCCTTGTATTGCACTTCCTGCTGCGCTTACCTATCTTCTCTCTAGGTATCAGCTCGGGCCCTTGTTTTGGCAGCGTCTGAGCTCAGGAGTAGTATGAACCTGTTAGTGCTAGCCGGGATACACACTCTGCTTGGCCACTGAGCGCTTTAGTGAGCTGCTCTGTATAACAGCATCACTGTAACCGTAGCGATTTGGTGTAGTGCGGAGACACTGAAGCGCACTGACCCGATGATTGGATGTTTGAAGCCCAGTTTGACGCTGGCCTCCTGCATCTCCTTCTCCAGCCAGGCCTGCGGACGCACCAGATACTTCACAAACTGAGAAACCCACCAGACCGAAGGGTCACCATGGAGACGCTGCAGCCGGGGGGCCAGGTCCTCCGGGATGGCCAGGGGCAAGTAGGGGGGCCTGGGGTGAAGACTGTCCACTATGGGCAACTCCACCACCTGGATTTCCCGGTCATTATCCTCCCCTGGAGAGACGGAGAGAGGAGAGGATAGACAGGTAAGCTGTACAGGATCTCTTACAGGCTCACGAAGCTTTCGTCAGAACACCTTAATGGTCCACACAGGATGCCGGCATGTTCGTCTGGGATGCTCCGAACTTCCGGTTTTGAGTCTCGCCACATTCCAGTAGATGATGATGGTATTTCGCACTGTCACATCTACACACGGTTCTCTAACTGTTCTTTAGTAAATGAGACGGTTCTACAAAGGTCTTAAATGGTTTTCCACACAACGAAATAGAGAACCTGAACCCACCATAAAGGGTTCTAGCATATTGGAACCATATATGACACATACTTCATCAAACTGGTGAAACAATTCACCTAGATAGAACTTCCCTAAGATAGTACAACTACAACAGTACAGTAACATGGCATTAGCTCCTTTATATGTTTAAGGTTGTAGTACCTTCAGGCTCCTGCAGATGGCGCTGCTGTACGAGGATAATGGGGCTATAAACCCCTGTGGGGTGTGAGTGACGGGATCCATAGATTGGGAAGAGGTGCTACAGTGCAGGGAATGTCTCGTTCCATGTGTGGTAAACGCTCCAGAGCAGATGTTAATGATTGGCTAAAAGGAGTGACTGAGCATGTGGGCATGGCCAAAGACCATAGTGTAAAGGAAGTAGCTGAATCTGCAGGTGTACGGAAGCGTCATACGGGTCTACCAGCAGTGGATAAAATCCCAGTCTACAGGGAATCCTCTTTGGGACTGTGCCAGGGAAGGCATCCACCAAATTTAGACCAGTTCCTTGATGTCAGGGTGTCTGAACACTGATGTGGCTACATCCAGGAACTTGTAAATAGAATAAATGAGAGGAGAAATGAAGTGTCTTTATTAGTTTGCATGAGCTAATATCTATATTCACCGAAGCATATACGGCAGATTGGGTGTATTTACTTGAGAGCAGACGGGGTAGATTAATATCCACAGAGTATAAACATAACCAGGCGTATTTCAGCGTGAGGTGTATAATGAAAGTGTCACTGCAGTAGCGGTTGTGATATATTGCCCAGCATCCAGCATGCTCTACCTTGGCTACTCTGCCCTGGGCGTCGATCAAGCAGGGTTACTTCACCCTGACTTCTCTGCCCTGCACGCCGCCTGAACGTGGCTGCTCTGGCCTGCACGCCGACCGACCGTGGTTGCTTCACCCTGGCTACTCTGCCCTGCACGCCGACTGAACATGGCTGCTCTACCGTGGCTACTCTGCCCTGGGCGTCGACTGAGCGCTGTTACTTCACCCTGACTTCTCTGCCCTGCACGCCGACTGAACGTGGCTGCTCCGCCCTGCCCGCCAACGAGCTTGGCTGCTCCACCCTGGCTACTCTGCCCTGCACGCCGACTGAACGTGGCTGCTCTACCGTGGCTACTCTGCCCTGCACGCCGACTGAGCGTGGCTGCTCCGCCCTGCCCGCCAACGAGCACGGCTGCTCCACCCTGGCTACTCTGCCCTGCACGCCGACTGAACGTGGCTGCTCTACCGTGGCTACTCTGCCCTGGGCGTCGACTGAGCGCTGTTACTTCACCCTGACTTCTCTGAGAACCTGATGTACATGTGGAGATGCTGATTGAAGAAGAGACTGGAGTGGGCTCTGATTTATTTCCAGGGCTGTGTGTATGTGAGGTTCCTGACATATGGTAGGGTGGTACGTGCTTCAGGATGCAGTGGTTGGAACTAAGGGTGGATGCGCTACAGCGCTGGTGCTGCAGTGTTCGGTCTGAGCGATGTACTTTTTCCCCAGTGAAACTTTATCGCACTAACAAGCGAATGTCAACAAACTGACACATAGATATACAGAAAACAGATGGTCTGACCCGCCGCCCGCCTGGCATCCCTGTGAGCGCTATTAACCAGGAGAATTCAGAGTCTTTCTGCTCGTGTAGGTCGCGCTACAGCCCATCGGTCATTCAGCTGGAGAATACGGCTGAACTGGAGTGTTTAATGACTGACAGAAGAAAGCATCAGCGCTGGCAAACGGGTTTAACCGCCAAGACACACTGTGGCCTCAAATAACAGCTTTTATGCAAATAGCCCCACAGAAATGACCGAACCGCACGTCTTTAGGATACAGCTGTTTGCTCTGATGGCATTTCAGCGAGGCTGAGGCCAGCTTAATGACCTCAAAGTGCTCCTGGCACACATCGGGGGACCTGTGTTACGAGTCTCTCCTCATTCTCCTTGTGTGCCTTCTCGTTACGATGTTTCTCAATGCTCATCTGTTCCATAAATATGAGGCTGGAATCAGTAAATGTGTAGTAGCTATTTGTACCTCTGTGATATCAGGACCGCTAATGCTAATGCTAATGCTACTATAATGATCTACTTGCACTGTATAGCGTTCCGGTACCGCTTGACTTTACAGATCAGTAATAAGTAGGTAATAACATGGTAATTATACAGTAACAATTTATATTTAATTATTAATTTAATAATTAATAAAAATCTTGTTAACGCTGTTATGAAATGGTAAAATATGGGTAACGAGGTGTAATGGTAATGGTAATAGTTTCCTAAATATTCCATGCACATCTTCTACTCATTAATAAATATAAATAAGGTCATTGTATCAGTATTTAGTAAAAATAACAGTAACAAATTTTATTTACCTAAATTGACCCTTATTTTAATGAGAGAATAATGACTGAGTACATGTATATAATATATAATGTTAGAGTTATTAACCCTATGTTACACGGGGAGCAGGATAAGGACACGGGATGCAAGTGCAAGTTTTAATGACAAAACAAACAAAAAAGCCATAGGCACTGGTAAAAAACAAGAAAGAAAACACCACGATGACCAAAACACTACATACCCAACACCACCTGACATAGACTAAAGCAACGGACTAGGAGACAAAGGACCAACATGGGGAACAACAACCAGCCGGCAGACAAAACCAACAGATGAGAAGACGGGATGCAAGCGCAAGTTTTAATGTCTAACAAACAAGATGAAACTAAAGCCAAACAGGAAACAAAACACCACGATGACCAAAACACAAGATACCAAAAACCAACTGACATAGACTTAAGCAACTTACTGGGAGACAAACAACCGACATGTAAAAACAACCAACCAGCCGGGAGACACAACCAACCAGCCGGGAGACACAACCAACCAGCCGAGAGACACAACCAACCAGCCGGGAGACACCACCAACCAACCGGGAGACACAACCAACCAGCCGAGAGACACAACCAACCAGCCGGGAGACACAACCAACCAGCCGAGAGACACCACCAACCAGCCGGGAGACACAACCAACCAGCCGGGAGACACAACCAACCAGCCAGGAGACACAACCAACCAGCCGGGACACACCACCAACCAGCCGAGAGACACCACCAACCAGCCCGGAGACACAACCAACCAGCCGGGAGACACAACCAACCAGCCGGGAGACACCACCAACCAGCCGGGAGACACCACCAAACAACCGGCAGACACAACCAACCAGCCGAGAGACACAACCAACCAGCCGGGAGACACAACCAACCAGCCCGGAGACACAACCAACCAGCCGGGAGACACAACCAACCAGCCGGGAGACACAACCAACGGCCAAGGAGACAAAACGACTGGCATGGAAACAAAACACCAGCAGGGGGAACAAAATACCAAACCAGTACAAAGGGCACAACATGGAGTATAAAACAACAAGGGCTAACAAGAGACACCTGGGAAAGGGCGGAGCTAGAAACAAGGGACAGGTGAGGGGCCTGACAAGAGGGCGGAGACAGGAGGAACAAAAAAACGAAACAAACAGAAGCACATGGAACAGATCAACAAAGAGCACATAGACATGCCAAGACAGAAACAGAAAGCCAGGGTGTGACACCCTAAACCAGTGAAGTAGTTATAGTAAAATATTAATTCACCTGTTTCTGTTTTATATTTTACCTGGTGTGTATTTAGACAGTTAGACGCAGTGTGGGTTACAGGCAGTAAGTACACTGAACCCAAACGGTATTAGAGCCGTAAAATCCAAACTCATTCGTTCCCACATTCCTCCCATTCTTTACATTTACATTTATGGAATTATATATGATGCTCTTATCCAGAGCTTATTCATATTCATATTACAGGTAGGCCAGTGTAGTGTTAGGAGCCTTGCCCAGGGACTCTTATTGGTGTAGCTCAGGATTTGCTACCTAGACTGGAATTTTGTGGGTGGGGTGATAGGTTATCTGAGAGGGTCTCTGGTGGGTAGTAGTGTTAACCGCTGAGCCACACCCCCCACTCAGGTCATAACATCAGTTCATAGGGGGCCTGTGCTTCACATGTAGGCCCACCCATAGACACGCACTGTTACCCAGGACCCCAGATAAATCTATTCTATAAATCACTGCCTGGTTAGCACTACAGCTGCTCACTTATTAATAAAATAAGCAGGTCGTTTTTAGGTGGGTACGACTTGTTGCCCTTATTTTACCATGTCATAGCGGCCTTATTAACACTCACTACAATTTATTATTTAATAACAACTAGAAAACTGGCATTAAATTAATGATTAAAAACTATTTGTTACCGTATAATTACCATATTATTACCTACTTATTACAGATCTGTAAAGTAAAGTGCTACCACGCTTCCCCTGGCCTTAGCCTAGGGCCTCTTTTCCGCTGTACAGCCAAATGTTTTCATGACCCATGTCATATTATGGTCTAGGGAATACGAAGTTATGACACAGTGTTTATGGGTGATGCGTCATGACGGGTCAGTCTAGCCTGGTTTGGAACAGTTCAAATACCCAAACTTTTCTATCGGCAGTTAAGATCTAGCTAACTACATCTACAGAGATCACTAGGATGTGGATCTTCATGAGAAACAGATCACAGACTGGATCAAAGTCAAAGAAAACCGATCAGACAAGGAAGATCTAATCAGCGACTCAGCTGGAGCTGTTGGAGGTGCACTATTTAAGATGGAATGGAACACTGAAGGAAGAATCTGGAGAGTAAGAAGCGACAAACCTAAAGCTTCCCTCTCAAAATGCACTTTCTACAGCTGAAATGTAGCTACAAGGTCCAGGGTGGAGTAGATTAAGATTAGCTCACCTGGCAAAAATTAGGCCCCTGTGACTGAAATGTTCCTCAGGCCCTGTAACATCTCCACCAGCACCAGTAACAGCTGGGGTTGGACTGGGAATGGACCGGACAAGTTTCTGGATGTAGGCCTCATCAATGTTCAGAAACTCTTACATTAAAGAATTGGTCAGTTGGTCCAGATTTGGTGGATGCCCTCCCTGGTGGTTCCAGATAGTCCCACAGATTTCCAAATGAATTCTAATCTGGGGATGTAGTGGGCCAGTCCAGATTTGTGAATGCTCCTGAATGTTCATCATGCCAAACAGTCACATCTGCAGCCCTGTGGACACCAGAACTCCCATCCTGGAATACGGGGATAGGAATGTTGTGTTCCTCGGTAAGATCCAGCAGCTCAGTGTGGGCACTTTGGTTCACGTTTACTGTCACCTCAAGCAAAGAACCCAATCCCACATCATTACAGCACCACCCCCACGAACATCACGGAGCGGACTCATGTTTGTCCGGAGAGCTTAAAATCGGGGAAGTACCTTTAAAGACGGACTGAAGATTGACTACCTCTTCAGGCTAAATGCAGGACTCCTGATCTAATATGGATCATGTGGAGGTTTACATCGCCAAGCACGGTAATAGTGTCGTTAGTCCTCTAACCAGCCATGCAGGATTTCCAAACAAGCCGATGCTACACACTAAATGAATAAAGACCCAGGGCTGGTTAAATGTTGAAGTGACTGAACGAATGTTGTATGTAAATCTGCCAGAAGCTGAGGTCGCCATGACCTTGCCATGACCTAGCCACATTCAGGAACTCTTTGGTCGCTCTATCAGGAAATGCTATATCCGGATGATTCTCTCGAACATCCGGACGATTCGACCCTTTCTCTCCAGGGAGGTCACTCAGGTTCTTGCTCGGTCCTACGATCTCTCAAGGTTTGATTATTGCAACTCACTCTTGGCATGTCTTCCACCTCCACCTGAGGTGACGTCATCCGTTGCCATCTCATTCAAGAACTCCTTGGTCGTTCTATCTGAAGATGCTACACCCAGAGAATCTGACACCTTCTCTACTGTTCAGACTTATGGTCTCTCAAAGTTTGACTAATGCAACTAGCTCCTGGCTGGTCTTTCACCTCCTCCTGAGGTAACCTCAATAGTTACCATGTCATTCAAGAACTCCTTGGTCGTTCTATCTGAAGACGCAACACCCAGAGAATTTGACCCCTTCTTTCCAGAGAGCTCACCCAGGTCCTTGTTTTGTCTCTTGTCAACTCAAGGCTTTACTACTGCAAATCACTCCAGGCTGGTGTTCCACCTCTGACTTCACCATGATCTTACCATCTTGTTTAAGAAGACCCTGGTCGCTCTATATGAAGATGCTATATCCGGATGATTCTCGACAACATCCAGAAGATTGGACCCTTTCTCTCCAGGGAGGTGACCAAGGCGCGTGTTTGGTTCTACTTTCTTTCAAGGTTTGACTATTGCAACTAGCTCCTGGCTGGTCTTCCACCTCCTCCTGAGGTGACCTCATTCGTTGCCATCTCATTCAAGAACTCCTTGGTCGTTCTATCTTAAGATGCAACACCCAGAGAATCTGACACCTTCTCACCAGAGTACTGTTCAGACTTATGGTCTCTCAAGGTCTGACTATTGCAACCAGGTTCTGGTCTTCCACCTCTTTCTGAAGGGGCTGAGGTCACCGTGATCTTGCCACCTCGTTCAAGAACTCCTTGGTTGCTCTATTTGAAGAAACAAAATCCGGATGATTCCCTTCTCTAAAACATCCAGATGATTCGACCCTTTCTCTCCAGGGAGGTCATCCAGGTGCTTGTTCAGTCTTATGTTCTCTCAAGGTTTGACTAATGCAACTAGCTGCTGGCTGGTCTTCCACCAGAAGGGACTGAGGTCACAGTGATCTTGCCACCTCGTTCAAGAACTCCTTGGCTACTCTATCTAAAGATATGATAACTGGATGATTCTCTACAATGTCCAGACAATTCGACTCTTTCTCTCCGTGAAGGTCACCCAGCTGCTTGTTCAGTTTGATGTCCTCTCAAAGTTTGACTATTGCAATTAGCTCCTGGCTGGTCTTCCACCTCCTCCTGAGATAACCTCAGTAGTTACCATCTCATTCAAGAACTCCTGGGTTCTTCTATCTGAAGATGCAACATCAGGAGGAATCTCAACAACATCCGGACGACTCCACCAGTTCTCTCCAGGTAGTTCCCCCAAGTGTTTGTTCATTCCTATGCCCTCTTAAGGCCTGACTACTGCATCTCGCTCCTGGCTGTTCATCCTCCGGGTAAAATCAGGCCCTTGCAACTGAATGTCGGAACGCCGCTCTGCCTGTCTTCGGTGTGCCTAAACTCACTCTTGCTCAACTCCACTGCTGTGCTCCTTTCCCTCGCTCCTGTAGCTGCCAACATCAACTTTAAAACTCTGATGCCTACAACGCCAAAACTGACCAGCTCCTTCATGCCCTACGGCAATGGTCAAAACTCGATCCGTACCTCCAGCCATTCGAGCTTCAAGTGCAGCTCAGATTTAAGACAGGGATCAAGACTCCTCTCAGGCCTGGAGCTCGGGTGACGTTTCCACTGTGACTGCTTTGGAGTCTTTAAATGCAGACTGAAGACCATCTTCTCTAATCTGAGTACCCATTGAAACGCATCACCCTTACACGGTGTTTAATTCCCTTCTCGTTATCAGCACTGGCTCTTATTTCCGCCAGGGACTACGCTCCATGCTAACATGACCTTGCTAGGATATCTGCTCTATGTAGGATGGACTTTCTGTCGGGTGGACGAATCTGGACGTGTCTGGATACGAGCATCTGCTAAATGCCATCAATGCCATAAGACAACGCAAATGAGTTCAATCTGCCAGCGGATGAGTGAAGTGTGACAGTAATGGAAGTAAAGATGTCAGTAAGTCAGCTGACTGAGTTTAATCTGAAGGAATTAGCCACTTCAGTTTGAGCACATGGACTTTGAGCTACAGGTACCCAGACAGCCAGCATATATCGGTCCACAAAATGCCAGTAGACCACCAGCATTGCCTTTGATGGGCCAACAGCAGTCTGGGATCCTCTTGTTATCAGGCTAACAGCACCAGCTAGTTAATGCTAGCTAATGTTAGCATGTCTGGATTACTGCCCTGTTTGTGGTTTGGTGATTTGCATGAATCAGACCAGATCAAAGAGCTAATAATATCGTTATGTCGTTGTTTGCCATCCCTCTGGTTGATCCGACACACTTATGCATGTCATTTGATTCATGACGAGCCTGACGAAAACAATACACAGCGATTCTCTCAGTTCCTGCATAGAACATTTGCAGCATGTAAACCAGAAAGAACCCAGCCAATGCGCCGGAACGATCCCATAATGCAGCACGACGTGATCTACATTCCCGATGCCTATTCCATTCTGTGGCTTTGTGGTCTTTGTCCATAAGCTGCTAAATCAGGATCCCATAACAGCAAGAAATGGCATTCTGTGGCTTTGTGGTCTTGAGTAAGCTGCTAAATCAGGAACAGAGAATGCACCAAACCAAAAGTATGCATGACAGAAGCTTGGCTACGGCTAACAGGCTAACAAGCTAACAGGCTAACAGGCTAACAGGCTAACAGCTTAAACCATAGAGCACCTTCTGTTTCAGATATGAGCCTTTTATCCTCCAAATGGCTTTGTTATTAGAACGGTGGTTGGCTGGAATGGCGTTAGCAGTGTTAGCTTAGCTAGCAGGCTAGAAGTCCAAACACCACAGGACAGGTCTGATTTCAGTTCACTCCACTTTGCTCTCAATGCACAATAGCCATGCTAACTAAGCTAATGCTAACCAGCTCAGCTCTCCTGTTTGGCCGTACCCTTCAGCATCACATCGATGGTCTGATGTTTACTGAATGATGAGGATTGAAATTCAGGGTGAGGTGGCACAGAAGCAATGTAAGCACAGACCCAGTTAGCATCATTCGCTAACCGTGCCTAGCATGCTCGGTGAGAGTGCCATATGGAGACATATCTATGTAGAAACGCTACTGGAACGGCCGCTGTCCGTGCTAGGACACACTTGGGAGCGAAGGTGGAGGGGAGGACTAAACGGCGCCCGGCTCGTGTGTAGCGTAACGTATTTCTGCCGTGATTAATGTCGCTATAAAGCACATATGGAACGTTAAATCATGGGAGGCTAAAAGCCGCCTTGTTTATATTCGGCCTCGTCTCTTGGGAGCAGCGTGAGCGAATATAAAATCTATACAGCAGATATTAAACCGAACGCTCAATACATCATCCTCTGCTCATAAATGCACAATGCTGATGAGTCGGACGCTATTTAAATACAGGGCTTAAGCAGGACTTCTACAGAACTGCCCAGTCAGCAGAACAGAGACGGTAAGCACACTATTTGTATTGTAGGCAGCATAGAGAGGGGGGGAGAAAGAGAGAGAGGGGGAAAGAGAGGGAGGCAGGGAGGAAGGAGAGAGAGGTAACTTTATTGCATCACTATGGTTAGCCGGTTACACCAGCCAATCCTCCTCACGTACATCAGCGTGAGGATATATATATATATATATAACACATATACTGTTATACGATTTTTCTTTTTCTCCCGTTTCATCGCTGACTAACTCGTCCCACAGCTTTCGAGATATCGACTCCAGCTCCAGGTTGTCCGGTATGATCCGCTGATGTGGGCTTGTATACAGCTCGGATCGGATGCACGGATTCCGAGTAGGATGGAATTTTTCCGGAATTTTTTCCCATAGAGAATGAATAGGATCGAAAAACCTACCTAATCTAACCTACCTAATCTAACCAACCTAATCTAAATCGGATACACTGGCTCAGGAATACAGTGTTTGATTGACCCGCACTCGTTTGTTTCTCCTTTTTGTTTCACATCCCTCGTTCCTTCCATATAGTCCCATTCATTTTTGGACCCCTCTAAAGCCGGCTGTTTCGTTTGGCCTAGAGGTGCGAAACTTCACATACACACTAAGGGCAGGTCTCCAGGCACTAATCCACAGCCATACTGACCCACACTCCTCTATCTGTCGTTTTTTCATCTCTCATTCCTCCTATAGAGTCCCAGTCATTTTTGGACCCACCTAAGCGCGGCTGTTTCCTTCGCCCGAGAGCCACCAGACTTCACATGCTCACTAAGTGCAGGTCCCCAGGCACTAATCCACAGCCATACTGACCCGCACTCTTCTATCTGTCGTTTTTTCATCTCTCGTTCCTCCTATAGAGTCCCAGTCATTTTGTACCCCCTAAGCTGGCGGCTGTTTCCTCGCACCGAGAGCCAAAGGACCTTCACTGCTCACTAAGTGCATGGTCCCCATGCGACTTCACCCCAGACCTATACTTGAGCCGCACTCCTCTATCTGTCGTTTATGCATCCCTCGTTCCTCTCAATGAGTCCCTGTCATTTTTGACCCAAACCAAGCAGTAACGCTTTCGTTCGCCCGAGAGCCACCAAACTTCACATACTCACTAAGGGCAGGCCCCCAAACGCTAATCCACAGTTATACTTCACTCATCCGTCGATCCTCACTGAGCAAGCTGCACAACCATCCCGCGTTTCCTTCAGGAAATACACTTTTCTGGTTATTATATATCACTCCTTGAACTAAAGTCACACGTCTCAATAAGAGTACACCATAAATAACTGTCCTCTCAACGCCTTTGATCTCTACCAGTTACAGTGTCTACGTCACATTCATAGAGAAACACAGAGGGAGAATAAAAGGATAGAGAGAGGAAGAAAAGAAAGGATCAAAGAGTGAAATGAGGTTTATATATATATATAGAGAAAGAGAAGAAAAAAAAGAAAGAAGGGGAAAGACAGATAGAGATGGAAAGGTATAGTAAGTAGAGAAAGATATAAAGAAAGAGAGAGAGAAAAGGAAAGGAAGAAAATGTGGGAGAGAGAGAGAGAGAGAGAGAACAAAGGAAGAGATATAGATAGAGAGGGAGTGAGAGAGAAAAGGGAAAGAATGGGTGAAGAAAAGAATATGTGAGAAAGAGTGGAAGAGAGACAGAGAGGGTGAAGAGAATGATGGGAGTGAGCGTAAAAGGGGGACGGAAAAAATAAGAGTAAGGAGAGAAAAAGAGGAAGAGAGGGAAAGGGAGAGAGGGGAGAAAGGAAAGAGACAGCAAGAAAACACAGGGGAGGAGAAGATAAGTTTAAAAGAAAGAGAAGGGCAAAGAGGAAGGGAAAGAAGGCAAGAAGGGAAAGAGAGAGAGAGGGTAGAGAGTAGGAGAAAGAGGACAGAGAAGGAGAGACAGAGAGAGAGAGAGAGGAGAAGATAGGAGCTCATCGAGAGAAAGAGAGAGAAAGAGAGAGAGATAGGAGAGAGAGCAGGACGAGAGGGAAGAGAGCAGAGAGATACTAGAGAGAGAGAGAGAGAGAGAGAGAGAGAGAGAGAGAGAGAGAGACAGAGATAGAGAGATGGAAAGATGGAGAGAAAAGGAAAGAGACGGAGAGAGAGAGAGAGAGAAAAGGAGAGAGATAGAGAGAGAGAGAGAGAGAGAGAGTGAGTGAGAGAGAGAGAGAGAGATGGATAGACGGAGACAAAAGGAAAGAGACGGAGAGAGAGAAAGAGAGAGAGAGAGAGAGAGATACACAGAGAGAGAGAGAGAGACAGAGAGAGAGAGACAGAGAGAGAGAGACAGAGAGAGACAGAGAGAGACAGAGAGAGAGAGAGAGAGAGAGAGAGAGAGAGAACCACATGTCAGGAACACAGCCTCTGATTGAGCAACACGTCAGGAACACAGTCTTGTTGGTCAACCCACATGAGCCCAAAGCATCAGTGGGCAGTTAACGGTCATGCTAGTAACAATAGCAACTCTGTTCCACACAGAGATACAGATCATTAAACCGATCATCTCCATAAAGACTTCAAAGGGTTCAGGCTGGATCACAAAGCATCTGAAAGGGATCCGGGTGCTCTCAATGGAATGGCACAATGCTACCCTTCTGGGAAATAACGAAAGCAGGTCTCCAGCATGCAGCATTCCCGAGATGTATTCCTTCATGTATCAACATCCTTTGATGTTGTAAACAACATTATCGACTCCTAATATAACTGAGGTCCGGTGATGGGGCCGGCCAGTCCATGGTTCTGAGAAGTGAGATCAGGTCGAGTGTATTTACACGCGCCTTTACAACAGATGTTTCACAAAGCAGCTTCACAGAGAATCTGGGTCCGAGCCCCAATGAGCCAGCCATGGGCGACAGAGGCACGAAACAAATCGCTCCGAGCCGGAGGGAGACTCTAAAGAAGACCCATCCTCCTCTGGTCCACACCGGACAGGAAGACAAATTTTACAGTTATTCACAATATTGAACAGAATAACCGTTAACGGGCAGCGGGAAACTTGTATTCACTAAACCCATCTGTGAAGTGAAACACCCACACACTAGAGGGCAGTAAGCACACCTGCCCGGAGCAGCGCCAGGGAAGCAGTTGGGGGTTAGGTGCCTTTCTCAAGGGCACCTCAGTCGTTACTGTCAGTTCAGCGAATCGAACCAGCAGCCCTCCGGTCACAAGACCCACGACTGCCCCCACTCTCAAAAACTCTTTAACATCACCTGCCACTAGAAGACTTAGAGAAAGACTAGAAAAAAAGGGGGACGTCTGAAGAGATGTCGGATTAGTGATTAAAGAGAAGGATCATCGGATGGGTCTGCGGAACGAGGGCACGAAGCTCACCGGTAGGTAAACTGGCCAACAACGCAAGAATGCAGTGGTGCCCAGTCAAAGCAGATGAAGCAGCAGCATCAGCCCGCACAGGATGGGCAGTAGCTCTGCAGTAGACCACACAGGACGGGCAGTAGCTCTGCAGTACACCACACAGGACGGACAGTAGCACACAGGATGGGCAGTAGCTCTGCAGTGGACCACACAGGACGGGCAGTAGCTCTGCAGTAGACCACACAGGATGGGCAGTAGCACACAGGATGGGCAGTAGCTCTGCAGTAGACCACACAGGACGGGCAGTAGCTCTGCAGTAGACCACACAGGACGGGCAGTAGCTCTGCAGTAGACCACACAGGACTGGCAGTAGCTCTGCAGTAGACCACACAGGATGGGCAGTAGCTCTGCAGTAGACCACACAGGATGGGCAGTAGCTCTGCAGTAGACCACACAGGACGGGCAGTAGCTCTGCAGTAGACCACACAGGACGGGCAGTAGCTCTGCAGTAGACCACACAGGACGGGCAGTAGCTCTGCAGTAGACCACACAGGACGGGCAGTAGCTCTGCAGTAGACCACACAGGACGGGCAGCAGCTCTGCAGTAGACCACACAGGATGGGCAGTAGCTCTGCAGTAGACCACACAGGACGGGCAGTAGCTCTGCAGTAGACCACACAGGACTGGCAGTAGCTCTGCAGTAGACCACACAGGACGGGCAGTAGCACACAGGACAGGCAGTAGCACACAGGATGGGCAGTAGCTTTGCAGTAGACCACACAGGACGGGCAGTAGCTCTGCAGTAGACCACACAGGATGGGCAGTAGCTCTGCAGTAGACCACACAGGACGGGCAGTAGCTCTGCAGTAGACCACACAGGATGGGCAGTAGCTCTGCAGTAGACCACACAGGATGGGCAGTAGCTCTGCAGTAGACCACACAGGATGGGCAGTAACTCTGCAGTAGACCACACAGGATGGGCAGTAGCTCTGCAGTAGACCACACAGGATGGGCAGTAGCTCTGCAGTAGACCACACAGGACGGGCAGTAGCTCTGCAGTAGACCACACAGGATGGGCAGTAGCTCTGCAGTAGACCACACAGGATGGGCAGTACCATTTGAACCCACGTCTCCCCCATGTGGTGGCGGTGGGTCCCAGGCAGGTAGTGGTGTTATCTGCTGAGCTACACCAACCATGTAAACACTCTGCTCAAAGTTCCAGGCAGACGGAGAAACTCTGTCCCAACTTATTTCAGCCGCCTGAAATGCTTGGCACACTGCTCCAGTCTAGCTTGAGAAGGTGGAGCTACGTCCAGTAGAGTAGACTTTCCAGACTGAACTCAGCATCAAAGTGATATGGCAGAATTGATAACATTGTAAAACCTGCCATAGTGATAGTGGGCGGGGCTTAAAGCAGCATGCTGGTTGACCAATCAGAACAGAGTGAGCTATCTATCTATCTATCTATCTATCTATCTATCTATCTATCTATCTATCTATCTATCTATCTATCTATCTATCCGATGGTAATCAACAGCCTAGCTCAGTTTGGGCAGCCATCGTTGGCCTAGCTCAGTAGAAGCCCACAGACACTACGCTCCGCCACGTGGTTCCCTCACATCAAATCGGTCCCCCGCAGATACGGTGTACAGTTCCCGTCCTAATTACGGCTCCTTTATTCGGCGGCACCGGCTCTTAGAACTCAATCACTAACCGACGAAATAACCTTGTGTGAAAAGCATTCTCTCCGCAGAATGAGCTCCAGAAACGAACAGCAGCAAACGAGGCTCCACAAACGAGTCGGGCCTTTGAGCACAAAGTGCAGGGCACGCGGGAGCATGCTCAGAATTTAAATTGGGCGAGGCATCAAATATTTAACAGCGAAAAATATTCCCGAGTCCTGCTGTACTTATATAAGAACATTGGCAGCTCATGCGAGAGAGAGGGGGATACAGGGAGAGAGGGAGAGAGGGAGAGGGGGAGAGAGGGGGGCGTCTTCTTCCCACTTTTTTCTCCAGGCTGGAGCACTTCTGGCGAAGTGTCTCCGATAAGCGATTCCCTCAGCAGCTCTAACCGCGTTAATTAGGACACAAAGTGCAGAGAAAATTTCAGCTTGTCCTCAAATCTGCACCAATAACGCACCGTCTGCTGCCGGCACTTGTAGACTGTCAGAAGGAGTGTGGAGGCTAATCTGATGGAAGCAGGTGTCTATAACAGACAGGGAGAGTCAAACCCAACAGGACCAGACTGCTCAGGCCGTTCTAACAACCAGGCCCTGACTTAAAACAAGTGTTAGTGTGAGTAGTGTGTCAGTGTACAGTAACTCAGTGAGTGTAATGTGTTAGTGTGCTGTAAGTAGTGTGTCGGTGTACAGTAACTCAGTAAGTGTAATGTGTTAGTGTACTGTAAGTAGCGTGTCGGTGTACAGTAACTCAGTAAGTGTAATGTGTTAGTAGCGTGTTGGTGTACAGTAACTCTGTAAGTAGCGTGTCGGTGTACAGTAACTCAGTTAGTGTAATGTGTTAGTGTGCTGTAAGTAGCGTGTCGGTGTACAGTAACTCAGTAAGTGTAATGTGTTAGTGTGCTGTAAGTAGTGTGTCGGTGTACAGTAACTCAGTAAGTGTAATGTGTTAGTGTGCTGTAAGTAGTGTGTCGGTGTACAGTAACTCAGTAAGTGTAATGTGTTAGTGTGCTGTAAGTAGTGTGTTGGTGTACAGTAACTCAGTAAGTGTAATGTGTTAGTGTGCTGTAAGTAGAGTGTCGGTGTACAGTAACTCAGTAAGTGTAATGTACTAGTGTGCTGTAAGTAGAGTGTTGGTGTACAGTAACTCAGTAAGTGTAATGTGTTAGTGTGCTGTAAGTAGTGTGTCGGTGTACAGTAACTCAGTAAGTGTAATGTGTTAGTGTGCTGTAAGTAGCGTGTCGGTGTACAGTAACTCAGTAAGTGTAATGTGTTAGTGTGCTGTAAGTAGTGTGTTGGTGTACAGTAACTCAGTAAGTGTAATGTGTTAGTGTGCTGTAAGTAGTGTGTTGGTGTACAGTAACTCAGTAAGTGTAATGCGTTAGTGTGCTGTAAGTAGTGTGTCGGTGTACAGTAACCCCCACTTAACTCAGTAAGTGTAATGTGTTAGTGTGCTGTAAGTAGTGTGTTGGTGTACAGTAACTCAGTAAGTGTAATGCGTTAGTGTGCTGTAAGTAGCGTGTTGGTGTACAGTAACTCAGTAAGTGTAATGCGTTAGTGTGCTGTAAGTAGTGTGTCGGTGTACAGTAACTCAGTAAGTGTAATGCGTTAGTGTGCTGTAAGTAGTGTGTTGGTGTACAGTAACTCAGTAAGTGTAATGTGTTAGTGTGCTGTAAGTAGCGTGTCGGTGTACAGTAACTCAGTAAGTGTAATGTGTTAGTGTGCTGTAAGTAGCGTGTTGGTGTACAGTAACTCAGTAAGTGTAATGTGTTAGTGTGCTGTAAGTAGCGTGTTGGTGTACAGTAACTCAGTAAGTGTAATGTGTTAGTGTGCTGTAAGTAGCGTGTCGGTGTACAGTAACTCAGTAAGTGTAATGTGTTAGTGTGCTGTAAGTAGCGTGTCGGTGTACAGTAACTCAGTAAGTGTAATGTGTTAGTGTGCTGTAAGTAGCGTGTTGGTGTACAGTAACTCAGTAAGTGTAATGCGTTAGTGTGCTGTAAGTAGCGTGTCGGTGTACAGTAACTCAGTAAGTGTAATGCGTTAGTGTGCTGTAAGTAGCGTGTCGGTGTACAGTAACTCAGTAAGTGTAATGTGTTAGTGTGCTGTAAGTAGCGTGTCGGTGTACAGTAACTCAGTAAGTGTAATGTGTTAGTGTGCTGTAAGTAGAGTGTCGGTGTACAGTAACTCAGTAAGTGTAATGTGTTAGTGTGCTGTAAGTAGTGTGTCGGTGTACAGTAACTCAGTAAGTGTAATGTGTTAGTGTACTGTAAGTAGCGTGTCGGTGTACAGTAACTCAGTAAGTGTAATGTGTTAGTGTGCTGTAAGTAGCGTGTCGGTGTACAGTAACTCAGTAAGTGTAATGTGTTAGTGTGCTGTAAGTAGCGTGTTGGTGTACAGTAACTCAGTAAGTGTAATGTGTTAGTGTGCTGTATGTAGTGTGTTCGGTGTAACAGTACTCAGTAAGTGTAATGTGTTAGTGTGCTGTATGTAGTGTGTTGGTGTACAGTAACTCAGTAAGTGTAATGTGTTAGTGTGCTGTAAGTAGCGTGTCGGTGTACAGTAACTCAGTAAGTGTAATGTGTTAGTGTGCTGTAAGTAGCGTGTCGGTGTACAGTAACTCAGTAAGTGTAATGTGTTAGTGTGCTGTAAGTAGCGTGTTGGTGTACAGTAACTCAGTAAGTGTAATGTGTTAGTGTGCTGTAGGTGGTGCGGGGTACTTTTACGTTTTGGTGTACGTAGTCCACCACTGGGCTGTGTTTGGTCTTTGGTTTAATTGCCACTTTAATAAGGACGGCTGGTGCAGATGTAGGCAGAAAGGGATGTAGATAAAACTGAACGCTAGTGCTCAGTGGAGGGCCAGCTATACGCTGTCGTACATGTTTCGTCAGCACGCAAGTCGTGCTTTTCTCCGGCAGTTCCGACGTGCCTCTGTCTCCTCTGAGCTACAGCTCTGTCTGCACACTGCAGCTGGGAGATTAGCATTAGAGGACAATCCTAAAGCCATGAAAGAGGGGATGAGAGAGAGAGTGCAGAGGACAAAGAGTGGAAGCCAGCGAATACAGGGAACAGACTGGGGACTTCTGGAATAAAGAGATGTGGAAAGGGAGAGGGAGGGAGAGAGAGAGGGAGAGAGAGAGAGAGAGAGGGAGGGAGAGAGAGAGAGGGAGAGGGAGGGAGAGGGAGGGAGAGAGAGAGAGAGAGAGAGAGAGAGAGAGGGAGAGAGAGAGAGAGAGAGAGGGAGAGAGGGAGAGAGGGACCTTTTTA
>JAMWET010002495.1:72500-108860 GCA_024036415.1 Prochilodus magdalenae
CAACAAAAATGTTCTTTCTATCGGGACCCATCAGATGGATACCACAAACCTCTAAGCTAAACCCCCCCCCCAAATATCCATATTCTGTTATTTATGTAATTGGAAAAAAGATTCATTTACATAAAGCTCACTTTTATTTGGACAGCGACGATATTAGTCTAGGGACATACATTGTCATTAAAAATTAAAAAAATAACTAACTGACTAATTTGAATATCGTCGCTGTCCAAAGAAAAACAGGTATCTCCAAAATGGCAACTTTACAGGAGAGGCCAAAAACCTCATATAATTTGAATGAAAAGTCACATGGAAACCCAAGACGTTCGGCGCCAAGCCGCTTTGGGCCGTTTCTGTTGGTCCATTCTTCATGAAACTTCCACACAGTGTAGACAGCGGCTCATGTGATCAAATGACGCATAAAAGTAAAAATCAACAAAAATGGAGATACATGTTTTTCTTTGGACAGCCCAAACATCCCAAACCCTCAAAAATCTATATTCTATTAATTATGTAAGTGAAAAAAGATTCATTTACATAAAGCTCACTTTTGCACCCTGGAATTCACAGTAATCGTTCATTTACTGAATTTAACACACTGTGAAAATAATGATAAATCAAATATATATATATATTTTTTTATAATTATAACCTGTACAGAAATATAAACTATGTTTACACGTATACTGGACTGTAATGAAGCCAAGGAATGTTCTGAATTACATAAGCCCCTTCACGTCTCGCTGATTATTCCGTAAAGTACGCGGAAAAAACTCAGCAAACCCCTCTATCCCAGCATGCACCGGGAGTGCTACGTACCTGTAGGTAGGATATCCTGTTCTGCACAAGGAGGGACAGATCCTTGGCCTCTTTCTCCCTCCACTCTCCAGCCCCGTCCGCCTGACTGAGGTAGTGCAGGTCCGTCATGATGGACCTGAAACAGAGCCGCTAATGAATTAGCCACCAGCGCTAACCTGCTAATGTCCAGCACCTCCAGCTAAAAACACCAACAGGTATCCCATATAACACAGAGGAGGACATGCACTCTCTTTCCTTCCTACGTCAGCATCCTCTCTAACCAAAACGGGCGAGCAGGTCGATATCTTCCAAGAGCCAGCGACCTTCAAAGGCCTGCTACGTGTCTCGGCTGCCACGCAGTCATCCACACAGACCCCATTAACGAGCAGCCAACAGTGGGGCCCCTGAATGCGGGAACGAGAATACGTGTCTCTTGGCTTTGCCCGAATCCCGAGGATGCACTGACGTGTCCTTCTCAGCTTTGAGTTCCCATGAGCCTCGGCGTCGCACGCAGGCTGCTGCAAAAATAGAGAAGCAGAGCCGGCATGGCTGCGGCAAGCATGAGCACCAGTGTACACCGGAGAGGAAGCTCGTGTGTAGCAGTGCCCTGCTATGTGGACGACCAGCTGTATTATTAGTCTGTGGTGTACTCAGCGTCTCTAGGTGTGCAGGTTCTGGGTTTGTGTTGGTTCTGTTTGGTTCTCTACACTACTGGAACCATGTCTCCCAAACTCCAGATCAGATATTGTATTAGATCTGTTTATTTAGAAAAATACACCTTAATGACTGGCGTTAAAAAGAAGCCTGTTTTTTTAGGAACCATGCTCGCTGCGTGCGGTTCTCACCCCCAAAAAAAAAAAAAAAGAGCCACCGCTCGCCAAGTCTCTCTGTAGGTCACATCGAGGTCATCTTACGGGACGTAAGGGACATTGGGAATGCTGGGTGGCGCTCATCCACGGTCAGTAGAGAGATGGTTTGGCCCTCTGCCAAGTCTGTAGCCTGTGTGTTGTTCCTTTGTGTGTTTGCTTGCTGCTGGACCTTGTTCTTATGAACCAGACGCTCACTGTATCTGCCAGTAAAGCTAGAACCCAACCTTCCTCACTGAGAACCTGCTGTACATGTGGAGATGCTGATTGAAGAAGAGACTGGAGTGGGCTCTGATTTATTTCCAGAGCTGTGTGTATGTATGTAGGATGTGTCAGGGAAGGACCCGTGGTCGAGCTTGTCCCGTTGGCAGCTGTGACAGAACTAAACAAACCACAATCATCCAGAAACACACAGGACATGATCCAGCCAGCAGGACGAGCTGCGGAGGCCGAGAGGAACCAGACACGCAGAGCGGTTCTACTTCCTCAGTGTACACCAACACTAAGGCGTGTTTGTCACGATGTTCAGGCCGTCTGTGCTGCACTGTTGTCGTGGTGTTACCATGGTGAATGGCATCTCCCGACCCATCTCCTGACCTTGACACCGAGCCGCAGGTGAGAGGTTACTGGTGATAACCCGCTCCCTCTGGGGTTCTAGCGCTGAAACGGACGTTATGTAATGAGACACGGTTCTGTCTTTAATGCGCTGAAGTGGAAGATGAATATCAGCTACAGTGTAAAACCTGTAACTCAGCGGAACAAGGCCGTCCCCGCGAGGAAGACACGCCCCTATCACTGATAACAGCTGTATGAAATGTGAGTTACGGGTCAATAGAGAAACAGAGAGAAAGAAAGAAGGAGGGGGAGAGAGAGGGAGAGAGAGAGAGAGAGAGAGAGAGAGAGAGAGAGAGAAAGAAAGGAAGACATAGAGAGAGAGGTGAAAGAATAGACAGTGAGAGAAAAAGACGGAGACAGAGAGAGAGAGAAACAAGTAAACTTCACCAGCTCACTATTATACTAACTACGTAATCAATCTATACCTCTCTCTCTATCTCTCTCTCTCCCTGTCTCTCTCTCTCTGTCTTCCCCTGTCTCTCCCTCTGTCTCTCTCTCTCTGTCTCTCCCCGTCTCTCTCTGTCTCTCCCTGTCTCTGTCCCTGTCTCTCTGTCTCTCCCTGTCTCTCTCTCTGTCTCTCTCCCTGTCTCTCCCCCTGTCTCTCTCTCTGTCTCTCCCCCTGTCTCTCTCTGTCTCTCTCCCCGTCTCTCTCTGTCTCTGTCTCTGTCTCTCTCTCTCTGTCTTTCTCCCTGTCTCTCTCCCTGTCTCTCCCCCTGTCTCTCTCTCCCTGTCTCTCTCTCTGTCTCTCCCTGTCTCCCACTGTCTCTCTCTCTGTCTCTCTCTCTGTCTCTCCCCCTGCCTCTCTCCGTCTATCCCCCTGTCACCCACTGTCTCTCTCTCTGTCTCTCTCCCTGTCTCTCCCTGTCTCTCCCTGTCTCTCTCTGTCTCTCCCACTGTCTCTCTCTCTGTCTCTCTCTGTCTCGCTCTCTGTCTCTCTCCCTGTCTCCCACTGTCTCCCCCGTCTCTCTCCCTGTCTCTCCCCCTGTCTCTCTCTCCCTGTCTCTCTCTCTGTCTCTCCCCCTGCCTCTCTCCCTGTCTCTCCCCCTGTCACCCACTGTCTCTCTCTCTGTCTCTCCCCCTGCCTCTCTCCCTGTCTCTCCCCCTGTCTCCCCCTGTCTCTCTCCCTGTCTCTCTCCCTGTCTCTCTCTCTGTCTCTCTCCCTGCCTCTCTCCCCCTGCCTCTCTCCCTACCTCTCTCCCTGCATCTCTCCCTGTCTCTCCCTCTCTCACCCATGTGACCTGTGCTGGTGGGCGTGATAGTGAGAGATCAGACTGTTGTTGTGTGCGCGTGTTTTCCCAACCGTGCCCAACACACGTTTAACTCGCTCCATCGCGCACTCGTCTAACGTCCTTCCTCCTGCATGTTAAATCAGGATGCCATCTGCTCCATTACATACAGGCACATGCAACATGGCACCTGTTGAAGCCCTCCGCTAACCAAGGCTCCAGTCTTAAAGGAGCAGCTCGGTGAAAATCAAAGGCACCCAACTTCTCCCTCCTAGACCAGCCCAGACATGCTAGACGTCTGAAGCCTGGTTATGAGCTCCAAAGCTGAAGTCATGTGCACCGGAGCGTATGCACATATCACAGTGCACAGTGTGCAATATACATCACATGGAGTATGACCCAGTGCACCCAACAGTGCTAAATAGCCTAGCGCTAACTGAACGCCCACTCCAGTCTCGTCTTCAATCAGCATCTCCACATGTACCGCAGGTTCTCAGTGAGGAACCGAAGGTTGGGTTCTAGCTTTACTGGCAGATACAGTGAGCGTCTGGTTCATAAGAACAAGGTCCAGCAGCAAACACACAGGACAACACAGCTACAGACTGGCAGAGGGCCAAACCCACTCTCTACTGACCGTGATGAGCACCACCTCATTCCAATGTCCCTTACCCACCGTAAGATGACCTCCAGTGACCTACAGAGAGACTGGCGAGCGGGGGCTGGGGTGAGACGCACAGCGAGCATGGTTCTAAAAACAGGCTTCTGGAGGTCATTAGTGATTTTCTAAATACACAGATCTAATACAATATCTGATCTGGAGTTTGGGAGACATGGTTCCAGTAGTGTAGAGAATCAAACAGAACCAACACAAACCCAGAACATGTTCAGTTACAGGTGGGCTCTATTTTCCAGAGCTGTATATATATATATATATATATATATGTATATATATGTTTAGTGGTACACATAGTTGAAGGTGTGGAAGGCTTCAAACGTCCATAAAGATCAATAAAGTCTTTATAATGCATTATAAAGCATACATTACTGGTTATTAACATTCCCTGTGTTCATTTGCATAATGCTTCATAAGGATCCACAGTGGGACCACTCTCAAATGTTCCTCAGTATCTTCATAATGAAGCTGACTTTATAGGTGCACATGACATCTAATGACCAAGCCTTCTGTCAGCAGACGGTCGGGGGACCCAGGTGCAGAGGGGAAGACCCGTGGGGACATGTGTAAGGGAAACCCAGAGAACCGAAGGGGATTCATTTATATGTGATGTGAGCTGTACTGGTGCAGAGCTGAGGGAACGTTTCTGCGGGCTGGATTCGAACACGGCATCCCCGTTCTCTCCAACTGCTACCACTGCGCCACCGGAGACCACTGGCGGAGGTGTGAACTGCACTCCTTTTCAATGGTGAGGGGAAAAGAGCGGGAAACTATCAACAAAGGAGACGCCAATATGGCGTAGCTCAAACTGAGGAAAGCTTAAACTGCACAAACAACAACAACGACGCGTGGAAAGGAGGAACAAGGAGCCACCAACAAGGCCTCCTCTATCTCTACGATCTTTTCCGCTTTCCTCTTCTCCTTTCCTCTTCTTTTTTCGCACCAGTACCCTACCAGCCACCCTAGATCAAAGGCGTGACCAAGCAGTGGTGCTTGCCACACCCTTAAATCCTGTACCGCCAGGTGAGCCTGATTGGTATCGATCACCCCGGGAACTGTAGGATTTTGAGTTCCCTGGATTATCAGTGCCCTCCTGCTGTCGCCCTCTGCTGGTGACCCGACAGCACAGGCTGACCTCTTTCGCCTTCCTTACAGACTTTGCGTAAAGTGATGTTATTGGTCAGCTCTATGAATTTCATTTCCTTCAGGACTAAACAGACCAATCCGACATGTCCTCCTCTGAAGCCCGTCCAGTGGTCACTGGTTTCTGGTTTCTGAGTTTCATTCTGACCTCGGGTCGGTTTCTCCCTGCCACTCTCACTCATCCGTCTTACGTAAGCAAGGACAGGCCTTATCGCTGTACCTGACTGACTCTGTAAGGTCGTGTTGCGCGTGGTGTTGGGTTGGTAGCATCCTTTGCTAGTGACGTGTACCTCAGAGAAGATTCTGGAAGCAGCTGGAGAGGGGTCACATCATAGGACTTCGGGAAGCAGAGCCTATTCAGTATTGGACATTGCTGTAAATCCTGATCCGGACGCTTTGGTGCTTGTCTTGCTATGGACCCAAAGAGGATGGGTCCTCCTTCTGAGTCTTGGTTCCTCTCCAGGGTTCGTCCTCTTGCTCAGAGGAAGCTTTGCCTTGCCGCTTTTGCCTCTTGGCTTGCTCAGTGGAAGCTTGGACCCGGACTCTGTGATAACGTCTGTTGTAAAAGCCGCATTGGTTACTAGGGTGGCAGTCATGGACTGGAGGTTAGGGAACCAACCTTGCGGCCAGAATGTCGCCGGTTCGGATTCCCTCAACCATGTAAACACAATCGCCCACGGAACTCACAGAGCTGATGGTCCTCCAGTGTGAAAACACTGGTGCGGTAGGGGTGGAGGTGGAGGGACACCAGGTCTTCTGGACGTGTGACAGCAAACCGCTCATCTTGGTGCTGACCACGGTGCCTCCACACACGGATTCGTTGGGCGTCTCCACCAACACTAAAGCGGGACTCGTCACTGGAGATGACCCGCTGCCATTCTGAGTCCCTCAATGACAGTCTGGTACGACACCACTGCAGTCTTTGGTGACGGTGACGTGGTGTTAAGGACAGTCGTGGTAACGGTCTGTGTGCATGTAGTCCTGCGTGGTGCAGCCGTCTGCCGATGGTGCTGCACTAACAGGATGACTCATGGAGGCCACCACTGCTCGCTGGATGCCTGCCGTTACTCGCATGTCAGACAGCTTGTCGGTTCTCTCTCTCTGTGGTTGGTGTAGGTCTCCCAGATCCTTCATGTTGCCTGTGTGTGCCTTTATCCGTCCAATGCTGCCAACAGCGCGCTACGGTAGTATCCACTGCCGGTATTCCCAAAGCCCCCCTCTCCGACTCTTCCAACATCTCAAACTGCTTTTGAACTCTTCTCTGAGGTACACTTCACTTGCAAAGGATGCCACCAACCCAACACCACGTGCAACAGGACCTTAGAGAGTCAGTCAGGTATGGTGAACAACGTAGCATGCAGGGCGAGCTTTCAACTTGAACCGTTCGCATATCTCACCAACCACGTTTCATCCCTGCCTATTGATATCTTCTAGGTGCAGCTGTTGTTTTGGTGATGGCCATGCCAGGCCATGCCAGGTTTGGTACCCAAAACAAGATGTTACTAGGCTACAAGGTGTCACAGCGCGGTTGGGGGTGTGGCCCAAACGCAGGACAGGAACCCGTTTGTGGCGATGTAAAGATTCAAATAGAAAGCAATGAGCTTCCTGGATGTGGATGCATGTGAAACTATGTGTGAGGGGAGTGAACTGTTTGGGGGAGGTTTAGGCAGGGATCGAACCCCCAACCTCCGGAGTGATACCCCCACGTGGCAGCACATGTGAGGCGAGTCAGGAGGGGTTTTGTAAGGGAGAGGGAGAAATGACGGGAAAGACAAACAAAGGAGACGCCAGGTACGACGTTCTCAAATGAAAGGAGAAGTTTATAAGAGAAAAGAAACAACCAGGAGAGGGTTTAACCGAAAGGGGATTTGGCTGTACCGTACCAGCTACCCCTCTACAAAGGTGGCTGACGCCCCAGGTGCAGCTTGTTGGCTTAATCAGCCCGGGGCATTCTGGGGTTTGGAGTTCGGGGCTGTAGTCCCCCTCTGCTGGCTGCAGACCCTTACACAAGGCTAACATACTCCAACAATCAGCATCACAGATACCGATTACAATTCCAGAATTAGCAAGCAGCAGCCCACTAATTCCACCAGTCAGATTCCTCTAGCCAAAAGACAAGCTGCACGGCTACAGCTTGAGGACGCCACTACTGGTGGAGCTCTTAAAGACCCCCAGGGACGCACACGTGGTACTTGTGAAGAATTAGGATGGGACTTCAGCTGCATTACAAAGTAAGACTACTATCTGATCCCACGGATTGATGATGCTCTGAACTACACTGTGCTACCCGGACGGTTTAGCTTTCCTTGATCTCGGCAGTCGTGGCTGGCTGGCGGAGCTGCCTCTAGAAGCCAGGAGAAAGCGGGCGTATGTATACAGCATCTCACAAAAGTTAGTACACCCCTCACTTTTTTGTAAACGGGCCTCGTCATGGGCCAAACACTGAAGATATGACACTGTGGTACAGTGTAAAGAAGTCGGTGTACAGCTTGGCTGCGGTAGTGAGTACACCCCTAAGTGAAAATGGCCCGACTGGCCTGACGTGTCTATGCTTTGTGTGGCCACCATTACTTTTCCTGAACTGCCCTAACTGTCTTGGACATGGAGTTCACTAGAGCTTCACAGGCTTCCACTAAATCCTCCTCCATGATGATATCACTGAACTGGTGGATGTTGGAGACCTTGCACTCCTCCACCTTCCGTTTGAGGATGCCCCACTGATGCTCAATGGGGTTTAGGTCTGGAGACATGTTTGGCCAGTCCAGCACCTCAGTGGTGGTCTTGGGGGTGTGTTTGGGGTCATTATCCTGTTGGAGTTTTCCCGTTGCGGCCTGGTTTCCAAAGTACATGATGGCATTCATGATTCCATTAATGAACCGTAGCTCCCCGCAGCTGGCAGCCCTCATGCAGCCCCACACCATGACACTCCCACCACCATGCTGGACTGTAGGCAAGACACACTTGTCTTTGTGCTCCTCACCTGGTTGCTGCCACACGCTCGACACCAACTGAACCAAACAAGTTCGTCTTGGTCCCATCAGACCACAGGACGTGGTTCCAGTAGTCCATGTCCTGAGTCTGCTTGTGTTCAGTAAACTGTGTGCGGGCGTTCTTGTGCATCATCTCTAGAAGAAGCTTCCTTCTGGATGGACAGCCATGCAGACCAATATGCCACAGTGTGCGGCGTATGGTCTGGGCACTGACAGGCTGACCCCCGCACCCTTTAACCCCTGCAGCAAGGCTGCCAGCACTCGTACGTCTAGTTTCAAAAGACCACCTCTGGATATGACGCTGAGCACGTGCACTCGGCTTCTTTGGTGGACCATGGCGAGGCCGGTTCTGGACCCGGTCCTGTTAAGCGGCTGTATGGTCTGGGCCACCGTGCTGCTGCTCAGTTTCAGGGTGTGGGTTCTCCTTATAGCCTCGGCCATCTTTATTCATTTTCACTTTCGTGTACTCATTTTCCGTTTCCAGCGGTTTAGACAGTAATGGCTGGGTGTTGAGTTATTTTGAGGGCACAGCCAATTTACACGGTTACACCAGCTGTACACTGACTACTGTACACTGCACCTCAGTGTCATATCTTCAGTTTTTGTCCCATAATAAGATATAATAAAATATTTACAAAAATATTATCATAATAAGCACCTACAGTGGGCTATCCACCCACAGCGTGTTGCCAAATCACATAGCAGGTTGGGTCAGTGGCAAATTAGAGCTCAGGTCTAGAGATTTCAAACCTGCACCTCAGAGTCTTGACACTTGTACTCGTCTATGGCACGTATACATGAGCGTTAGTTCACCTCTGCTGGTGTCCCAGATCCTTCAGCAGTGTGTCGGTGTGCTTCTGCAGCACCGCTGGATCCACATGGCTCAGTTTCTTCACTTCACTGCGAACAAAGTACCACAGCTCTCTTACACCCTTCTCCACCTTCCTTCTGTACTCCTCCTGCTCACGGCCTGGACCAGCTGGAGAGAGAGGAAGGGAGGGAGAGGGAGAGAGAGAGAGAGAGAGAGAGAGAGAGAGAGAGAGAGAGAAGAAAGGTTAGAAAGGCATGTATACTGCAGGCACGGTTTGAAAGGGGTGACCGTGGTCACCAGTGCCCCTGCCCAAAACAAAAAGTTTGACTGGCCGCTCGATGCCATGTCCTTGGGTTCCACCATGGGGGCACTCCCACTCCAAATCACCCACCTGTTCCACTGATGATGTTCTGGATATAGTCCATCCTGACCCATAGTACGAAGTTCAGAATCCGAGCTCAACTCCAGCATCAACAGATTCAGTCTGATCAGTACTGCCCCAACCGGACTACATCCATATGACTACATACACTGTATTGACAAAAGTATTGGGACATCTCCTAATTGCTGAGTTCAAGGTCTAAAGGGCTGAGTGGATTCCAGGGTGGTGCTGTAATAGGATGCCACCACTGCAGCAAGACAGCCTGTGAAATTTCTTCCCATCTAGCCCACCCACCATCCACTGTGAGTGGGATTACTGGAAATGGGAGGCACAATGCAAAGCATCAGAGGGAGTGGTGTAAAGTACCGCCACTGGACTCTGGAGCAGTGGAAACTGGTGTTCGGGCAGTCCGATGGACGAGGGAACCACAGTGCACAAAGCATGGTCCGTGAAGGCATGGTTCAGTGAGTTTGGTGTGAAGGAACGTGAGAGAGAGATAGAGTGAGAGAGAGAGTGAGAGGGAGGGAGAGGGAGAGGGAGAGGGAGAGGGAGAGAGAGAGGGAGAGAGAGAGAGAGAGAGAGAGAGAGAGAGAGAGAGAGTGAGAGAGAGAGAGAGAAAGTGTGGGAGAGAGAGAGAGAGAGAGAGAGAGAGAGAGAGAGAGAGAGAGAGAGAGAGAGAGAGAGAGAGAGAGAGAGGGGAGAGAGAGAGAGAGAGAGAGAGAGAGAGAGAGGAGAGAGAGAGAGAGAGAGAGAGAGAGAGAGAGAGAGCGAGAGAGAGGGAGAGAGGGAGAGAGAGAGAGTGGAGAGAGAGAAAGTGTGGGAGAGAGAGAGAGAGTGAGAGAGAGAGAGAGAGAGAGAGAGAGAGAGAGAGAGAGAGAGAGAGAGAGAGAGAGAGGAGAGAGAGAAAGTGTGGGAGAGAGAGAGAGAGAGAGAGAGGAGGGAGAGAGAGAGAGAGAGAGAGGAGGGAGAGAGAGAGAGAGAGAGGAGGGAGAGAGAGAGAGAGAGAGAGAGAGAGAGAGAGAGAGAGAGAGAGAGAGAGAGAGAGGAGAGAGAGAAAGTGTGGGAGAGAGAGAGAGAGAGAGAGAGAGGAGGGAGAGAGAAAGTGTGGGGGAGAGAGAGAGAGAGAGAGAGAGAGAGAGAGAGAGAGAGAAAGTGTGGGAGAGAGAGAGAAAGTGTGGGAGAGAGAGAGAGAGGAGGGAGAGAGAAAGTGTGGGAGAGAGAGAGAGAGAGAGAGAGAGGGAGAGAGAGAGAGAGAGAGAGAGAGAGAGGAGGGAGAGAGAAAGTGTGGGAGAGAGAGAGAGAGAGAGAGAGAGAGAAAGAGGGAGAGAGGGAGAGAGAGAAGGAAATGTACTTTGTCAGATGATGAATGATGAACTGGACTTCAAAGCCTTCTTCTATCACCCACTCCACCTTTTCTGCAACCCAGCTTTCCTCTACTTGACCTTCATCTCTTTCGTGCTCTTAGTCTTTTTTCTTCTCCTCTCTCTCCTCCCTCGCTTCATCCTTCTCCTCTGTATCCTCTCTCTATCTGTCTGGTATGTGACTGCTGTCCATATCAGTAATTCAGCGCGACCACACGGAGCAGCTCCCTGTAAGTGAGCACGCGTATAGAACTGTGTAGAACTGACAGAAGCTGCTGAGTGTTCAGCTGTGCTGCTGAGTGTTCAGCTGTGCTGCTGAGTGTTCAGCTGTGCTGCTGAGTAGGAGGAACGAGCTGAGTAGTCGTAGCTGAGCTAGCGTGATGACATAAGGGTCTACCAGCAGGGGCAAAACTCCCAGTCTACAGGAAAATAATTTTTTTCATCATCATAAGAACAGCTGCACCCAGAAGGAGGTGTGGGAGTGCGGTGGTGTTGGAAAGGAAGGTAAAGGTGACCAGGATCAATAACTGATGATAAATTTAGACTGATATGATCAATATTTATTGAGCTACACATACAGAAGTCTGTCTCTCAGTATGGCGTCGGGCCGCCGTGTTCGCTAACCCAACACGCCAGACGTCTCGGTATGGAGCTGTAGAGGTTCCTAATGGAGTCCTGTGATAATCCATCCCATGCAGCTTGAACATCCTCACACAGTTCCTGCAGATGGTGCGGTAGGGGTGGAGGTGGAGGGACGCCAGGCCTTCTGGACGTGTGACAGCAGACCGTTCATCTCGGTGCTGACCACGGTGCCTCCACACACGGATTCGTTGGGCGTCTCCACCAAGACTAAAGCGGGACTCGTCACTGAAGATGACCCGCTGCCATTCTGAGTCACTCCATGACAGTCTGGTACGACACCACTGCAGTCTTTGGTGACGGTGACGTGGTGTTAAGGACAGTCGTGGTAACGGTCTGTGTGCATGTAGTCCTGCGTGGTGCAGCCGTCTGCTGATGGTGCTGCACTAACAGGATGACTCATGGAGGCACCACTGCTTGGTGGAGGCCTGTAATGGTGGTGTTGGGTCAGTCAGGTACAGAGATAAGGCCGTCCTTGCTTACGTCACATGGGCGGCCGAGTGTGAAACCGGAATCATTGGCATGTCTCATGATGTGAAACCCCCCCACCGAGTTTCAGTCCTGTTGGTTGACTCCTTCCAGGTGCAGCTGTTGGTTTGATGGTAAGTGTGCATATGAATGGGCTCAATTGTGTATTAAATGCCATTATTAAAACACCTAGCTACGCTGCTATATTAGCATTCGGGACCATATGCTCTCTTCCGTTCACCAGCGTTATCTAGCCACAGAATTCCGAGGAAAATTCTAAAAAAATGTTGTGGAATTCCCACTCAATTCCTAATGAAAGACTCAATACAAACACAGACCGGATTGGGCTGTAATGGCTTTGATTCCCTTGGAGGACCAGTGCTGACAGGAAGCCCTTTCCTCATTCCGCCTGCTGAATAATTGAAGGTAATGCTGGTGTGGTACAGTGCTGGAGCGTGGCTTCGTCTGCAGAGGGGCCCGAATCCATCTGCAGCAGAGCAAACACACTCCGAGCCTCTTACCGTCTCCAAACAGTCTCTGGTAGCTGTGTATCTTCTGCTTTGCTCGACTCAGTTGCTCCTCCAAAGAGCGCAGCCTGCCCGCCGACACGGGCCGATCGGACTGTCCTTCAGGAATCCTGCGGGGAGAACAGGAAGAGGGCGGGTCAGTCATTCTTATCCTACAGGTAGACAGACGGTCACAGCAGATTACACTCATCCTCATCATTCATCATCATCGTAGGGAGATAGGAGATCAGTTCGGTGTGCCGTTTGATCGGATCGGGGCTGTGTAGCTGATTACAGTAAGTAGCTGTGATTAACCGTATGACTGGTGTAGCTGGTGGGGTATGTGGGCGGACCAAATGGGCTTCATCAGAATGAATGACTTTCAGGTATGTGCTGGTATATTAGAGAAAAGAGATCACAGGACAGCATGTATAGATCACAGAATAATAATAATAATAATAATAATAATAATAATAATAATAATAATAATAATAATAACAAAACAACAATAACAACAACAACAAAACAACAACAATAATAATAATAATAATAATAATAATAAGCATCATCATCTTTATTTGTGTGGGTCCTTTTATACATTAAAGAAGTTCGAAGAGTTTTACAGAGCGGTTCAAAAGGAATAGCGAGGGTACACTGTGTCCCCAAAATAAGATTATACACCAGAAACCAGTTCAAAAGGCCAAAGGTAAATATAATAATAAAAAAAAATTAAAAATGATAATGGAATAAAAAAATAAAAATAAATAAAAATAAATACAGATAATAAAATAAAAAATATTGACAAAAAATTAAGTATGATAAAAGTAAAAATACAAATAAAAAATAAAAATATTACCAAACAAAAGTACAATAAAAATTAAAATACAGATAATAAAATAAATGTATTATTAATATAATAAAGTAAAATAAAAATTAAAGTACAGATAATAAAATAAATGTATTATTAATAAAGTACAGTAAAAATAAAAAAATATGGATAATAAAATAAATGTATTATTAATAAATTAAAGTACAGTAAAAATGTAAATACAGGCAATAAAATAAATGTATTATTAATAAATTAAAGTACAGTAAAAATGTAAATACAGGTAATAAAATAAATGTATTATTAATATAATAAAGTACAGTAAAAATAAAAATACGGATAATAAATAAAAATGTTAGCAGTAAAATAAATTCGGAGAAACATAAAAAAACTGAATTCGAAACAGAAATATAAAACTGTAAAATAGAATAGTAAATCAAGTAAAGTAATAACTCAGATTTATGAATTATTAAAACATTTAGATTAAAAATAACAGAATAATTGCACATTACCACGTTACAGTAAATTTTCCTTTCTGTTTTCCAAATTTACAGCGAATCATTTAGTAAACACCGGATCCTACACTAACCATGAATATTCCTGAACTCCCCCAACACTAGCCTCCGTGCACTGTAAGGATTCTACGGCACGTGAGTCTTGCACCGAGGTGGGACACTCAAGTCCCTGGCGTAGGGGTTTACTAGCCTCTGAAGACCCTGCAGCGATAGCCTAGAAGACCCTACAGTGGTATTACCAAGTCTCTGGGCTGGTACCCTCAAGTGACTAGGGTTGTACCTTCCAGTGACTGACTGACAGACAGACAGACAGACAGACAGATAGACAGATAGACAGATAGATAGATAGATAGATAGATAGATAGATCGATACTTTATTGATCCCAGAGGGAAATTCAAGGAGGGGTAGTAACCACCAGTCTCTGGGGGCCCCCACGATGGGGACATTCAGCGAGCAGTGATGTCCTCCAGGAGTCATCCGGGCAGTCGGCTGCACCACGCAGGACCACATGCACACAGATGACGTGACCTTAGATGACGAGTGTGTGTTGACCCTGAATCGATCGTTCAGAGGTCAGAGGTGTTGGGCCGGATTTCAGGAGAGACTGGAACAGGAATAGGAAGGGTAGCGGTTTGAATAGGGGTTGATGATGACTAGTGAGTGAAGGAGCGACAGCAGAATGCGGACTAGCGTCCTCGCTAGCTGTTTAGCGCGCTTTAGTAAATTCTCTTTTTAAAATTCTCCCAAAGCCGGTAATCAGTAATTAGAGTCTGAACGATGTTCCTCTTCAGCCTGTTTCGACACACTCTAAACACCTCCTGTCACAAACAGCTCACTAATGAGTGTCTGGAAAGCTGTTTATGTTCAAGTGGGGCTTAAAACCTTAACCGAAGTCTTTTCATTCAGCGCCGCACAATAAGCCATAATAAACGCCAAAGCATTTCCGGAAACATCTTGGCCCCACTTTTTATGCAGCAATTACCGAACATTTCCATTAGATTCCTAATTCGTAAACATGTTCCCATTTTTCTAAGAAGCAGCATCTAACACGAACATTAAAACCCGCGTGTTACACACTCACACGGTAATGAACGCATTAATATTAATGCTGCTAACATATGCATATGCAGAAGGGAATTAGAGCAAGGGAACCAAAGCAGCGGGAAAGAAGCACACCAGTCGAAAAAACCACACATGGAATGAGAAATGTGTTTCAGACTGGGAGAAGAGAGGTGCGGGGGAAACTGAGCTAATAAACCAAAAGTTTAATCATGTGCATGAACACAGCAGGATACCGCTACGCTTAGTATACGGACTATTCACCAGCATATCTGAAAGCATGCCCCAGTAGAATAAGACAGAATAGAATAGAATAGAATAAAATACAATGTAATAAAATATAATGCAATACAATGTCACAGAATAGAATAAAATAGAATAGAATAGAATAGAATAGAATAAAACAAGAATGAATAGAATAGAAAATAATTTTATAAAATAGAATAGAATAGAATAGAACAGAACACAATAGAATAGAATAGAAAAGAAAAGAATAGAATAGAATAAATTAGGATAGAATAAAATAGAATGGAATACAAAATATAATGCAATATAATGTCACAGAGTAGAATAGAAAAGAATAGAACAAAAATGAATAGAATAGAAAAGAATTTTATAAAATAGACTGGAATAGAATAGAATAGAATACAATGCAATAAAATATAATGCAATACAATGTCACAGAATAGAATAGAATAGAATAGAACGAAAATGAATAGAATAGAATAGAATAGAATAGAACAAAAATGATTAGAATAGAAAAGAATAGAACAAAAATTAATAGAATAGAAAAAAAAATTATAAAACAGAATAGAACAGAACAGAACAGAACAGAATAAAATAGAACAGAATAGAATAGAATAGAATAGAATAAATTAGGATAGAATAGAATAGAGTAGAGTAGAGTAGAATAGAACAGAATAGAATAGAACAGAATAGAATAGAACAAAAAATAATAGAATAATTTTTTTTAATAAAATAGAATAAAATAGAATAGAACAGAAGAGAACAGAATAGAATAAAGTAGAATAGAATAGAATAGAATGGAATAAATTAGGATAGAATCGAATAGAATGGAATTGAACAGAATAGAATAAAATACAATGTAATACAAAATATAATACAATATAATGTCACAGAGTAGAATAGAATAAAACAGAATGCAAAAAAATATATAATGTAATAAAATAGAATAGAATCAATTTGAGAAGAAAAGAATGTAATAGAATATAATACAATACAATGAAATAGAATAGAATGTAATTGAAAAGAATAGAAAGTAATAGAATATAAAAGTATATATTGTAATGTACATTTAAGGTACGTATTTAAGCCTTAACACCACATTTCATGGTACATTTACATTGTTTACAGTTGAGAAAAAATTGTATCCGTACCCTGGCCTCTTTGTTCCAACAGTACAGCCCTAGATAACTCAAACTGCCAGAAACAGCAGAACACCGATCTTTCCTGGAAGGAATCCAGTTTTTCCACACTTGTTCCATGTCATCTAATTTATCTTTTCCAATAAAAACAGTACGGAGAACCCTGTGGAACCCCATGTGGAACCCTTTAGTAGTGTATTTACTGAGTTACTGTATTAGTGTGTGTACTGGGTATTACCGTCCCCACCGTCTGTGTTCGTGTTTCTTCAGGGGAGAATAAGAGTCTGAGATAGAGGAGAAACGGGAAGGAGAAAGAGCGAGAGCTGCTGAAGGGAAAGCTAGCGGGTTATCAGAAAAAGGAGCAGAGGGATATGAACAGTAGCGGGGAAACAGAAACGGGGGCAATGTGCAACGTGCTGAAATATAAATGAACTACAACTGCTCTCCAGCTCTCTCTCCATCCGTCCGTATCTCTCCCTCAGTTCCATTCAGGAATCCTTACTCACAGGATGTAGCTGCTATATTTCCAATCAGCCCACCGACATAACTAGAGTTCACATTCACAGATTTAAGGAACAGGTCGGCTGATCACTGTGATAGCAGGGCTGGATGACATCCTGCCCTCTATTAAAATGGAGCGAAGCCCAGATGAATGCTATGTCCTATAAGGTTCACTTTTATAGATTTCATGTAGTTCACAATGTGTCAGAAAGCACCCGGTCAGTCTATTAGAGATTACTGAACAGCTCCACACAGTCTTAGGCAAGCATATGTTGGTTTAGACATGTAGTTAGCACCATGTTATTTGAGTATACGCTTTCATTCGGTGCTAGCTAAATGCTAGCCTCATAGCTCTGGGGTAAAACTAATGCCTGGTGCACTCTGTGATTTTCTCAACAGCTGAAAAAACTGGCCCAGTGGCTGGTTGACAATCTTGTCACATCCCGACCGGAACTATAAATATTAAACACGTTCAGTATTTATGATGCAGTGTCCTGTAGCGTGGGATGGACAACCCAGTGTTCTGTAGTGTGGTGGAAAACCTAGTGTCCTGTAGCATGGGATGGACAACCCAGTGTCCTGTAGTGTGGGGTGGACGACTCGATATCCTGCAGCATGGGGTGGATGACTCTGTATCCTGTAGTGTGGGGTGGACAACCCAATACCCTGTAGTGTGGGGTGGATGACACAATATACTCTAACGTGGGGCAGAAGACTCAGTATCCTGTAGCATGGGGTAGACGAATCAGTATCCTGTAGCGTGGGGTAGACGACGCAGTATCCTGTAGCGTGAGGTATACGACTCGGTGTCCTCTAGCGTGGGGTAGACGACTCAGTATCCCGCAGTGTAGGGTAGACGACTCAGTGTCCTGTAGCGTGGGGTATACGACTCGGTGTCCTCTAGCGTGGGGTAGACGACTCAGTGTCCTGTAGCGTGGGGTAGACGACTCAGTGTCCTGTAGCGTGGGGTAGACGACTCAGTGTCCTGTAGCGTGGGGTAGACGACCCAGTGTCCTGTAGTGTGGGGTAGACGACTCAGTGTCCTGTATCGTGGGGCAGAAGACTCAGTATCCTGTAGCATGGGGTAGACGAATCAGTGTCCTGTAGCGTGGGGTAGACGACTCAGTGTCCTGTAGCGCGGGGCAGCTAGCGGAAGCTGATCAGTTCTCAGCTCTGTTTGATTTAATATCTGTTGGTACAGCCCACACCGAGAAGCCTCCGCCCGTCTCACTCTCTGTCTCTTAATGTTCAGAGGCAGAACCAGATTTGTTTCCTCTCTGATTGTGTCAGTTCCCCATGGTGCTCGTCATCTGTCTCCTCTCCCCTGCATCCCCCGTTCCTCTGCTTCCCCCATCCCTCCATTCTTTTCCTACCGAAACGCTTCTCAGCGTGGAGCATCCCGCAAAACATCCATCACCATCTCCCTCCTACGCGGCTCCCTACCGCCTGCATTTACAGCGCGCTCACGCCTGCAGTGCGCAGCACCCACACCTCCCCGCTCGCACGTCTCCTCGCTGCGGCCTGCCCTCTGAACGCTGAGCGCACCCTCGCTACGGTAGCCGCATCTACAGGGACCGAACTGTAATGCCAGCTTCAATACGAAAACACCTCTCTGTGGCTTCGGTTCACCATCAGTGACTTCACTGGAGCTTATTCGGCACTGTGGAAATGTTTTAGAACCTTATACATGATATTTAACCCACGGAGAACCATTGTTCTCATTCATGGTTCCTCAAGGGTTCTGCATGGAGCCACAAAGACTCATTCGCCTGCTTGCATGGTGGACTCTTCTTCAGACTGACTGCACATGGTTGGATGAAGCTCTCCTACTGCTATGATGTCCAGCTTGTGACAGTAGAAGAACCCTGTCCTGGTTCTAAACATAGCCCTGTTCATGGTTCTCGAACTGGTTCTGTTCAGGTTTCTTAGACCTTTGGTGCAATTTATGGAGCCTATGCTTGTGCCAGTTTTTACTGGAACCAGAGAACCAGAAGCACAAGGTTGGTGTTTCTAATAAAGTTGCCAGTAAGTGTAAACACAAGGTGGGTGTTTCTGATAAAGTGGCCAGTAAGTGTAAACACAAGGTGGGTGTTTCTGATAAAGTGGCCAGAGAGTGGAGGTACAGGATGGGTGTTTCTAATAAAGTGGCCAGTGAGTGAAAGCACAAGGTGGGTGTTTCTAATAAAGTGGCCAGCTAGTGGAAGTACAAGGTGGGTGTTTCTGATAAAGTGGCCACTAAGTGTATGCACAAGGTAGGTGTTTCTGATAAAGTGGCCAGTGAGTGGAAGCACAAGGTGAGTGTTTCTAATAAAGTGGCCAGTGAGTGTAAGCACGAGGCAGGTGTTTCTAATAAAGTGGCCAGTTAGTGGAAGCACAAGGTGGGTGTTTCTAATAAAGTGGCCAGCGAGTGGAAGCACGAGGTGGGTGTTTCTAATAAAGTGGCCAGTGTGTGGAAGCACAAGGTGGGTGTTTCTAATAAAGTGGCCAGTGAGTGGAAGCACAAGGTGGGTGTTTCTAATAAACTGGCCAGTTAGTGGAAGCACAAGGTGGGTGTTTCTAATAAAGTGGCCAGTGTGTGTTAACACAAGGTGGGTGTTTCTAATAAAGTGGCCAGCTAGTGGAAGTACAAGGTGGGTGTTTCTGATAAAGTGGCCAGTGTGTGGAAGCACAAGGTTGGTGTTTCTAATAAAGTGGCCAGTGAGAGGAAGCACAAGGTAGGTGTTTCTAATAAAGTGGCCAGAGAGTGGAAGCACAAGGTAGGTGTTTCTAATAAAGTGGCCAGAGAGTGGAAGCACAAGGTTGGTGTTTCTAATAAAGTGGCCAGTGTGTGGAAGCACAAGGTGGGTGTTTCTAATAAAGTGGCCAGTGTGTGGAAGCACAAGGCAGGTGTTTCTAATAAAGTGGCCAGTGAGTGGAAGCACAAGGTGGGTGTTTCTAATAAACTGGCCAGTTAGTGGAAGCACAAGGTGGGTGTTTCTAATAAAGTGGCCAGTAATTGAATATTCAAGGCAGGTGTTTCTAATAAAGCGGCCAGTGAGTGAAAGCACGAGGCAGGTGTTTCTAATAAAGTGGCCAGTGAGTGGAAGTACAAGGTGGGTGTTTCTGATAAAGTGGCCAGTGAGTGGGAGCACGAGTGGGTGTTTCTAATAAAGTGGCCAGTGTGTGGAAGCACAAGGTTGGTGTTTCTAATAAAGTGGCCAGTGTGTGGAAGCACAAGGTGGGTGTTTCTAATAAAGTGGCCAGTGAGTGGAAGCACAAGGTGGGTGTTTCTAATAAAGTGGCCAGTTAGTGGAAGCACAAGGTGGGTGTTTCTAATAAACTGGCCAGTTAGTGGAAGCACAAGGTGGGTGTTTCTAATAAAGTGGCCAGTAATTGAATATTCAAGGCAGGTGTTTCTAATAAAGTGGCCAGTGAGTGAAAGCACGAGGCAGGTGTTTCTAATAAAGTGGCCAGTGAGTGGAAGTACAAGGTGGGTGTATCTAATAAAGTGGCCAGAGAGTGGGAGCACGAGTGGGTGTTTCTAATAAAGTGGCCAGTGTGTGTAAGCACAAGGTGGGTGTTTCTAATAAAGTGGCCAGTTAGTGGAAGCACAAGGCAGGTGTTTCTAATAAAGTGGCCAGCGAGTGGAAGCACAAGGTGGGTGTTTCTAATAAAGTGGCCAGTATGTGGAAGCACAAGGCAGGTGTTTCTAATAAAGTGGCCAGCGAGTGGAAGCACAAGGTGGGTGTTTCTAATAAAGTGGCCAGTATGTGGAAGCACAAGGTGGGTGTTTCTAATAAAGTGGCCAGTGTGTGTTAACACAAGCTGGGTGTTTCTAATAAAGTGGCCAGCTAGTGGAAGTACAAGGTGGGTGTTTCTGATAAAGTGGCCAGTGTGTGGAAGCACAAGGTTGGTGTTTCTAATAAAGTGGCCAGTGAGAGGAAGCACAAGGTAGGTGTTTCTAATAAAGTGGCCAGAGAGTGGAAGCACAAGGTAGGTGTTTCTAATAAAGTGGCCAGAGAGTGGAAGCACAAGGTTGGTGTTTCTAATAAAGTGGCCAGTGTGTGGAAGCACAAGGTGGGTGTTTCTAATAAAGTGGCCAGTGTGTGGAAGCACAAGGCAGGTGTTTCTAATAAAGTGGCCAGTGAGTGGAAGCACAAGGTAGGTGTTTCTAATAAAGTGGCCAGCTAGTGGAAGTACAAGGTGGGTGTTTCTGATAAAGTGGCCAGTGTGTGGAAGCACAAGGTTGGTGTTTCTAATAAAGTGGCCAGTGAGTGAAAGCACGAGGCAGGTGTTTCTAATAAAGTGGCCAGTGAGTGGAAGTACAAGGTGGGTGTTTCTGATAAAGTGGCCAGTGAGTGGGAGCACGAGTGGGTGTTTCTAATAAAGTGGCCAGTGTGTGGAAGCACAAGGTTGGTGTTTCTAATAAAGTGGCCAGTGTGTGGAAGCACAAGGTGGGTGTTTCTAATAAAGTGGCCAGTGAGTGGAAGCACAAGGTGGGTGTTTCTAATAAAGTGGCCAGTTAGTGGAAGCACAAGGTGGGTGTTTCTAATAAACTGGCCAGTTAGTGGAAGCACAAGGTGGGTGTTTCTAATAAAGTGGCCAGTAATTGAATATTCAAGGCAGGTGTTTCTAATAAAGTGGCCAGTGAGTGGAAGTACAAGGTGGGTGTATCTAATAAAGTGGCCAGAGAGTGGGAGCACGAGTGGGTGTTTCTAATAAAGTGGCCAGTGTGTGTAAGCACAAGGTGGGTGTTTCTAATAAAGTGGCCAGTTAGTGGAAGCACAAGGCAGGTGTTTCTAATAAAGTGGCCATGGAGTGGTAGCACAAGGGGGGTGTGTTTCTAATAAAGTGGCCAGTATGTGGAAGCACAAGGCAGGTGTTTCTAATAAAGTGGCCAGCGAGTGGAAGCACAAGGTGGGTGTTTCTAATAAAGTGGCCAGTGAGTGGGAGCACAAAGTGGGTGTTTCTAATAAAGTGGCCAGTGTGTGGAAGCACAAGGTGGGTGTTTCTAATAAAGTGGCCAGTTAGTGGAAGCACAAGGTAGGTGTTTCTAATAAAGTGGCCAGTGAGTGGAAGCACAAGGTAGGTGTTTCTAATAAAGTGGCCAGTCAGTGAAACCCCAAAGTGGGTGTTTCTAATAAAGTGGCCAGTGAGTGGAAGCACAAGGTGGGTGTTTCTAATAAAGTGGCCAGTTAGTGGAAGCACAAGGCAGGTGTTTCTAATAAAGTGGCCAGTTAGTGGAAGCACAAGGTGGGTGTTTCTAATAAAGTGGCCAGTTAGTGGAAGCACAAGGTGGGTGTTTCTAATAAAGTGGCCAGTTAGTGGAAGCACAAGGTGGGTGTTTCTAATAAAGTGGCCAGTGAGTGGAAGCACAAGGTAGGTGTTTCTAATAAAGTGGCCAGTCAGTGAAACCCCAAAGTGGGTGTTTCTAATAAAGTGGCCAGAGAGTGGAAGCACAAGGTGGGTGTTTCTGATAAAGTGGCCAGTGTGTGGAAGCACAAGGCAGGTGCCCATCTCTATATAACACCTCTTGAAAAGCTACCTGTCCCCAAACCTTTGATGGGGATGGTACACCGAGTGGTCTCAGCTGCCCTTCATTGATTTCCTCTACACATCCGGACTCTGCTAAAGTGGCCCTGTGCCCGTCCTGCACGTCTGCTCTCACTTACACGCAGCCCTCTCTCCTTGACCCTGCCGCACACACACACAGACTCGCCTGCCGCTCATAAAACCCCCCACATAATACTCTCAGCTCAGCTCGCATCCCCTTATCCCCTCTCCTCTCTCCGAGGCACGCCCTGCATGCGCCCTACACCCCAAGGTAAAGTTTTGGATTCTGAAATGGTGAAGGCCGCTGTAAAGGCAGAGCTAGCAGGCTAACGTAGCTAGCCTAGCTTGCTAGCTCATGGTTTGTCTCATGCTGTTGTTGAGTAAGTTCATGTAATAGATGCTAACCCACTTCAGCTCTAGGAGCTAAACTCAGCACCATACACCTGAGGAGACAGTTGTGGAATGTTATCCACTCTTGCTCGATATCAGATTCCAGCTGCTCCTGGGATACTCCTTTGTTCTTGATGTGCTCTAGGTGGGTGACCCGGCCTATCCCCTGGACCGCAGGCAGGTGGGAGTTTTTCAGCTCCCCGGGCCCCTTCACTTACGGAGCCATGGCGCTGTAACACATGCAGCAAGTGTGTCGACCATCGTCCTGCGGAAATCAGAAAGACCTTTCCGGAGAAGAAGATTCCAAAGCCCGTATACTCCCCGTTCAGGGTTAATGGGGCGTTACAGATGTGCATGGCCCAGATAACGCCATAACGACACGCTGGGATGGTTCCTCTCCTCTATAGCCTGCGGGATCCACCGGGACATCTGTGTGGACTTCCAACTTCCAGGCTTTGATTCCACAGGACACGTTCCCGTTTCTTCTCCTCCCATCCATCTTAACTACTAATCCCAGGCCCAGAGAAGTCGGAGACGGTGTTGTTTCTTGGATCTGCATATACCCGTTACCTCACTACAGAACCGGGTCTGTGTTTAATGTGGGGTGCTGCCTAGCAGGCCCGAAAGATCACCACCACCCCCAGTACTGGTTCTGGTTCTAGTCCCTTTGTGTCCAGGAGGTTTCTCTGGAGTCTCTGGATCTGTTCATTATGGTGTGTCTTGCTATGATGATCATCTCCAGGTTCTGGATTGCTGCACGAGAGAACCGACAACCCTCTCCCCATCACGCTGCCTTCTGGAAGGACCCGCCTCTGTGGGAGGCTCCTTACCAACAGTCATGTTCCTGACCTGTTACCCAATGGACCTAATTAGCTGGACGACGGGCCACCACGTTGTTCTATGTTGTTAGCAGGCCCCATAGCGCTTGCATTTAGCAACACTACCTCGCTGTTCCAAAGAGACGAGGAAGGAGAGTGAGGAAGAGAGAGAGAGAAAGACGTGAAGACGTGGGGAGGAGGAGAGAGAGAGAGAAGAGTTAGAGAGGAGGGAGGAAAAGAGGAAAAGAGGAGGAGGAAAGAGACTAGAGAGAGGGAGAGGTGGAGAGGGGGAAAAGAGAGAGGAGAGAGAGACAAAGAGAAGAGGGGATGAGAGAGAGAAGATAGAGAGAGGACAGGAGAGACCAGAAGAGGAATAGCGAGCAGGGGAGAGAGAAGGGAGACCAGGAGGGAATGATCCTGAGGAGAGACAAAGACCGCACTAAGACAGGAGATGAAGGACAGAGGGTAGATGAGAGATGAGAGATAGAGGAGAGAGAGAGAGAGACGAGAGAGGAGGAAAGAGAGACAGAGAGTGACAGAGAGAGACCAGAGAGAGGAGAGGAGCACGATGAGAAGAGATGCACAGGCGAGGAGAGACAAGAGAGAAGAGAGGAGGGAGAGGAAGAGGGACGCTGAGGGAAGAAGAGAAAGAAAAGAAGAGAGAAGAGATGGGAGGGAGAGAGGAAAGAGGCTGAGAGAAGACAGACGAGAGAGAGGGAGGAGGGGGAGGAGTGAGAGGAGGGGATAGGGAAAGAAAGAGACACAGAGATAACAAGGAGAGTGACAGCAAGAGAGACCAGAGAGAGAGGAGAGAGAGAGGTTGGAGGTGAGAGGGGAGAGGACAGAGAGAGAGACCGCTGGAGAGAGAGGGGGAGTGATGAGGTGATTAGGAGAGGGAGAAGAGAGGAGGAAAGAGAGGGAGGTCGAAGGAGATCCATGAAGATGAGAGGGATGGAGACAGGAGTAGCGGAAGGGAGGGAGGCGAAGGATAATGAAGAAAGACGCTTGGAGTAAGTGAGTTGGAGAGAGAGAGGAGGTCATGGTCTAATCTTATTCTGGGTAACAGTATTCGGTCTAAAGGTTGAAGCAGAAAAAGACCTGTAGACCTGATGGTATGAGGCCTGTGATGGAGGTGTTAGGTACACGCTGGGGTCTGACTGGACTGAAGAATACCTCACAGGTAAAGAAAATGAAATATATGGGCAGGGTTTGGCTGGCTACTAAACAGGGCAGGATTGGGTTTAATAGCTTCTAAGGTTATATATTCTAATATTCTATACCTGTACTCAGGCGGTGGTGGGTGTTTCCTCTCTTATGTTTTTTAATTTAGTTCGTCTGAAAGAAGGAGCTTGGGCCGGCGCATAACGCAGTAGCTAGTCAGAAGGGCTTTATTTAAACAACCATGGGAAGCATGTTGAACTACGAGTACTCTAGCACCCGAAATCATGGAGGCCCTACAACAAGAGCGGGAGCGAAAGAGCGAGAGATCGGAGTAGATTAGAGAAGTTTTAGAGGGGTCCGAGGGCCAATGGTCACAGACAGAACCAGGGTAGTATAGCAGTCACCGCCGAGGGGCAACCAGAGGAGAGAGGGGAAACGGGGGGAGGGAGAGGGGAGAAGAAGGGGGGGGGGAGAGAGACATGCGGTCAGAATGAGCGTGAAGTGGGTATGGAGGGGTTAAGATATTAGATCAGTAGCAGTAGCGGAAGCCAGCAGGCGATAGGGAATGATTAGAGCCGGTTCCTGGTTTAGTCGAGGCAACAGCGAAAATATAAAGGGCGTCGGAGAACCCTGAGTTACCCAGGGGACAAAAACCTTCAGAGGCAAAATCCCAAATCGGGGCTTTGTGTGAATAAACTTGAGCACAGAACAGTACATGGGACAAACATAGAGGACAAAGGGAGAAGGTCGAAAGGTCAAGGGACAGTGGCGCGCAAGGAACAAAAACCAGGGGAGACAAAAAACAGAGAGAGAGAAGAGGACGGGAAAAGGCGCTGACAGGGGGAAAAGATTAAACACGGCCTTCGCAACAAGCTCCACGACAACGAGTGTGTTGACAGGTTGTGTTAGTAGCTAGGAGAACCTAGAGCGGGGGAACAGAATGACTGGGAGGACCGACTTGGGGGGACAAGTGGGGGTGTGATGTGTCATCGGCCTGAGGGCCACTCTGGGGAAGTTGAGGTATGTTTTGGGGGGATGTTAAAGTGGGGGATGCAGGGGGAAACCCGGAAAGCTTCACCGTGTTACTAAAATAATCAGAGAAGAGAAGATAATCCTTGTACTGATCCCACAGTTAGTGGGGAAAGAAATTTACAATGTACAGCAGCACAGACAGAGGAATTAGGAAACAGAGGTATCAGGTTAAATTACAAATAATAAATAAGATTTAAATACAAAAATAACATAAATATTATCAATAAAAGTTAATGTATATAAAATATCACATAAATGTACAAACTACAAAAAAATTTTAAAATTTGTAGTTATGTTAGTAGATAAATTAAAAAATAAAAAAAATTGATTGTGATTTTTTTGATACATAGAGTGGATATTATATCAATTTATAATAAGTAGACGGTAAGACGTGAATTTAAATATTCACGGGACCACTGAAAATAATCCTTGTTTCTATGACATTACTGCCTTATTACCTCTATACTGCCCCCCCTTATTCATAAAGAGCTATAAAATACGCAGGGTCGGGTTTTTAGGTAATGTCAGGGAAGCTAACTAAAAGTCAGAAGGGGAATTTAAAGCAGCAGAGGAGAAACATGAGCACAGCAGACACGGTGACAAACATGGAGAAAGAGACAAAGGTCATAAGTCCAAGTGAGGGGAGAAGGGCTCTGCTGGGACAAAACGCAGGGGTTTGACTTATAAAAACAGAGAGCGCCGAAAGAAAAAAGCCTGGAGAGAGGATATAAACAGGGTTCACCAAAATCATCCGCCCGCAGTGAGCGGAAGTTAGTGTTTGAGAGCAAGGTATATATACACTGAGGCTAAGTCTTTCGCTAAAGATGGATTGCAGCTGGGCCTGAAAACTCAGGTGGACCATAGAGCGGTGCTGTATGGGTAATGGCTTGTGGGGAGCATGTTGGGTTGTTGATTGTCCATCGAGCGTATCAGGCCCTCTGGGAACGGTTGAATCCGGAGGAGCCGGGAAACCCGGCGGAGGTGCGGGTTCCCGTGAGAGTAACAGCTTGTTACTCCTATTTAATTCATTAGTAACAGTTAGGAAACCCGCGCAATTTAATAATAATTAAATATAATTGGTTCACTGTATAATTACCCATGTTTATTAACACACAGTATTACATCCCTGTAAATAAAAGCCACTACTGGAAAAACACGTATCTCCAATGTTCGTTGTTTCTTTTTTTACTTTTTATGCCCATTTGATACGTGACCTGACACTCGGACATAGCGTGATGTCATGATGATGTGGACCAACAGCAGGCACCCCAAACACCAACTCGTCAGAATCTGTTAAGCTGCCGGTTTCCTGCCGTTTCGGGAGATGAGCTAACTTTGTGCAAAAGGACACAGCCGGACTTCTGAGAGAGGAAAAGAGCCCTCGGTGGAAAACTTCGCAGGGGCCAGCACCCTTAATCTCACCGCCAGCACCTTTCAGCCATCACAAGTCTCTGTTCTCTAATCAGTTTCACTCTCTCTCTTGTGCCCATTAGTCCTGCCCCGCTCTGTGCCCGCACGCGGCCTGTGTGGTGTGTGCCCTCGTCTGTCCTCTACGACGCACCACTCCCCACAGCCGCCCCCACAACTTCCGTCCTGACGCCACCATGGCACCTGCCACTCCATCAGCACAACGTCGTCTATCACACGGGAGATGTGGATGAGGAGAGAGAGAAGAGAGAGGAGAGGAGGAGAGGAGGAGGGGGGAGACAGAGACAGACGAGAGAGAGAGAGAGTGACAGGAGAGGTAAGAGACGAGAGAGAGAGGAGAGGACCGAGGTGAGAAAAGATGAGAGGAGAGAGAGAGAGAAGAGAGAGAGCGGGGGCAGAGAGAGAGGGAGAGAGAGCAGTTAAGAGCATGCAGAGTTCTGAGGAAGAGAGGGAGTGAGAGAGAGGACAGGGTTTGAGAGGAGGGGATGCGAGGGAGGAGGAGGAGAGAGGGAGGGATGAGAGGGAGGGAGAGAAAGCAGGAGAGAGGAGAGAAGAGAGTGAGAGGTGGGATCGATGAGAGGAGGATTGAAGAGTGAGGTGAGGATGGAGATGGGTAGTAGCGAGGCTGAAGATAGCGGGGAGAGAGAGGAAAGGGATGGGGACATGATGGAAGCAAGAGTCCGCGTAGAGAGAGGGAGAACGTTAGTGAGAGAAAGACAGAGAGGAGAGCGAGGGAGAGAGAGGAGGAGAGAGGAAACAGGAGGAGGAGAGAGAGGAGAGGCGGGGGGGGGAGCGTGGTTTTTTTTTTTTTTTTTTTGGAGAGAGAGAGAGAGAGAAGAGAGAGACCCAGAGAGAAGTGCTCGAGGTCTGAGAGGGGGGAGGGAGAGAGGAGGGAGAGAGAGGAGAAGAGCGGGGGGGGCAGACGGGAGAGAGGGAGAGATCCGTGTTGATTTTCAGCAATGGAGAGAGAGGCGGAGAGAGGAAAGAGCGGGAGAGGGGGAGATGACGATTATTGATGGGGCGAGCGAGAGCGGAGTGGGGTGAGGAGGAGGACTGGCACCCCGAAGCAGAGGGAAGGAGAGAGAGAGACAGCACGGGGACACAGAGGGATGACACAGAGACAGAGAGAGAGTGAGAGAGCGCGAGGACATGTGCGAGAGAGGGGGAGAGAAGATTGAATGTAAAAGAAGAGAGGGGGAAGGGGAGAGGCGGGGGGGCCTGAGGAAGAAGAGACAGGAACGGATGAGACGTGTGACGAGGGGGGGGGGGGACTGAGATGGGAGAGAGAAGAGATGAGATGGATAGAGACGAGAGACAAGTATTTGGAGAGAGAAGACAAAGTAGAGAGAGTCGAGTTAGATACGCGAGCATTTGGAGCGAGGGCAATAAAGAGAGAAGAAGAGAAGAGAGGGGGGGGACGGGACAAGAGAAGGGGGGGGGGAAAATGAGAGAGAGAGACAGAGACCAGGATGAGATGGAAAACAGGTAGAGAGAGGAAGAGGGAGAGAAGAGGACAGAGGAGAGAGGGAGGAGAGATACAGAGAGAGAGACAGAGCAGAGAGAGGCCAAGCGATTCAGAGGAGAGTTAGGAGATAGATGAGGATTCTGCGGATGAGGAAGGACAGAGAGACCCGAGGGGAGGAGGAGGAGACGCGAGAGAGAGAGAGAGAGAGGAGTTAGACTTCGCCTCACGGATGTGAGCGGAACGCTGACTGGGCGAGGACGACCCGGTTTTCCCTCCCCTAGCAGGCCTGGTCTTCTGTTTTGGTCTTATTTTTGCTGATGTGGTGGGTTTTTGGTTTATCCTATGGACAAGGAGGAGCGACAAGCGCGAAGTGACGGCTTCACCGGAGAGGCCCTGAAGTAGACTTTGCAGAGCACCCTTCCGGGACGAGAGTCTGCAGATGACTCTTATGCCTGCTCGGGGGCTGTAAGGGAGGGGAGCAATGGACGCCTTGATGCGGGGGATTTGGTGGGGGGACATGAGGTTACGCTTTGGTAGGAGATGTTGTTGGTTTTTTGTGCCCTGGGGGTAGACGGAAGCGGAAGAGAAGCGTGAGAAATTAGGACGTGTTATCGGATTGTGTGCCGTTGAGAAGGAAGATGAGAGAGCACAGACCTGAGAGCGACTTGGAGAGATTGTTTGATGAGAGAGGTAAGAACCAGAGAGAGATGAGACAGAGACAGAGAAAGATGAGAGAGACAGAGGATGAAGAAGAGAGTGACATGTAGAGAGGACAGAAAGAGAGAGAGAGGACAGAGAAGAGAGGAGGACAGAGAGAGAAAACAAAGAAGAGAGAGATGAAGAGCAGTGAGGTGTGAGAGGATGGAGATTGGAGAGGGAGAGATAGAGGACTGAGAAAGGAGATCGTGAGAGAGAGAGAGACAGGAGAAGAGAAAGGATTGAGGAGGCAGAACAGAGGAGAAGAGAGGATCGAGGGAGGAGCGAGTGACAGAGACGAGCAGAGAGATTAAGAGAAGAGATGAGATGATATCAGTTGAGAGAACGGAGAGCGTGGTGACCCGTGAGGCGGAGAGCGGAGGAGAGAGAGGTAGAGACTAACATGACAGGAGCGGAGAGAGAGAAAGAGACAGAACGACGATGTAACAGCTCACGTGACGGAGAGTGAGAGAGAGAGATCAGAGAGACAGAGAGTGAGAGAGACGAGGAGAGAGAGAGACAGAGAGGACAGAGCAGAGAGTGAGAAGAGAGTGAGTGGAGAGACAGTAACGTAGGATCAGAGGGATGTGGAGAGAGAGAGAGGTTGAACGAGAGAGAGAGAATACAGAGAGGTTGCAAAGGGAAGAGGAGAGTGAGACGAGGTACCAGAGCGAGATGTGATGTGAGAGAGTGAGAAGAGGAGAGTGAGAGGAGAGTCGAGAGAAGAGAGACAGGAGACAGAGAATGTGTGAGACGGAGAGAGTGAGAGGAGATGAGGACAGAGAGTACAGAGAGAGTGGAGAGAGAGTGAAGAGAGAGAGACAGAGGGAGAGGAGAGTGGAGAGAGGACAGAGGAGATCAGAGAGTGAGAGGAGAGTGACGAGAGCGAGTGAGAGAGAGAGACAGAGAGACAGAGAGTGAGAGAGAGTGAAAGAGAGAGACAGAGGCGAGAGAGTGAGAGAGACCAGAGGAGACAAGGAGAGTGAGGAGGAGAGTGAGAGAGGAAGACAGGAGACGTGGGGAGTGGACTTGGAGAGAGTGATAGAGAGAGAGATTGAGTGAGATGTGCTGAGAGTTTTTGATGAGAGAGAGGATGATCGGAGAGTGCAGAGAGAGGGGCTACCTAAGATAAAAAAAAGTGGGCTGAAAAAAAAGAGAGCCATGGCAGGAGGAAAGAGAAAGGAGAGTGAAGAGTAGATGGGGAATATCCATAAAAACTGGAGACTACAAAGCATTGCGGATATGATTTTGGCTCCTCCTCTAAGTATATGAACCAATCAAGTCGCAACTTGCTCACATAACCTCAGTCTGCCTCTTCCTGGACGCTTTTTGATACCGCTGACCGCTTTATGGACACGCAAACCAACAAAGGAGGGCCCACAGGAAGTCAAAATAATGCCTCATACTGGAGTCGAGGTTCAGCTGATTGCAATTATGCTTATGGAGAGGCAGGGTGGCAGCCCTGGAGCCCTTCAGAATCAAACACGATCCCAATCTACAGCCTCCTCCGCTCACAGGCCGGCGGGACACCAGAGAGCGTCTTGGAGCGCTCACCATGATAAATCCTCTTTAATTCAGGAAAAAACACACAAATAGGACACAGCGTCCGAGAAAGTCCATTTACTAGATCCCTCATGGCAGGTAAACAATGAGAAACTCAGCTCGCTTTCAGGGGTTCTGTTGGTTTTATGCCAGGTACACCCCACGGCGGTGAAAACAGAGATGCCCCCAAAAAGCGCTTCAGACAGGTAAGCTCTGCAGGAGATGGCAGGCTGGGATTAAAACGAGTAGTAGTAGGCGTGAGGAGAGACAACAAACACAGCCTACAAGAGAGACTAGGCAACAGGGGTCGATGGACGCAGGGGTTACAGGTGCAAAAGGTTGATCGGAGAGGAAGGCGAGGAACAAGGCTGAGAAGTATAAGTTGCAAGAGGCCAGCGGGACATGGAACAGTCATAATGTCAAGACAGGACAAGGACAAAACTCGCGGTGGGAGGATGCGGCCGAGCAGGTCACAGAGAAGTCAAGCGAAGTGGCTGAGGATGAGCACGGACAGTTCAAAGAGGTGATGGGGATGGGGGAAGAGGCTCAGGTCACAAAGAAGGTGTAAGGGAGGATGGAGAGCACACATGTCAGACAAGCCGGCGGATGGGAAGACGAGGAAGACAAGTATCGGGGGGGGGGGGGGGGCGGCAGACAAGGACATGACAGAGGACAAAACTGAATATGAGGCAAATGATTATGATGGCCATGAGAGGCAATGGGAAGGGACCGACACGCCTTGCAAGAGGTGACGTAAAGAATGGGAGACAATCGCAAAAAAGGTGAGGGAGGGGATGGACGCAAGAGAGATTGCAATGGAATGGACGGACGAGGACGAGAGTTGCAAGAGGCGACAGGAGGATGATGATGACGGTCCCAAAACAGGACAGGACGAGGACAAAACTGCGAAAGGAAACAAGCTTACAACCACGATGCGAGGAGGACGACGCGTCCCAAGAGGTGTCAGAAGGACAAGGGTCACAGTTACAAGAGGCGACAGGAGGATGAGAACAACAGTTGCAAGCGGTGATGTGAGGGTGAAGATGATGGTTGCAAAAGGCAACAGGAGAATTAGGACGACAAGTGCAAGAGGTGATAGGAGGAAGACGAAAGTCACAAGAGGTGAAGGGAGGATGTGGATGACAGTCCCAAGAGGAAACGGGAAGACGAGAATGACAGTCGCAAGACAAGACATGACGAGGACAAAACTGAAAGAGGCAACACGATGAGAGGCAATGGGAGAGGGCCGACAGGCGCAAGAGGTGACGTAAGAATGAGGATGACAATCGCAAAAGGTGATGGGAGGGTGAGGACAAAAGATGCGAGAAGCAATGGAAGGACGAGGATGGCAGTCGCAAGAGGTGACAGGACAATGAGGACGAGAGTTGCAAGAGGTGATGTGAGGGTGAAGATGATGGTTGCAAAAGGCAACAGGAGAATTAGGACGACAGGTGCAACGGGAGTACTAAGACGGCATTCGCAGCAGAATGTGGATGACAGTTCCAAGATGCAATGGGAGGATGAGAATGACGAGAGGGAGGGTGAGGATAAAAGATGCGAGAAGCAATGGAAGGACGAGGATGGCAGTCGCAAGAGGTGATGGGAGGAAGATGACAGTCACAAGAGGTGAAGGGAGGATGAGGACGACAGTCGCAAGAGGCGATGGGAAGACGAGAATGACAGTCGCGAGACAAGACATGACAAGGACAAAAACTGAAAAAGGCAGGATGATTATGATGGCGATGAGAGGCAATGGCAGAGGGCCGACAGGCGCAAGAAACAACGGGAGAATGAGGCGGCAGTCACAAGAGGCAATGAGAGGATGAGGAGGACAGTGGCAGGAGGGGACACAAAGAGGACAACAACTACGAGAGGCAACAAGACGACAACGATAGTCGCACAAGGCGATGAGAGAAGCACGCGAGTGCAGCATGCCCCGGGTGGCGTATCTGAAACCTTGAAGCCCCACACTCCCCGAGCCCTGCCTCCTGTTCGCCACACCTTAGGGGTCCTGTGCTCTGCCTGCCTTTGTTTTAGTCCTCGTGGGCTCAGCTGGTGTGTAAGGCCGTCTAACAGGGAGGGCAGAGGTGCATCAAGCTCTGACTGTCTTCCTTCTTGGCTCAGGTGCCCACTCTGTCCCTTAAATGAGAAGCCAGATGATGCGGTGGTTTGGATTTGGGCAACGTGGGCACCCTTTAAAAGGAGAGAGGAGGGATATGAAGAAGGAGGGATGAGCAGCAGCGGACAAGCTAAGGTTTGTGTGCAAGAACGGGAATGAGGAGTGGCCATTACTGGGGACTTGTGATCGTCCGTGTGTGTAAAATAAACTAGAGACCTCTCGCTGAAATCATCCATCCTGCCTCCAGGGTCCTTCTGCCTCTAGTGGTGGCACACGCTGAGCTCATCTGGTGTCAACACCCAAGAGAAAGAACCACCTACAGCTGGACGTGAACCACTTACAGAACCACCTACAGCTGAATGTGAAAAACCTACAGAACAACCTACAGCTGGACGAGAACCACCTACAGAACCACCTACAGCTGGACGTGAACCACCTACAGAACCACCTACAGCTGGACGTGAACCACCTACAGAACCACCTACAGCTGGACGTGAACCACCTACAGAACCACCTACAGCTGGACGTGAACCACCTACAGAACCACCTACAGCTGGAGGTGAACCACCTCAGCAACAGAACGCCACTACAGCTGGACGGCGTGAACCACCCTACAGAAACCACCTACACAGCTGGAGGTGAATAAGCACCTACAGAAACCCACTAAACAGCATGGACGTGAAACCACCTACAGAACCCACCTACAGCATTGGACGTTATGAAGCTCCACCCACTACGGAGAACCACCTACAGCTGGAGGTGAAGCCATCGAACATTACAGAACCAACCTACAAGCAGGCTGGACATTAACCGACCTACAGAACCACCTACATCTGGACTGAGAACTACCTACAGAACCACCTACAGATGGACGTGAATCTAACCTATAGAACCCACCTACAGGCTGAACATGAACCACCTGAACAGAACCACCTACAGCTGGACGTCGAACCACCTACAGAACCACCTACAGCTGGAACGTGAACCACCTACAGAAGCCAACCACTACAGCTGGACGAGAACCACCTACAGAACACTACAGCCTGTTGACGTAGCGACCCATCCTACAGAACCACCTACAGCTGGACTGTGTGAACCTACCTACAGAAAACCACCTACAAGCTCTTGGACGTGAACCACCTACAGAACCACCTAAGCAGCTGTGGAGGTGAACCACTTACAGTAGAACCACACTACAGCTGGAATCGTGAACCACCTACAGAACCACCTACCAGGGTGGACGTGAACAACCTACAGAACCACCACACACCCATAACAGCTGGAGGTGAACCAGTACCATAATAAAGAACCACCTACAGCTGGACATTAACCACCTACAGAACCTCCCACCTAGCAGCTGGACGGAGAACTAACCCTACGAAACACACCTACAGATGGACGTGAACAAACCTACACACACAACCATCTACAGCTGGACATGAACAACCTATAGAAACCACCCTCAACAGCTGAACATGAACCACCTACAGAACCCACTCTACAGACTGGACGTGAACCCACTGCTACAGAACCACCTACAGCGGGACGTGTGAACCCACCTACAGAACCACCTAGCAGCTTGAATGTGAAAAACCGCTCACCAAGAACAACCTACTACAGCTTGGACGAGAAACCACCTACAGAACCGACCTTACAGCTGGATACGCGAAACCATTCCTCTACAGAATGCACGTACCTAACAGCTGGACGAGAACTACCTATTACAGTAACCCACCCTACACAGCTGGTACGTGAGAATCAACCCTACAAGCCGAACGCACCTACGGACAGGTGCTGGGAGCGTTATAGCTCAACTACAGAAACCTCCATACAGCTGGAACGTTGAACCAACCTTACAGCCTGGACCGCAAACACACACTATACAGACACGCACCTACAAGCTGGCGCGTGTAACCCACCTACAGAACCACCATACAGCTGGAGGTAACCACCTACAGAACCACCTACAGCTGGACGCAAACCACCTTTGACAGAACCACCGTACATTAGGAGGGAGGTGCATAACCACCCTACAGAACACCCTACAGCTGGACGTGAACACCTACAGAACCACCTACAGCTGGACGCAAACCACCTACAGAACCCACCTAAGCTGACAGGAACCACCTACAGAACCAACGTAACAGCTGACGTGAACCACCTACGATACCAACCTACACCTTGCAAAGAATTGCGCATGAGTCTTTCCCTTGCTCTGTCTGAGCTCCTTGGATGTAGGTTGGAGCTACTTTCCCCCCCTAAGCCCCCACCTTGTTTTCAGATCTGTGTTTCCACCTTCCCTTCCCACGCTGTCACAGAAAGTTCACGGAGACAAGTGAACGGAGGCGTCAATTCATCAATCTGCCTCCCCAGCATCCTTCCAGAGCAGCGCAAAGACGATACAGACTGATACAGCTTCCACACATACAACAAGGCACAGACTTTTTCCCTTTGTCTATAGTGGTCATTTTTGCGCACGTGTGATCTCCCTGTTAGTCCCGATGTTTCTAGAGTCTGGAGAGTATCCCGTCTCCGTTGTCTGGGGAAAAAGAGTCCATTATTCTTTAAGGTACGGCAGAAGAACGGCCTAGTCTTTGGGACTCGGTGTACTTTCTACCGGGCAGTCTGGAACGTAGCTAGCTTTGGGTTGGATTTGGGTTGCTCACGAAGTCCAAAGCAATTCGCAGAGAAAGTTGCAAAAATCCCTCCCAGTGTCCCCACACAGGGAATGTCTCCTTCGGTATTCGTGCAGGGAAGGCTTCCCAACCAAAAAATCTGGCCCCAATTCTCTTGATGCCAAGAGTATTTGAACATTGCTTTCGGTCTACCCCGGTAACGTTGTCAGGTCCCATGCCAAATCCGTTCCCCTGGCTGTTGTATTGGTGGCTCTTGTGTGTGAGAGTGTTGACAACAACTGTTTTATATTAGCATTCCAGTCACAGGTTGTAGATCTATTAGTCCATTGAGCAGTGAGTCCCTGGTTTGCACGGCGGCATCCGCGTGCTGTAGTGTCATTGGAGTGGGGTTAGCCTCATGGGAACGTCTTGTGAACACCCAATACCTGTCCCTCGCTGAGTTCTAGGTTGAACCTGCCACAGTTGTGCTAATCGTATGAGTTCAACTGAGGCATTATAGTGACTCTCATGTGTGGACCACACACATCCAGAGTCCAGAAGGACTCAACTGACAGGACTGGAATTTGGTGGGTAGGTTTGACATCATGATACATGCCAATGCTTCCAGTGGCCTTATTACTGAACCTGACTGACCCAACATCCACGACTGCCGACATTCAGTGAGCACTGATGCCTCCATGAGTTCCTCCTGTTAGTGCAGCACCATTGGCAGACGGCTGCACCACGCCGGCTACACGCACACAGGACCGTACAGACTGTCCTTAACACCCTGTTTCCCT
>JAMWET010002496.1:0-10000 GCA_024036415.1 Prochilodus magdalenae
CTTCTCTCAACCCTGTACCATTCAGCCTGTCGCTCAAAACCCACTCACTCTGTCACCCCGTAACACACTCATTCAGTCACCCCGTAACACATTCACTCTGTCACCCCGTAACACATTCAGTCTGTCACTCTGTAACACATTCAGTCTGTCACTCTGTAACACATTCACTCTGTCACCCTGTAAAACATTCAGTCTGTCACTCAGTAACACTCATTCCCTCACCCTGTAACACATTCAGCCTGTCGCTCAGTAACCCACTCACTCTGTCACCCTGTAACACATTTAGCCTGTCGCTCTGTGACACATTCACTCTCTCATCCTGTTACACATGCACTCTGTCACCCTGTAACCTTTTTACTCTGTCACCATGTACCCCGCTTTACTCTGTCAACATCATTTACTCCTAGCCACTTACTCGGTCCACTCTGTAGACACCACTCAGCTCTCACCGCTTTAACGCACTTCCCTTATTTACCCTGTACACTACGTCTGTCACTCCATATAACTCACTCACTCTTTCTGTTGCTCACATATCGCCCTCTACCCTCCCTGTGGTGTACTGCGGGTCATCTGTATGATTCACCAGTGTTGCTGTATGCGCTCCTTCATTTGTCTTTGTACAGTCCTGCTGGATTCTCCCGGCAGCACTGAGCCGGGCTTTGTGGTTCCTCCTGCTCGTGCCTCGGTGCTCTGACCTTGTTAGTCTGTTTCATGCATTATGAGTACAGATTCACCTTGTTTGGTTCTGTCTGCCGGATTTATGATGCTGTCTGCCTGAGAGGAAGACGCCTGGAGGAAAAGCTGGAATGAAACGCTCTTACAACCAGCCGCCTCTGGCTTACCACCGCGTCACGCACACCCCCACACACCGTCCGCCGAACGCATGACTCCGGGAGATTCATTCATGCTTCGAGTTCAGCCGAACAAAAAACACAGATGGCTTTTCTTTTGATCTGCTGACCTTCACGAACGACACAACGTCTGAAAACAGATCAGTCTAAAACACCCAGAAGACAATCCGAGAAGAACATGAGTCAACATCCGGAAGTCCATCAGAACAAAACTCGACTCAGAAACGTCATGGTGCAGAACCCCACCTTGAGCATTTATGGTGGTAGTACCTTCAGGCTCCTGCAGGTGGCGCTGCACGAGGATGACGGGTCTATAAACCCCTGTGGGGTGTGAGTGACGGGATCTATAGATTGGGAAGAGAAGCTACAGTGCAGGGAATGTCTCGTTCCTTGTGTGGGAAAACGCTCCAAGGCAGATGTTAATGATTGGCTAAAAGGAGGGACTGCATGTGGGCGTGGCCAAAGACCATAGTGTGGAGGAAGTAGCTGAATCTGCAGGTGTATGGAAGCGTACGGTCATACGGGTCTACCAGCAGTGGATACAATCCCAGTCTACAGGGAATTCTCCTCGGAACTGTGCCAGGGAAGGCCTCCACCAAATCTGGACCACCTGACCAATTCTTTGACGTACGAGTCTGGTCCACTTCTGGTACAACAGAGTTGGGAGTGGACCACCCAAGTGCTGCCCATCTATGTGGCAGGTGGGGCAGATGAAAACGGGAAACGTGGGCCAGAGCAGTTTTCAGGCTGTGGTCCGGGATGCCGTTTGGATGACGCTGTATCAGATAGATCTCTTCCTCCCTGTACTGGTTATGTATTGGCATGTTGCCATGGTGATTACCATAAGCATCTCTTGTCCGGCCTCTCAGCCTGCTCTGCTATGTGTTAGCAACTGCTGCGCCAATTTAAGGTGGAACGGGACACTCCAATAAGAAGTGGCGGCGAAACACAGACTTTGCGTGACCGGTGTGGTGCAATCCATGTCAGGCTAATCCCGTTAGCCGCTCTCGTTAGCATGCTACAGAACGTCCGCGAATAACACGATTTATCCCTCCTTCCATCCCTACCTCGTTTTTTTAAGCTTTTAGATCTCACCCTCTACCCTCTATTATCCGACCCCCCCGTCCCCCCCTCCCCCCGTCCCCTTTATCTCTCGCTCTCTCAATTAGCTCTGGTAAACACTGAGTCTTATCAGACCCTGAGCAGCACAGTTAAACTCAGATGAGCTGGAGGGCAGAGAACTTCCAGTTACTTGGGCATGTAGGTGCTGTCGGTTCCAGACTGCAGTCCCATCTGTATTACCCTGTCCTTCAATGGACAGGACCCCCACAGGACCACCACACAGCAGGTATGATGTGGGTGGTGGATCATTCTCAGCACTGCAGTGACACTGACGTGGTGGTGGTGTGTTAGTGTGGGTGGTGCTGGTGTGAGTGGACCAGACACAGCAGTGCTGAAGCGTCCACCAACCAGAACTATCCAGCCAACAGCATCCTGTGGGTAATGTCCTGTGGGGCAGCGTCCTGTGGGAAGAATTCTGTGGACAGCGTCGTGTGGGCAGCATCCTGTGGGTGGCGTCCTGTGGGAAGCGTCCTGTGGGGCAGCATCCTGTGGGTAATGTCATGTGGGGCACCGTCCTGTGGGCAGAATTCTGTGGACAGCGTCGTGTGGATCCAGCGCTCGTCGATGTGGGCAGCATTCCTGTGAGGCGGGCGTCCTGTGGAGAAGTCATGTGGGGCCCGTACTGTGGGCAGTGACTGCGTCCCTGTGAGGGAGTGTCCCTGTAGGGCAGTGTTCCTGTTTGGGGCAGCGTACTGTGGGGCCAGCTGTACTGTAGTGGGCTGTAGGGCAGTGTTCCTGTGGGCAGCGCGTCCCTGTGGGCATAGCGTGGGCAGTGTCCTGTGTGCAGCATCCCTGTGGGCGGCATCCTGTGGGGAAGCGTTCTGAGATGTGGGTGAGTGGTCCTATTGTGGGCAGCGTCCTGTGGGCAGAATGTCTGTGTGCGACAGCCGTCAGCGTCCTGTGGGTCAGCGTCATGGTGGGCAGCATTCGTGTGGGCGTCATCCTGTGGGCCGGCGTTTCCCTGTGGGGCGTGTCCCAGTGGGGCAGACGTTACTGTGGGCCGTGTCTCCCGGTGGGGCAGCGTCCTGTGGGCAGAATTCTGTGGACAGCGTCATGTGGGCAGCGTCAGGTGGGCAGCATTCTGTGGGCGGCGTCCTGTGGGGAGTGTCCTGTGGGCCAGCGTACTGTGGGCAGTGTCCTGTGGGGCAGCGTACTGTGGGCAGTGTCCTGTGGAGCAGCGTCCTGTGGTGTAGTGTCCTGTAGGGCAGTGTCCTGTGGGTAATGTCCTGTGGGCAGTGTCCTGTGGGCAGCGTACTGTGGGCAGCGTCCTGTGGGCAGTGTCCTGTCCCCACTGAAGAAGGACTAGAGGATGACCAACACTGCACTGTGCAGCAGCAGATGAGCTATCGTCTCTGACTGTCCATCTACAAGGTGGAGCAGCAAGGTAGGAGTGTCTAATAGAGTGGACAGTGAGTGGACACAGTGTCTCAACACTCCAGCAGCACTGCTTGTGTCTGATCCACTCACACCACCACCACCCACAACTACACACACCACCTAACCAACGTCAGTGGCACTGCAGTGCTGAGATATGCCTCCACCACCCACATACTACCTGCTCTGTGGGGGTCCTGTGGGGGTCCTGACCATTGAAGAACAGGGTAATACAGTACACAGAGAAACAGATGGACTCCAGTCTGGACCTGTACACCTACAGAGTGTCCTGTACGGTCAGTGGAGCTGATAAACTGGACACTGGGTGTTTTGAATGGTATGGCTGATGGGTGTGTATATACGTACACTGTTCTCTATGTGTGGTTTGTTTCTCTCATATAGTAAATATATGCGAGACAATAAAGCACCATGCCCTTCTCCTAACAATGTCTCCTTCACTCAACCACCCCACAACACCGCACCCACCCCCATGCTTCACATTATCCACCATCATATGTGATGTTTACTCATAATCACCCTCTCAGTCCATTTTCTTGATGGACCACAACACAAAGGACACACTGAGACCCATTAAAGACTCCTCACCGCACAAAGAGCGCTGCAGCTTCCATCAGAGCGGCCGTAAACACCCCACCCCCACCCCCCAACCCCACCGCCCGAAAGAGGTTCAGTAATAAAGCCAACACAGAGCTACGATCTACACACAGCACAAACAAGTGCCTTCTCCGTAAATCCACTGGCCACTTTATCAGAAACACCTACCTTTTACTTCCACTAGTTGGCCACTTTATTGGAAACACCTACTGTGTGCTTTCACTAACTGGCCACTATATTGGAAACACCTACCTTTTACTTTCACTAAGTGGCCACTATATTGGAAACACCTACCTTTTACTTCCACTTATTGGCCACTTTATTGGAAACACCTACCTTGTACTTTCACTAACTGGCCACTATATTGGAAACACCTACCTTTTACTTCCACTCGTTGGCCACTTTATTGGAAACACCTACTGTGTGCTTTCACTAACTGGCCACTTTATTGGAAACACCTACCTTTTACTTCCACTCGTTGGCCACTTTATTGGAAACACCTACTGTGTGCTTTCACTAACTGGCCACTATATTGGAAACACCTACCTTTTACTTCCACTCAGTGGCCACTTTATCGGAAACACCTATTGTGTGCTTTCACTAACTGGCGACCTACCTTATGCCTCTACTACTCACTGGCCACTTTATCAGAACCCCTACGTTGGGCGCTAGGGCTATAATCCTATATGGACCGTTGTGTGCCTCTATCTACCTAACTGGCCACCTGATCCTGGAAAACACCTGACCCTTAGTAACTTCTTTACTCACTGCGGCCACTTTATGGAAACACTAGCTTGTGTGCTTTCACTAACTGCCCCCTATATGTGGAAACCAACCTACTTGTACTCCCACTCGTTGGCCACTTTATTGGAAACACCTACTGTGTGCTTTCACTAACTGGCCACTATATTGGAAACACCTACCTTTTACTTCCACTCGTTGGCCACTTTATTGGAAACACCTATTGTGTGCTTTCACTAACTGGCGACCTACCTTATGCCTCTACTACTCACTGGCCACTTTATTGGAAACACCTACTGTGTGCTTTCACTAACTGGCCACTATATTGGAAACACCTACCTTTTACTTCCACTCGTTGGCCACTTTATTGGAAACACCTACTGTGTGCTTTCACTAACTGGCCACTATATTGGAAACACCTACCTTTTACTTCCACTCGTTGGCCACTTTATTGGAAACACCTACTGTGTGCTTTCACTAACTGGCCACTTTATTAGAAACACCTACCTTGTGCCTATGCTTATAACATATGGACTCCCTGTGCAATTTCAGCTCAGAAGGTGACAGGCGTGGGACAGCGCACCCAGGCGGACTGGAAAACGTAAAGCACTGCCACAAACTCGAAAGCAATGCAGCAGAGCGGACCAAGCCTGGCCGAGGACTGCATGGACGAAGTAGCGTGGTGGAGACAGGCAGCGAAGACAGCAGAGGAGGCAGCTTGTCAGTGGAGCCCAGCTGGAGGATGGCAACAGAGAAGGCTGGTGAGGATGCCTGGATGGTTGTGGAGTAGGATGGGCACCCCCGACACCTCCCATGGCATGTTCATTTACTGAGATGGCAGACATTCCAAAACACCCGCTGTGAAGGGACACCCCAGGGACTCTGGAGTAGAGCGCTTCATAGTGTCCTGCTATTGCCTCATGCAACAGCGGACCTACGGAGGCCCATGGGAGGCGCTGGAAGTGTTAGCTTGGGGATGTGTCGATGTGCTGCATGTGCCATTCACTAGAGGTAAAGGGGACTGTGAGACCAACAATCGGAAACCTAGCAACCTATAAAACAACAGTACTAGACAACCAGGGACCTCAGGGACATCGGAACCAATAAACAAGCACTGGGGGAACATGAGGACAAGGAAATGTGGAAGAACCAGAGGCAGGGTGGAGACAGATGGTTCAAGAATGAGGACATGGTGAAGAAGACTCTAAAATGAGAATGTTGGAAAAACAGAAGGCTTCAGGTGCACCAACAGAAGGTTCTAGGTAAGATAAAATGTGGACAGAGAACTATCTGGAGTAAGAACATTGTGGGGACAGAAGGTTCTAGAGCAGAGACAGAAGGTTCTACAACAGGCACTGTGTGGAGAAAGACGATATGAAGAAGACAATGGGTTCTAGAATGAGAGCACTGTGGAAGAAGGTTCTACAACAGGTACTGAACAGAGGGAGAACGTTCCCAAGGTATACAAGAATATGGTGAAGACAGAAACTTCTAGAGCAGAGGCATTAGGTTCTTCAAGACAGAAGGCTCCAATGGTGTATGAAAACATTTTGGAGACAGATGGTTCTAGGACAAACGCAAAAGAGTCTACAACAAGCACTGAGAGGGGACACAAAATTCCAACAGTGGATCGGAACCAAGTGGGGACATAACTTCTAGAGCACGGACAGATTGTTCTACAAACAGGTACTATGTGGAAAAGAAGTTTCCAACGGTGGATAAGAACATTGTAGGGACAGAAGGTTCTAGAGCAGAGACAGAAGGTTCTACAACAGGCACTGTGTGGAGAAAGACGATATGAAGAAGACAATAGGTTCTAGAATCAGAGCACTGTGGAAGAAGGTTCTACAACAGATACTGAACAGAGAGAGAACGTTCCCAAGGTATACAAGAATAATGTGAAGATAGAAACCTCTAGAGCAGAGGCATTAGGTTCTTCGAGAGCGAGAGAGGAAGGTTCTAGATTGAGCACACTATGAAAACAAAGTGGACAAAACGTTCCAAAGCTGGATGGAAACCGAAGCACCTAGTATAAGAACACTGTGAAGATGGTTCCATAGCAGAGACAGAAGTCTGTAGGAGACACACATGGGAGAGGATAAAGGTTCTAGATGAGAATAACAGGAGAGGATCAAAAGAAAAGTATCTAGAACAAGAACCCTGTGGAGGCAGAAGGTTTTAGCATAAAGGCTGGAGTGGAAACCAAAGATTCCGGGACAACAAGCTACAGAACATAATGTTCTAGAACGGGAACTAGCTGGAGACTGAAGGTTCTAGAAGATACCCAATGGTTTCCTCCTCTTAAGGTTCTTCATGCTTCATGAGCTGTCTGGTCCGTGACTCAGGGTACAGTCATGAATCTTGTAAACAGCTGTGTTGTTCCGAAGGAACAGCTGGATGAGTCACTGTTCCGTACTCGGTTCTCCGAGCTCATTATTGAATCTCTGCAGGCAACACCATTAAAATCCTCATTAATATTCGGCCTCGGCTCCGGCGGCACCGGCCCACGTTCCTCACACATTCAGCACGTTCGCTTTCATTTCCAAGAGGCCGTAAATCCACACGCAGCTCCTCAGATTAATATTTGCCAGTGATGTAATCAATAGGAAACGCAGCGCCGGCTTTGAGGCCAGGTTCCGCAAATATCGACCAGGGCACCGACTTTAAAGGAGAACCAGAGAGCGTGGGAATTTAAACCAAAGCCAACGCTGTCCTCCATTTACCATCCAACAAACCAGCAGAACCACAGCAGCTGAGAACCTGCTCTGGAACCCTGTGCAGGCTGGTTCTGCGTCACGCCAGACTGCATCTGAAGGCCACGTTCGGAAAGCACCACGTTAGCGCTGGATGGAATCTGTTTATTGAGGAGCTCCAAAACCTCAGCGATGGAGGTCGCGGTCACACTTCTACACTCACAGCTCTATACGTCTGGCCATAGGCTGGGCTCTGCGCTAACGGCTCTACAGCCACGCCGCTATACTCTAATGCCATGGCTGTATATCCACTGCTCAATACTCATGCCGGGGGGTGGGTCTGTACTCACAGCTCTATTCTCACAGATCTACATAGCTCTATACTCATGACTCATGGCTCTATACTCACATCTCTATACTCACAGTTTTATACTCATGACTCTTTTCTCATGATCTACTCTTATAGCTCAATACTCAGAGCTCTATACCCACAGCTCTATACTCACAGCTCTATACTCACAGCTCTTTACTCACTGCTTTATACTGATAGCTCTATTTTGACAGCTCTACTTTTACAGCTCAATACTCACAGCTTTATACTTACAGCTCTATACCCACAGCTCTGTACTCATAGCTCTATACCCACAGCTCTATACTTACAGCTCTATACTCACAGCTCTGTACTCACAGCTCTATACTTACAGCTCTATACTCACAGCTCTATACTTACAGCTCTCTACTCACAGCTCTGTACTCACAGCTCTATACTTACAGCTCTATACTTACAGCTCTATACTCACAGCTCTCTCGGGGGGGTAAGGGGGGGTACTACACAGCCTCTGCTCATGCTTACTCACTCCACAAGCTCTATACTGTTACTGATCACAGCTCTATACTTACAGCTATATACTCACAGCTCTATACTTACAGCTCTCTACTCACAGCTCTGTACTCACAGCTCTGTACTCACAGCTCTATACTTACAGCTCTATACTCACAGCTCTATACTTACAGCTCTGTACTCACAGCTCTGTACTCACAGCTCTATACCCACAGCTCTATACCCACAGCTCTGTACTCATAGCTCTATACTCACAGCCTCATAGCTCTATACCCACAGCTCTATACTTACAGCTCTCTACTCACAGCTCTGTACTCACAGCTCTGTACTCACACCTCTATTACCTATACTATAACAGCTATACCCTAGCTCTATACTTACAGCTATATACTCACAGCTCTATACTTACAGCGCTATACCCACAGCTCTGTACTCACAGCTCTGTACTCATAGCTCTATACCTATACCCACAGCGCTATACCCACAGCTCTATACTTACAGCTCTATACCCACAGCTCTGTACTCACAGCTCTATACTCACAGCTCTGTACTCACAGCTCTATACTTACAGCGCTATACCCACAGCTCTGTACTCACAGCTCTATACTCACAGCTCTATACTTACAGCTCTATACTCACAGCTCTATACTTACAGCTCTATACTCACAGCTCTGTACTGACAGCTCTGTACTCAGCACTATACTCACAGCTCTAATTCTACAGCTGCATACTTACAGCTCCATACTTAGAGCTCTATACCCACAGCTCTATACCCACAGCTCTATACTCACAGCTCTGTACTCACAGCTCTGTACTCACAGCTCTACTCTTACAGCTCAATACTCACAGCTCTATACTCACAGCTCTGTACTCACAGCTCTGTACTCACAGCTCTACTCTTACAGCTCAATATTCACAGCTCTGTACTTACAGCTCAATACTCACAGCTCTATACTCACAGCTCTATACTCACAGCTCTGTATTTCACAGTCTACAGTTCACAGCTCTAATAATTTTCAGCTCTGTACTTTCCCAGGTGGTCATCCAAGGCTCCGCGAGTTACTGGTCCACTGATATTAAGTGTGAACTACTGCAGGGAGTACAGCAGCTGTCTGTCAGGCAGGCAGAGAAATGTGGAACGCCAGAATTCTCACAAGCTTTTGGATGACAACTTTAATCACGAACATATCCATTAACTGAACGTTCCATCATGATGCCTAACACCCTCACCTCACAGTAGTCGGCGTGTAACAGTGTTAACTACGCTGTTAGAGTCAGCACCCCGAACAGCGAGCAACCTTAAACAGCCCCGCCCACTGCCATTATTAGTCCAGCACAGCTTTCGCTTTAATGTCCAGCCCTTTAAATGTCAGAGCCGCTGCTGAACCCTCAGCTTCAGAGAGTCAGCAGTGTGGGGAAAGGGCAAACACAGCTACAGAGACACCGAGCACACCTGCAGCAGAGGGCTAACAGAGAGGAGGCGCAGGTTTAATGGGACACCTGGATGTTTGGCTGCCAGAAAGCTGAAGGGCCTCAGGTCTGGAGGAGAGTTCATTTAAAGCAGGAAGAAGTGAAGAGGCATCAATTATGTAGCATACAAGTGAAATCCTGTAAAGGGCACGACGCGTGATTTACAAGGAACCCCATAGGAACTAAAATGAGATTAATAATACAACATAAAGATCAGCATAATCTCTAACACACGCTATAAAACCAGCTACAGTAACTGTACACCTTTACAGTGTTTCTCATAAAGTGGCCAG
>JAMWET010002496.1:15000-45000 GCA_024036415.1 Prochilodus magdalenae
AACAGAGAGAGGCAGAGAGAGAGAGAGAGGCAAAGAGAGAGAAGAGAGAGGGAGAGAGACAGAAGAGAGGCAGAGAGAGAGGAGAGGGGGCAAAGAGAGAGAGAGAGAGAGAGAGAGACAGAGAGAGAGGCAGAGAGAGAGAGAGAGAGAGAGAGGCAAAGAGAGAGAGAGAGAGAGAGAGAGAGAGAGAAACAGAGAGAGACAGAGAGAGAGAGGGAGAGAGAGAGAGAGGCAGAGAGAGAGAGAGAGGCAGAGAGAGTAAGAAAGAGGGAGAGAGAGAGACAGAGAGGCAGAGAGAGAGAGAGAGGCAAAGAGAGAAAGAGGGAGGGAGAGAGACAGAGAGGCAGAGAGAGAGAGAGAGAGGCAAAGAGAGAGAGAGAGAGAGAGAGAGACAGAGAGAGAGGCAGAGAGAGAGAGGGAGAGAGAGAGGCAAAGAGAGAGAGAGAGAGAGAGAGAGAGAGATAGAGAGAGAGAGGCAGAGAGAGAGAGAGAGAGAGAGAGAGAGAGAGAGAGAGGCAGAGAGAGAGGGAGAGAGAGAGGCAAAGAGAGAGAGAGAGAGAGAGAGAGAGAGAGAGAGAGGCAGAGAGAGACAGAGAGAGAGAGAGAGAGAGAGAGAGAGACAGAGAGAGAGAGAGAGAGAGAGAGAGACAGAGAGACAGAGAGAGAGAGAGAGAGAGAGAGAGAGGCAGAGAGAGAGAGAGAGGCAGAGAGAGAGAGGGAGGGAGAGAGAGAGAGAGAGGCAGAGAGAGAGAGGCAGAGAGAGAGAGAGAGAGAGAGAGAGAGAGAGAGAGAGGCGAGTCGTGTGAGCGCTGATGCGGTACAGTCCGCAGGGCTGGGGCTCTAATGTACGTGTGCTCTCTCTCTCTGATCTCCGGTGTCTGAAGCGTCACTGTTTACAAACATCAGAGTAACAAACTGTTGCTATGGCAACATCTGTTCATGGACATCAGGGCCTAATCAAATGATTTTCTATAAAAATGAAATCGATTATAAACGAGGGGAACACATAAAGGAGAGAACCGCTCTGTACGAGCACAGACCCGGACTCCCCATCCATAAACACCCTCCAGCACCATGACGCCATACACCTGCCGCACCTGGAGACCCGGCCCGACACCCCGCAGAGTCGGCATGAGGACTGAGTCACTCCTGCTGATGATCTCCTCCCTCCTCCACCCCCACCTCCAGCTAACCCGTCACCGACCTGGAGGTCTACTTAATAACCATCCTTCATCTCCACCTCACCTCCCGCTCACCCTCCTGACGGCTGGAGGCACTAATTGGATAAATAAACAGAGGAGTCGCGCGCGGGTCACATTCCAGCTCGTTAAGAGCACATTCGAGGAGGGTGGGCGGGTTCAACGACGGAGGGGGTGTGTCGTCAGGCGCCCCATGGTTAATTAGTGTGACGAGGGCAATTAGCGACATGAACTCGCACCCCACCCCCACCACAGGGGCAATCACCCATCCCAGAGATACACGCATGTGGCTGCAGAGCTGGGAAATAAACACCACCTGGCCACTTTATTAGAAACACCCACCTTTAGCTTCTACTAACTGGCCACTTTATTAGAAACACCCACCTTTAGCTTCTACTAACTGGCCACTTTATTGGAAACACCCACCTTGTGCTTCCACTAACTGGCCACTTTAGTGGAAACACCACCTTGTGCTTCCACTAACTGGCCACTTTATTAGAAACACCCACCTTGTGCTTCCACTAACTGGCCACTTTATTAGAAACACCCACCTTCAGCTTCTACTAACTGGCCACTTTATTAGAAACGCCTACCTTCAGCTTCCACTAACTGGCCACTTTATTAGAAACACCCACCTTGTGCTTCCACTAACTGGCCACTTTATTAGAAACACCCACCTTCAGCTTCTACTAACTGGCCACTTTATTAGAAACACCCACCTTCAGCTTCCACTAACTGGCCACTTTAGTGGAAACACCACCTTGTGCTTCCACTAACTGGCCACTTTATTAGAAACACCCACCTTGTGCTTCCACTAACTGGCCACTTTATTAGAAACACCCACCTTCAGCTTCTACTAACTGGCCACTTTATTAGAAACACCCACCTTGTGCTTCCACTAACTGGCCACTTTATTAGAAACACCCACCTTCAGCTTCCACTAACTGGCCACTTTATTAGAAACGCCTACCTTCAGCTTCCACTAACTGGCCACTTTATTGGAAACACCCACCTTGTGCTTCCACTAACTGGCCACTTTATTGGAAACACCCACTTTGTGCTTCCACTAACTGGCCACTTTATTGGAAACACCCACTTTGTGCTTCCACTAACTGGCCACTTTATTAGAAACACCTAACTTGTGCTTCCACTAAGTGGCCACTTTATTAGAAACACCCACCTTCAGCTTCTACTAACTGGCCACTTTATTGGAAACACCACCTTTAGCTTCCACTAACTGGCCACTTTATTAGTCTAACTGGCCACTTTATTGGAAACACCACCTTTAGCTTCCACTAACTGGCCACTTTATTAGAAACACCCACCTTGTACTTTCCTCAAACTGACCACTTAGAAATGCCTACCTTGTACGTTCCCTACACTGGCCACTTTACTGGAAACACCTACGTGATTTTGAGGAACTGTCAGTTCCAGGTCTGGAGAAGCAGCTGAGCGGTTGAGACGTTCCTTCAATCATTCCTTTTATGTCTCAGAAGGAATAAAGCAGAGCTAGGACAGAAACGGAGTGAGGGAGCAAACGAGAGGAGCCGTGTGGAAGGTTTGGGCTGTTTGAAGAGGAGGTGTGGGGAAACGTAGCGAGGCTTGCTGGGCGAGGATCAAGGGCGCTTTCTCCTCAGAGAGAAAGACGCACAGCGTGCGGATAAGGCTCCGGAGGAATCCCACCGAAAACATCCAAACATTCCGGAAGCAGTAAACGTGTGTGGAGTACACCTGCCCTGAATTCCACCCCATCCGGAGGCTCTGAAGATCAGAGAGGAAGGGCTAATCCGGGTCAGCCGCTGTACGATAACGCTGGCACTGCTGGATTTAACCGCAAACGGTCCATCACTGATTAAAGTGATGGTTCAGCAGAAACCTAACTGGACTCCAGAACCAGAACCGCCTGTTAAGATGTGACACATTGACCTTCATGTCCGGGGCCAAGCCTCTACTTCTCAACTGAACATCCTCACACAGTTCCTGCAGATGGTGCGGTAGGGGTGGAGGTGGAGGGACACCAGGTCTTCTAGACGTGTGACTACACACCGTTCATCTTGGTGCTGACCACGGTGCCTCCACACACGGATTCGTTGGGCGTCTCCACCAAGACTAAAGCGGGACTCGTCACTGAAGATGACCCGCTGCCATTCTGAGTCACTCCATGACAGTCTGGTACGACACCACTGCAGTCTTTGGTGACGGTGACGTGGTGTTAGGGACAGTCGTGGTAACGGTCTGTGTGCATGTAGTCCTGCGTGGTGCAGCCGTCTGCCGATGGTGCTGCACCAACAGGATGACTCATGGAGGACACCACTGCTCGCGGGAGGTCTGTAGTCGTGGCTGTTGGGTCGCGTTCATGTAGGTCCTTCATATCACTGCCGCGTGCATTCTCCAACAGCGCACTATGGTGCTATCCGCACAACCGATATGGTACACAATGCTCCATTAAGGGAAGCCGTCTCCAACTCTCCCAGCTGTTTGGAGCTGCATACTTCCCTTGCAAAGTATTCTACCAGCACAACAGCATGCCCAACCGTGGATGCCTTCCCTGGTACAGTTCTGAGGAGAATTCCCTGTAGACTGGGATTGTATCCACTGCTGGTAGACCCGTATGACCGTACGCTTCCACACACCTGCAGATTCAGCTACTTCCTTCACACTATGGTCTTTGGCCACGCCCACATGCAGTCCCTCCTTTTAGCCAATCATTAACATCTGCTCTGGAGCCATTTTCCACACATGGACCGAGACATTCCCTGCACTGTAGCACCTCTTCCCAATCTATGGATCCCATCACTCACACCCCACAGGGATTTATAGCCCCATCATCCTCATGCAGCAACATCTGCGGGAGCCTAGAGGTACTACCACCTTAAATACGCAGAGGGAATCATGTGTTATCCAGTGAACTCTATTCTGATTGGCTAGATTCACAGAGCAAGCCCTAACGAATTCAAAACGAGCTTCATTTCCCTTTCTGTAGGAAATTCGTTTTTCCATAATAGACACCTTTCGGGAAAGAATCCTGCCAAAGAACAACAATCGCTGTCTCCACTTCTGGCAGAAACTGAGCAGAATGATCTGGAGGTCTCTCAGAAGCTCCGTCAGAGACGCAGCTCTAAACTGCCGAGACACTTCTGATCTTCCTCTCAATCCGTCAAAGCACAATCAGAGTCAGGAGACGCCACGCAGCAATGCAGCCTTCAGCAGAAAAACCTGGCTGGATCATACGACCAAAATATATACCACAGTATCTACATTTAGAGCTTAGAGTTATACACTCCACCTAATGGGAAACCGTAGAACAGACTCAGTCTATACCACAGTACCTACATTTAGAGCTTAGAGTTATACACTCAACCTAATGAGAACCTGTATAACAGACTCAGTCTATACCACAGTACATACATTTAGAGCTTAGAGTTATACACTCCACCTAACGAGAAACTATAGAACAGACTCAGTCTATACCACAGTACCTACATTTAGAGATTAGAGTTATACACTCGACCTAACGAGAAACTATAGAACAGACTCAGTCTATACCACAGTACCTACATTTAGAGCTTAGAGTTATACACTCCACCTAATGAGAAACTGTAGAACAGACTCAGTCTATACCACAGTACCTACATTTAGAGCTTAGAGTTATACACTCGACCTAATGAGAAACTGTAGAACAGACTCAGTCTATACCACAGTACCTACATTTAGAGCTTAGAGTTATACACTTGACCTAATGAGAAACTGTAGAACAGACTCAGTCTATACCACAGTACCTACATTTAGAGCTTAGAGTTATACACTCCACCTAATGAGAACCTGTATAACAGACTCAGTCTATACCACAGTACCTACATTTAGAGCTTAGAGTTATACACTCGACCTAATGAGGAACTGTAGAACAGACTCAGTCTATACCACAGTACCTACATTTAGAGCTTAGAGTTATACACTCCACCTAATGAGAAACTGTAGAACAGACTCAGTCTATACCACAGTACCTACATTTAGAGCTTAGAGTTATACACTCCACCTAATGAGGAATAAATTTGAACTGTAGAACAGACTCAGTCTATACCACAGTACCTACATTTAGAGTTTAGAGTTATACACTCCACCTAATGAGAAACTGTAGAACAGACTCAGCCTATACCACAGTACCTACATTTAGAGCTTAGAGTTATACACTCGCCCTAATGAGAAACTGTAGAACAGACTCAGCCTATACCACAGTACCTACATTTAGAGCTTAGAGTTATACACTCCACCTAATGAGAAACTGTAGAACAGACTCAGCCTATACCACAGTACCTACATTTAGAGCAAGTTACACACTGAAGTATTCAAGTTAGTATCCTCGAGAGTGGAGACATGAACCCTTTAGAACACTGTAAACTAGCAGAACATGCTAGAACTGTGTGAATGGTGTCGTACCACATTTAGAGCACTGTTAAGGCGTCCTAGAACAATTTGAATAAGGAGAACATCCTAGAATAGGAAAATAAGGCAGAACGTTCTCAAACAAGATGAATCTGGTGAAGCCAGATTTTTTAAAACCATATAAATGGAATAGAACGTTCCAGGAAAAATGTTGAGACAGTGTTGAAAAGAAAGGAGTGTGAATGGGGTGGAATGTTCTAGAACAGCTGGAATGTGCTCAAAGATTTTTAAGACAATGGGAATTTTTGGGAATGTTCTAGATTTTTGAATGGGGAAACTCTAGAACACAATGTGAAATAATGTGAATGGGGTGGAACATTCTAGAAAACTATGAATATGGTGAAAGATTCTTAAAACAATTTGAATGGGGTGGAACATTCTAGAAAACAAATGTGGAGAGAACATTCCAGTACCTTCCAGAAATTCTAGAACATTAACAATTGAAGGAGCATTCTAGAATCTGAATCAAAATGCACAAAACATTCTAGAACCCTATAAACTAAGTGAAAGTGGAAGAGCACCTTAGAACAGTGTGGATAGGGACATCTAGAACAATAGGACATTCTAGAATTAGAACATTCTAGGATAGTGTTAAAAGGGAAATTCTAGAACGTTCTAGAATGGAGGGGAACAGTACACACGTGACCGTTATGTAAATGAGAGCTGTTTCGATTGGTCGCCCTGTCTTGTTTTACAAGCAGTCCGATCTGAAACACTGGTGATGACCTCAGTAAGAATGGGCGGGGCTAAACTGCTGTAAGCTGAAAATGCAGGTTTATGTAAAAGTAGAACTCGGAACCGGCTGGCCTTGCAGCTTCTTTTTCATCAGTAGTCAGTCGGGTTTCCGTGATATTGGCCGAGACGGGAACGTCTAACCGGTAGGACTCAGAAAAGTGCCACCACACAGAATCCCAAAGACTGTGTTAAAGCAGGAAACAGACTGATCAGGTAAAGAGCGGAGCTGCTCCAGACGTTTCGACTGTCAGCAGAAAAACGGAATAACTGCCAGCCACAACAAAAGAGCTGCCTGAAAGAAGGCAGCCGAATCTCCAGTTCTCAAATCTCCAGTTCTCAAATCTCCATTTGCGCTGCCATCATGGGGAGAGCAGCAGAGAGTAAGTAGTAGTGAGTGAGTAGCTGTACTCAGTAGTGGTTCAGTGCTAAACGGAGAGTGAGTAGTGGGTGAGTAGTTGTATTCAGTAGTGGTTCAGTACTGAAGCGGAGAGTGAGTAGTAGTGAGTGAGTAGTTGTATTCAGTAGTGGTTCAGTACTGAAGCGGAGAGTGAGTAGTAGTGAGTGAGTAGTTGTATTCAGTAGTGGTTCAGTACTGAAGCTGAAGTGGAGTAGTGTAGTAGTACTGAAGTGGAGTGAGTAGTTCAGTAGCTGTCTCAGTAGTGGTTCAGTACTGAAGCGGAGGTGAGTGAGTAGTGAGGTGAGTAGTTGTAGCTCAGTAGAGTAGTTGTTCAGGTGCTGCAGCAGATGAGTGAGTAGTGAGTAGTATTCAGAGGGTGAGTAGTAGTTGTATTCAGTAACTGTATTCAGTGGTTCAGTACTGAAGTGGAGAGTGAGAGTGTGAGTAGTGTATTCAGTAAGTTCAGTGCTAGCGGAGAGGTGAGTAGTTATATTCAGTAGTGGTTCAGTACTGAAGCGGAGAGTGAGTAGTGGGTAAGTAGTTGTGTGTCGTGTGTGAGTAGCTATACTCAGTAGTGGTTCAGTTCTGAAGCAGAGAGTGAGTAGTGGGTGAGTAGTTGTATTCAGTAGTGGTTCAGTACTGAAGCGGAGAGTGAGTAGTGAGTGAGTAGCTGTATTCAGTAGTGGTTCAGTGCTGAAGCGGAGAGTGAGTAGTGGGTAAGTAGTTGTATTCAGTAGTGGTTCAGTACTGAAGCGGAGAGTGAGTAGTGAGTGAGTAGCTGTATTCAGTAGTGGTTCAGTACTGAAGCGGAGAGTGAGTAGTGGGTGAGTAGTTGTATTCAGTAGTGGTTCAGTGCTGAAGCGGAGAGTGAGTAGTAGTGAGTGAGTAGTTGTATTCAGTAGTGGTTCAGTACTGAAGCGGAGAGTGAGTAGTTGTATTCAGTAGTGGTTCAGTACTGGAAGTGAGTAGAGAGTGAGTGAGTAGTAGTGAGTGAGTAGTTGTATTCAGTAGTGGTTCAGTACTGAAGCGGAGAGTGAGTAGTTGTATTCAGTAGTGGTTCAGTACTGAAGCGGAGAGTGAGTAGTAGTGAGTGAGTAGTTGTATTCAGTAGTGGTTCAGTACTGAAGCGGAGAGTGAGTAGTTGTATTCAGTAGTGGTTCAGTACTGAAGCGGAGAGTGAGTAGTAGTGAGTGAGTAGTTGTATTCAGTAGTGGTTCAGTACTGAAGCGGAGAGTGAGTAGTAGTGAGTGAGTAGTTGTATTCAGTAGTGGTTCAGTACTGAAGCAGAGAGCAAGTAGTGGGTGAGTAGTTGTATTCAGTAGTGGCTCAGTACTGAAGTGGAGAGTAAGTAGTAGTGAGTGAGTAGTTGTATTCAGTAGTGGTTCAGTACAGAGAAGACTGGACACTGGCTGCAGACAGGCAGAACGGGTGCACTCCCCTTGGCCCAGTGCCCTCTCACACCTCACTGCCCATTATAACACAGAGCACACAGAAGTGCGGCAGGGCAATGCATACTCACACAGGCAGGTCTGTATTAAAGCCTTAGGGTCCACACTGCACCCGCTATCATCACCAACACATCCGTCATGAGCGAAAACACCGGGTTAGATGTATTAACCACTCACACGGCGCACAATACGGAGCGCAGTATGTTTCCAACACCCGCATTCCAGCACAGCAGATGTGCATTTTCCAGCTGCTCCTTTTATTATTCCATACACAGTCATGCTTGCGGAGCCCCCTGGTGCTGAAGAACCCAGAGCCCACCGCCTTAATACAGCCTTACATACAGGCTGCAGATACAATCATTACCCTGATATAGACCCCTCCCACTTCAGCCCTCCATATGCCTTCTCCCTCGGAATCTGATCCATCTCTCCTGATCTCCGCTCAGGCTCTGGGAGTCCTCACTTTAATCTTTCATTAATCAATAAGATAAAAATCAAAATAATTAATCAGCTGCTCTCTGCTGGACTCAGGATGCCCGACATACTGAGGTCTGCACAGCAGCACCTCACGCAGTCAGTACTGGGTGGGCTTACAGTAACACTGTTTGATGTTCAGCGCTTATTTATATCCCACCCAAACATCCCAACACGGAGAGAACGGATTAAGCTGTAAGCACCGGTCACATCAAACAGTGCGTAGAACAAGAGCTAGAACCGTTTCATTCATAAACCTGACGGAGAAGCTCTGAGCGCCAGTACAGACCGCTAACACGCTTCAGCATCTAAACCAGTCCAAACCAGCTTAATCCAACATATATAACCCAGGCTAACCTAGACTGATCCACTCTGTCCAAATCCAACTCAGTTTAACCTAGTCTAACCCAATCCATCCTGATCTAACCGAGCCTAACCCAGTCCATCCTGATCTAACCCAGCCTAACCTAGTCCATCCCAATATAAACCAGCCTAACCAGTCCATCCCAATATAACCCAGCCTAACCCAGTCCATCCCAATATAACCCAGCCTAACCCAGTCCATCCCAATATAACCCAGCCTAACCCAGTCCATCCCAATATAACCCAGCCTAACCCAGTCCATCTCAATATAAACCAGCCTAACCCAGTCCATCCCAATATAACCCAGCCTAACCCAGTCCATCTCAATATAACCCAGCCCATCCCTATATAAGCCAGCCTAACCCAGTCCATGCCAATATAACCCAGTCCATCCCAATATAACCCAGCCCATCCCTATATAAGCCAGCCTAACCCAGTCCATCCCAATATAACCCAGCCTAACCCAGTCCATCCCAATATAACCCAGCCTAACCAGTCCATCCCAATATAACCCAGCCTAACCAGTCCATCTCAATATAACCCAGCCTAACCCAGTCAATCTGTATATAACCCAGCCTAACCAGTCCATCCCTATATAAGCCAGCCTAACCCAGTCCATCCCAATATAACCCAGCCTAACCCAGTCCATCCCAATATAACCCAGCCTAACCCAGTCCATCCCAATATAACCCAGCCTAACCCAGTCCATCTCAATATAAACCAGCCTAACCCAGTCCATCCCAATATAACCCAGTCCATCCCAATATAACCCAGCCCATTCCTATATAAGCCAGCCTAACCCAGTCCATCCCAATATAACCCAGCCTAACCCAGTCCATCCCAATATAACCCAGCCTAACCCAGTCCATCCCAATATAACCCAGCCTAACCCAGTCCATCCCAATATAAACCAGTCTAACCCAGTCCATCCCAATATAACCCAGCCTAACCCAGTCCATCCCAATATAACCCAGCCTAACCCAGTCCATCCCCATATAACCCAGCCTAACCAGTTCATCCCAATATAACCCAGCCTAACCCAGTCCATCCCAATATAACCCAGCCTAACCCAGTCCATCCCAATATAAACCAGCCTAACCCAGTCCATCCCAATATAAACCAGCCTAACCAGTCCATCCCAATATAACCCTGCCTAACCCAGTCCATCCCAACATAAACCAGTCTAACCCAGTCCATCCCAATATAACCCAGCCTAACCCAGTCCATCTCAACATAACCCAGCCTAACCAGTCCATCCCAATATAACCCAGCCTAACCCAGTCCATCCCAATATAACCCAGCCTAACCCAGTCCATCCCAATATAACCCAGCCTAACCCAGTCCATCCCAATATAAACCAGCCTAACCCAGTCCATCCCAATATAACCCAGCTTAACCCAGTCCATCCCAATATAACCCAGCCTAACCCAGTCCATCCCAATATAAACCAGTCTAACCCAGTCCATCCCAATATAACCCAGCCTAACCCAGTCCATCTCAATATAACCCAGCCTAATCCAATCCATCCCAATATAACCCAGCCTAACCCAGTCCATCCCAATATAACCCAGCCTAATCCAATCCATCCCAATATAACCCAGCCTAACCCAGTCCATCCTAATATAACCCAGCCTAACCCAGTCCATCCTAATACAACCCAGCCTAATCCAGTCCATCCCAATATAACCCAGCCTAACCCATTCCATCCCAATATAACCCAGCCTAACCCAGTCCATCCCTATATAAACCAGTCCATCCTGATATCACCCAGCCTAATCCAGCCCATCCTAGTATAACCCAGTCCATCCTGATATCACCCAGCCTAATCCAGCCCATCCTAGTATAACCCAGTCCATCCTGATATCACCCTGCCTAATCCAGTCCATCCCAATTTAACCCAGTCCATCCTGATATCACCCTGCCTAATCCAGTCCATCCCAATTTAACCCAGTCCATCCTGATATCACCCTGCCTAATCCAGTCCATCCCAATTTAACCCAGTCCATCCCGATGTAACCCAGTCCATCTCAATGTGACCCAGCCTAATCCAGTCCATCCCAATAAAACCCAGTCCATCCCAATAAAACCCAGTCCATCCCAATATAACCCAGTCCATCCCAATATACCCCAGTCCATCCCAATTTAACCCAGTCCATCCTGATATCACCCTGCCTAATCCAGTCCATCCCAATTTAACCCAGTCCATCCTGATATCACCCTGCCTAATCCAGTCCATCCTGATATCCCCCAGCCTAATCCAGTCCATCCCAATATAACCCAGTCCATCCTGATATCACCCAGCCTAATCCAGTCCATCCCAATATAACCCAGTCTATCCTGATATCACCCAGCCTAATCCAGCCCATCCCAATATATCCCAGCCCATCCTGATATCACCCAGCCTAATCCAGTCCATCCCAATATAACCCAGTGTATCCTGATATCCCCCTGCCTAATCCAGTCCATCCCAATATAACCCAGTCCATCCTGATATCACCCAGCCTAATCCAGTCCATCCCAATTTAACCCAGTCCATCCTGATATCACCCAGCCTAATCCAGTCCATCCTAGTATAACCCAGTCCATCCTGATATCACCCAGCCTAATCCAGTCCATCCCAATATAACCCAGTCCATCCTGATATCACCCAGCCTAATCCAGTCCATCCCAATATAACCCAGTCCATCCTGATATCACCCAGACTAACCCAGTCCATCCTAGTATAAACCAGCCTAACCCAGTCCATCCCAATATACCCCAGTCCATCCCGATGTAACCCAGTCCATCCCAATGTGACCCAGCCTAATCCAGTCCATCCTGATATCACCCAACCTAACCCAGTCTATTCCACTCTGTCCAAATCTAACTCCAAGTATCCCATTCTAACTCTGCCTACATTTACCCCATCCACCCATCTAACCCACCTACATTTACCCCATCCACCCATCTAACCCACCTACATTAACCCCATCCACACATCTAACCCACCTACATTTACCCCATCCACCCATCTAACCCACCTACATTAACCCCATCCACCCATCTAACCCACCTACATTAACCCCATCCACTCATCTAACCCACCTACATTTACCCCATTTACACCCACCTAGATCTACCCATTTACTCCATCCATTCCATCAACTCATCTACTCCATCTTACCCCTCTACATCTACTACACCCATCTATCCCCACTACATTTACACCTATCCACCACATCCATGTCCACACATCTATGTCTCCCCCATTATCTATCATCGTATCCCATCTGCCTCATCTCCCCAAACGGGATCAGTCAGCCCTGTCTACCCCACCTACATCTCCACTAAGCACATACCTCTACACCTCCACACTCACCCACCTCACCTACATCTACCCTCCTATACCCCAGCCTCTCCACGTCTACCCGCACTAACCTACCCCTCTGTCTGCCTCTCACGCGCCCCTCTAATACCCTCTGATGGAGCGAGTGAGTGACTCATCGGGGCACCTGCGGACCCACCAGAACTCCAGTTTAGACGGGACGATGACATCACACCGAGTCTCCGCGCGCCTGTGTATGACTGACTGTAACGGGGGGCGGGTGGTGTTGGGGGACCTGTCGCTCTGGTTACAACCAACACCAGCAACACATTTTCCGAGCGGAACTCCGCCTACCTGTTACGCCTCGCGCACACGCACACACACAATGCAGCAGAACGCGCAACCCCTCGCGCCCCCACCTCCGCTCCCTCCAACCCGCCCATCTCGGTCTCTAGATCCGGCGCTGCCAGTGCACGTGCATGCAGTAAACGGCGGACGGACATGGACCTGCATCATGACGAACCGCGCGCGCGGCGCGCGTACGGAGACATTATGGCATGCTATAAATCAAAGCGTAGCGCGCGCGCGCACATACCGTAACATACAGCACACCATCACCACGCACACACGCACGCGCACACTGACCTGCACGCGGCGACAGAGCTCCAGAGTCCCGTGCAGCTTCCCTCACAGAGATTCCCCCTTATAGTGGAGCAGAGGAGGAACGCAGAGAGCAAATACAGAGAGAGAGAGGGAGAGAGAGAGAGAGGGAGGGGGAGGGAGGGAGAGAGAGAGTGTGAGAGAGAGAGAGAGAGAGAGAGAGAGAGAGAGAGAGAGAGAGAGAGAGAGAGAGAGAGAGAGAGAGAGAGAGAGAGGGAGGGAGAGAGAGAGGGAGGGGGAGGGAGGGAGAGAGAGAGAGAGAGAGAGAGAGAGAGAGAGAGGGAGAGAGAGGGAGGGGGAGGGAGGGAGAGAGAGAGAGAGAGAGAGAGAGAGAGAGAGAGGGAGGGAGAGTGAAAGTGAGGGAGAGAGGGAGTGAGAGAGAGAGAGAGAGAGAGAGAGAGAGGGAGGGAGAGAGAGTGAGGGAGAGAGGGAGTGAGGGGATATTGAGAGAGAGAGAGAGAGAGCGCGAGAGAGAGAGAGAGAAGGGGAGAGGAGGGGCACTGTGTGGGGAGATTGAAGACGATGAACGGGGTTGAGAGAGAATAAGAGAGGAAAGATAAGGAGAGAGAGAAAGAGAAGAAGAGAAGGGGGAAGCCAATAAAGAAGAAGAAGAAGAGATAAAGAGATGCAGAGAGGGAGGAAAGAGAGGCAGAAAGGATAATATAGAATTAGGAGAGAGATAAAAGAGAGAGAGAGAGAGAGAGAGAGAGAGAGAGAGAGAGAGAGAGAGAGAGAGAGAGAGTTTGAGCTACTAAGCAAGAAAAGTAGGGATAGAGGGAGTGAAGGATGAGAAGGGAAAGAGGGAAGCGGTGTGCCTGTTAGAGAGTACCTGGGTGGGAAAAGGAAAAAAGAGGGAGAAGGAAAGGAAAGAGAGAGAGGACGAGTGGAGGGTGGGTATATGAGAGAGAGCGAGAGAGAGATCCAGCGGAGGAGGTGGTGGAGATAGACAGATGAAGAAAGAGTGAGTGAGTGAGTGAGTGTGCTGCTTCAGCAGGGATTCTCCTGCCCTCCTCCACAAACAGCAGTTCATCCTCTCCATCACTGAGCCGAGAGAGCGAGTGAGCTCCATCTCCCCCTGCAGGCTGGAGCGTGCCACTGCGGCGCCTCCACCGCTCGCACTCACGCCCACAGCTCCTTACGTCACAGCTGGAGGAGCAGCACAGTGGCAGAGTATGAATGACTGGGCTGCTGCTGCTGCTGCTGCTGAGAACACGTTTGAGTCATCACTTTAAAGCGATAGTTCAGCAGAAACATCGCTCCACCAGCTCCGCCCGCTCGCCAGGAGCCGGGGAACAGCCAGGTACTCCTTCTAGATACTCAGTTTACAGGGGTGGTGCCAATAGGAACCAGTGGGTGCCAAGCCCTGGTCATCACACACAAAAGTTTGGTGGGGCCCACCTGGGTACTGAATTGCCCAAGGTGTATGAGTGAGTGTGTCCATCTCGTAAAGCACTGGCAGCCTGTCCGCTCCAGCACCCATCTAACCCACCTACATTAACCCCATCCACCCATCTAACCCACCTACATTAACCCCATCCACCCATCTAACCCACCTACATTAACCCCATCCACCCATCTAACCCACCTACATTAACTCCATCCACCCATCTAACCCACCTACATTAACTCCATCCACCCATCTAACCCACCTAAATTCCCTCCATCTACCCATCTAACCCACCTACATTTACTCCATCCACCCATCTAACCCACCTACATTAACCCCATCCACCCATCTAACCCATCTACATTAACTCCATCCACCCATTTAAGTCACCTGCATTTACTCCATCCACCCATCTAACCCACCTACATTAACTCCATCCACCCATCTAACCCACCTAAATTCCCTCCATCTACCCATCTAACCCACCTACATTTACTCCATCCACCCGTCTAACCCACCTACATTAACCCCATCCACCCCTCTAACCCACCTACATTAACCCCATCCACCCATCTAACCCACCTACATTAACCCCATCCACCCATCTAACCCACCTACATTAACCCCATCCCCCCTCTAACCCACCTACATTAACCCCATCCACCCATCTAACTCACCTGCATTTACTCCATCCACCCATCTAACCCACCTACATTTACCCATCCACCCATCTAACTCACCTGCATTTACTCCATCCACCCATCTAACCCACCTACATTAACTCCATCCACCCATCTAACCCACCTACATTAACTCCATCCACCCATCTAACCCACCTACATTAACTCCATCCACCCATCTAACCCACCTACATTAACCCCATCCACCCATCTAACCCACCTACATTAACTCCATCCACCCATTTAAGTCACCTGCATTTACTCCATCCACCCATCTAACCCACCTACATTTGCTCCATCCACCCATCTACCCAACCTACATGAACCGCATCCACCCATCTAACCCACCTACATTAACCCCATTCACCCATCTAACCCACCTACATTAACTCCATCCACCCATCTAACCCACCTACATTAACTCCATCCACCCATCTAACACACCTACATTTACCCCATCCACCCATCTACATTAACCCCATCCACCCATCTAACCCACCTACCTGTACCCCAACCACCCATTTACATTAACCCCATCCACCCATCTAACCCACCTACATTTATCCCATCCACCCACCTACATTAACCCCATCCACCCATTTAACCCACCTAAATTCCCTCCATCTACCCATCTAACCCACCTACATTCACTCCATCCACACATCTACCCCAAGTATGTTAACCCCATCCACTCATCTAACCCACCTAAATTCCCTCCATCCACCCATCTAACCCACCTACATTTATCCCATCAACTCATTTAACCCACCTACACCTACATTAACCCCATCTACCCATCTAACCCACCTACCTTCACTCCATCCACCCATCTAACCCACCTACATTTACCCCATCCACACAACTAAGCCATCTACATTCACTCCATCCACCCATCTAACCCACCTACATTTACCCCATCCACACAACTAAGCCATCTACATTCACTCCATCCACCCATCTAACCCACCTACATTTATCCCATCAACTCATTTAACCCACCTACATTTACCCCATCCACACAACTAACCCACCTACCTTCACTCCATCCACCCACCTACCTTCACTCCATCCACCCATTTAACCCACCTACATTGATCCTATCCACCCATTTAACCCACCTACATTTACACCATCCACCCACCTACCCCAAGTACGTTAACCCCATCCACCCATCTAACCTATCCACACGCACCACATCCACACTCACCGCTCCATAGAGCCCTGTTTGACACCTACTTGGTGATCAGATTAATTGATCCAAGAGCAGGGAGCCACTTTAACAGCAGGGTTCCTGAGTGCGGGGCTTCATTGTGGAGGATCCGGCAGTCCCACACCGCGGAGGTATGTTAGCGTTAGCACGCAGCTGCTGTAGAGCCTGTTTAATGTGAGCGCGGGCCGCGGTGGGAGAGCGAGAGTGTTGACTGTGGTTAAGAGGCTCCTTCTGATGCGCAGTAATCCACGCTAATGTTCTGGGACGTCTGTCGTCACTTTAGTGGGCTCCGAGTTCTGAAACAGTAACAGCAGGGGGGCCGGCATATGTACACAGCACTGCTGAGAGCATGCGGCAGTCTTAGTGTTACGGATGCAGGATCTGCTCAGGTGGAACCCAGCGCTTCAAATCTCTTCACGGTGCAGAGGGTTAAGGTGGACGGCGCGGACGTTTGTGAGATGAAGAGGTGGGATGTTCTGCAAAGGCCAGTGACCTCAATCCCACTGGGGGCAAAACTGAAGGTACGGAATGCCCCAAGAACAAGCAGGAACCGAAGACCGCTGTCCTGATAGAGCGTCCCCGGGGGAACGAGGCCAGCGTCTGGCGATGTCCGTGGGGCTCCAGACTCCAGGAGTCGCTGACTGCTAAAGGATCTGCAACCAAGTATCAAAGCAACACCAACGTATGAACCCTGCTGTAGCTGATAAGGAGAGTTCGGTATCTAGAACCTGAAACCCTGCTGTTCCTCCGTCAAATACAATCCCCATCTAACCCACCTACATCTACGTTAACCCCATCAACTCATCTAACCAACTTACATCAACCCCATCCACTCATCTAACACACCTACACCTACACTAACCCCATCAACTCATCTAACACACCTACACCTACATTAACCCCATCCACTCATCTAACACACCTACACCTACATTAACCCCATCCACTCATCTAACACACCTACACCTACACTAACCCCATCCACTCATCTAACACACCTACACCTACACTAACCCCATCAACTCATCTAACCAACTTACATCAACCCCATCCACTCATCTAACACACCTACACCTACATTAACCCCATCCACTCATCTAACACACCTACACCTACATTAACCCCATCCACTCATCTAACACACCTACACCTACATTAACCCCATCCACTCATCTAACACACCTACACCTACACTAACCCCATCAACTCATCTAACCAACTTACATCAACCCCATCCACTCATCTAACACACCTACACCTACATTAACCCCATCCACTCATCTAACACACCTACACCTACACTAACCCCATCAACTCATCTAACCCACCTACACCTACATTAACCCCATCAACTCATCTAACCAACTTACATTAACCCCATCAACTCATCTAACACACCTACACCTACACTAACCCCATCAACTCATCTAACCCACCTACACCTACATTAACCCCATCAACTCATCTAACCAACTTACATCAACCCCATCCACTCATCTAACACACCTACACCTACATTAATCCCATCCACTCATCTAACACACCTACACCTACACTAACCCCATCAACTCATCTAACCAACTTACATCAACCCCATCCACTCATCTAACACACCTACACCTACATTAACCCCATCCACTCATCTAACACACCTACACCTACATTAATCCCATCCACTCATCTAACACACCTACACCTAAACTAACCCCATCAACTCATCTAACCAACTTACATCAACCCCATCCACTCATCCAACACACCTACACCTACATTAACCCCATCCACTCATCTAACACACCTACACCTACATTAACCCCATCCACTCATCAAACACACCTACACCTACATTAACCCCATCCACTCATCAAACACACCTACACCTACACCTACATTAACCCCATCAACTCATCTAACCAACTTACATTAACCCCATCAACTCATCTAACACACCTACACCTACATTAACCCCATCCACCCATCTAACCCACCTACATTGACAACATCCATCCATCTAATACACCTACATTAACAACATCCACCCACCTATACCTACATTAACTTCATCCACCCATCTAAACCACCTACATTAACACCATCCACCCATCTAAACCACCTACATTAACACCATCCACTCATCTAAACCACCTACATTAACTCCATCCACCCATCTAAACCACCTACATTAACACCATCCACCCATCTAAACCACCTACACCTACATTAACCCCATCAACTCATCTAACCAACTTACATCAATAGTTCCATAGTGAGGATCAACTTTAATCTACTGGGTGTTGGTGTCCAGATGGAGCCTGTAGCTAGTACAGGGAACGCTAGCTACTAGCATTAGCTCCAAGTAACTAGCCTAGCTAACTAAATAGTATGGGGGCGGAGCTTATTTACACCGAGGCTCATTTTATTTAGTCTGTTTCCTGACTCAAACTTTGACTCGACTTTTAAAGACCTAGTTGGATCTGTAGCCCGTAAAGAGCTCTACTGAGTGAGTACACGGTCTTCATCTCCCACTTCAATCTGTATCTGCTGTTACCGACTAACAGGAAATCGTGTCGGACTTCAAAGCGCCTCTGATTCCGAAGCGTTTGAAGAAATTAGCTAAATTGGCGTGTTTAATTCGGCTAAATCAGTTCAATCGCGGCTGGTGTGGTTTTTAACGCCGCGGCGTCTCATGTTTTGTGCTTCCATGTCATGCGGAATCCAGTGGGAATAAAACTTCCGTCCCAGCTCAGATCGCCTCTATAATTAACATCAATGAATTAAAGCAGCACACTTAGCGCTGTCTGAGCCCGCAAATAGAAACTCGTGCGGCTCTCCTTCGCTCAGAAGCCGTTTGTTGTTGATGCTTTCTCAAACCTGAAGGTTCAGGCTGAAGCTCGTTACCCCATTACTATGCTAACACGATGTCAAATGGCATCCATCAACCGGATGCTAATTTTAAATTAGCGCTGTTGTGCTAAACGTCCAGGAATTCAAACAACTGTTTCTTCCATAGCTCGGTGGTTGAGTCATTTGGAGTGGGGGTTTGGTGTGAGATGTTCTTTATAGTGGTGGTGATGGGAACCGGGGGTCTCCATGTCTAGAACGTATCTAAAACAACCAGCACATGTGTGTTATACGGTAATGTTGATTACATGGGAAGCTGGAAAACCTGGAAATAGTACGTTTTCTTGGAGGGGGGACTATTTTCTGTCTCACAACGCAATGCACCACCATGTATCCCTCCACCATCAATGGATTTGGTAGGATTGTTTAAAACGTTCCAAAATGAACTGAAATGGTCAACAGCGGATGCGGAATGAAGTCGTGAAGGTGTATCCAAGACGTCTGTAAATGATGTCACACAGATATCGACTGAAGTTAGCATGCTAACCAGCTAGCGAAGCTCGTCTTGTCTTGTAATACCACTGTGTACCTGAGGAGGCGATAGGGAGTCACTGTAGGGTAGTTTGAGGTTGACCCCTTGTGCGGACCCCTGGGCGAAACGTTCGGTAACTGTAGGCGTAACAGTTCATCGTGGTGTACGTGCTGTACGCCAAGCAGGAAGATCAGGTGGAACGAAGTCATGTGACCTACAGCTTCATTAATTCATCTCCTGATCTGATTGTCCTCCTGGTTCGTGGGGGTTGCTGGAGTGTCTTCCAGTTCTTCCAGAAATCCATCACAGGGCTATCACGGAAGTCCATCACAAGGACCGTCCATCACTGGGACAGCAGTCCTTCATCACAGGGGAGACACACGTACCTCTTTACCCAGAAAGCCACAGTGCTCATGCCGGAGTTGATGCTGGTTCTCGGAATCTCTCGAGGACAGGTCCTCTTTCCTACCGGTTCAAGAGTCCTGTTTTTGGATTAGCCCCGTTTTTGGGAAAACGGCGGCATTAAGAACTTCCATGGTGACGGCAGCACCGCGCCCTTGTGCCACTTGCATCAAGGGTACCAGGGTTCCAGGCCAGCGAGTTGATGCCGGCCGTCCACAAAACTTATTTGCAGTGGACAAGCTCAGAATGGTTCACGGTTTAACCACTGTGGGAGGAAACCGGAACACCGGGAGAAGGAAACCCAAACAGACACCGGGCACCCCAGCCGGGAAATGAACCCTAGCCCCTGTGCCACCTTGTCGTTTATTCAGAATCCCCCTTTTCATCACCCTTTCCACATTGCGGCTTTGGCGATATGCTATCTTTCCTTATTTCGATCTTTTTTCGGGAATTTCCGAGGTTTTTCCTACTGGCACCTCGAACAGTTAGCTGAGGGCTCCGGTACCCACACACATCTCTAGAGACGCCCCGATGCTTCCTTCAGAAAACAGGAACAAAACCGAGCCGCTGTCTGAAACCCGCTCACACACATCAGTCCCGCCACCCAGCAGAGCGACAGGAGCATGTGCGACTGTGTGCGGACCCTGCGGAGTACAGGAGCGGTCCCGCCGTGGATTACCCCCACCACTTTCAAGCACGGCCAGAGGAGCAGTCTGACTTGAGAGAAAGCGACAACCTTGAAGAATTCAGCGCGAGACGCTAAAGCCCAACAAAAGCCCCGGGCTTAGGAGGAGAGCGGAGAAACAGAACCTCCCGAGCCCTCCCTCCTTCCTCCCGCCTTCCTCCTGATTCATCCAGAGGCTTCTCACAGTGCAGGCCAGGCCGTGACGCCAGGGCAGCAGTGCCATCTGCTGGCAGTGTGAGAACTGCACTCACCTTCTCAAGCACCTGTTGGTACCTCAACGCTGTTCTCTTCACCTCCACCTGTAGACTTTCATTTCCCCTATATGGAAAAGCTCCATCACCCTTCTTTCAGAAGCTCCACCAGCATGTCATAAGCCCCACCCTTTTCCAGCAACTCTTCTGCTTTTCCTGCTGCTGCTCCCTTTCAGAAACCCCTTCTTTGACTCCTCCTCCTTCTCTGAGAAACTCCTCCTCCCTCAATCCAAAGTCCCTCTTTCTTCTATCAATAACTCCACCTCTGCCTCTTACACACTCCACCTCTTCCTCTCAGAAACTCCACCTCTGCCTCTCAGACCCTTCACCTCTTCTTCTCAGAAACTCCACCTCTGCCTCTTACACACTCCACCTCTTCATCTCAGAAACTCCACCTCTGCCTCTCAGACCCTTCACCTCTTCTTCTCAGAAACTCCACCTCTTCCTTTCAGACACTCCACCTCTGCCTCTCAGTAACTCCACCTCTTCCTCTCAGAAAACTCCACCACTGTCTCTGTGAAACAAACACTTTAGAAACCCAGCCACCACCTCTCTGAAACTCCACCTCCATCTCTCTGAAACCCTGTCTCTTCCTGTCTGAAACCACACCCCTTCCTCCGAGAAATCAATCCTCTTCTTCTCAGAGACTCCGCCTTTTCTTTGCTGAAACTCTGCCTCTTTCCTGCCAAAACTCCACCTCTTCCACTTAGAAACCCCACCTCTTCCTCTCAGAAACTCCACCTCTGTCTCTTAGACACTCCACCTGTTCCTCTCAGACACTCCACCTCTGCCTCCTAGACACTCCACCTGTTCCTCTCACACACTCTACCTCTTCCTCTCAGACACTCCACCTCTGCCTCTCAGTAACTCCCTCTTTGCCTCTCAGTAACTCCACCTCTGCCTCTCAGACACTCCACCTCTTCCTCTCAGACACTCCACCTCTGCCTCTCAGACACTCCACTTCTTCCTCTCAGAAACTCCACCGCTGCCTCTCTGAAACACCGCCTCTTTCTTAAACAAACACTTTAGAAACGTCTCTATTGAACTCTGTGCCCTTCTCCCAGAAACCCAGCCTCCACCTGTCTGAAACTCCACCTCTTCCACTTAGAAACCCCACCTCTTTCTCTCATAAACCCCACCTCTTACACTGTCTACTTCTTTCAAAAAACTCATCTCTTTTTCTCCAGAGTCCTCTCAGAAACTCCACCTCACCCTCTATGAAACTCCACCTCTTTTACAAATAAACACTTCCTCCATGCCCTCAGAAACTCCACCCCCTTCCGTAATAAAGTCTCCGGCCTTCTCCCAGAAACCCCACCTCTTCCTCTCTAAAACTCCACCTCCTTCGCTCAAAAACCCAGCTTCTTCCTGTCTGAAACCCCACCCCTTTCAGTTAGTAATCCACCCTCTTCCTCTCAGAAACTCCACCTCCTTTTCTAATAACCCCCACCCCTTCACCTCATTAACTCCACCTCTTTATCTCAAGAGCCCCACCTCTTTTCTAATTAACCTCTTCTCTCAGAAACTCCACCTCTTCCTTTTTCTTATTAACCTCTTCTCTGAGAAACCCCGCCCACTCCCCCCTTCCTCAGAAACTCCACCCACTTTCCTAATAACCCCCACTTCTTTCTTTAATAAACCCAACCTCTTTACCTCAAAAACCCCACCTCTTTTTCTAATGAACCTCTTCTCTCAGAAACTCCTATCTGGAACTCCACCCACTTCACCCTTCCTTAGAAACTCCACCTTCTTTTCTAATAAACCCCACCTCTTTTCTTTAGAAACTCTCTCTGTCGTCTCCTCTTCCCGCTCTCTGAATCCCCACCTGACGTGTGTGGAACCGATCCATGTTGTGCTGCATCACTAGCCCTAACGTTCTCCTCCACCATATGACGACCAGGCTGGCGGTGCTCCATTCCATCTCCATGTACATACGGTTCACTGGGTGGTTTTACCAGTTATCCACCACCATCTGTCGACAAACACACCCACCATGGTCTCCGGCGCTGATGAGGTCCAGGATCGTCCTGCTAATGAGGACCCACTGGACCGCTCCAGCTGAAGACCAGCTACTTTAGATGGGTTCTCGGAGCAGCTCGGATAGCCCCGGAGTGCTCTCAGCTAGCTGCTTTAAACAGCTCGGCTCAAAACCCTCCCTGAGCAGATAAGGTTCGGGTGTACGTCCACCCATTCAGCCTGCAGCAGTTTAGTTCCAACCACTCTTACTGAGGTTACAAGGAGTGTTTCAGCCAATCAGAGAAGAACTCATTTACATATTTCAGCGTTCAAGACCTAGTAAGGACACCCACCTGTTTAAGATCACTTTTTATCCTGCTGTTGGCCCAGGGTTTAAAAATACAGCTCACAGTAGCAGCCAAACACTGTTAGCTATGCTAGCAGTAAAACTTCCACTACAAATCGCTAGCGAGTTACTACTAATTGATAGCAGTTTATGTAGCTGGGTGGTGTTTACCGTTAGCTATGCTAGCTAGCTAGCTAAATGATAGCAGATATGTAGCTAGCAGAGCTAACGGTAAACATCCACTACAAATCGCTATGTTAGCTAACTTCCGAGCTACTACTGTATTTATCTGCTAGGTTTGTAGTGACAGGCTGTGTGGCGATTTGTAGTGAATGTTTACCGTTAGCTATGCTAGCTAGCTAGCTAAATGATAGCAGATATGTAGCTAGCAGAGCTAACGGTAAACATTCACTACAAATCGCCACACAGCCTGTCACTACAAACCTAAGCAGATAAAAACAGTAGTAGCTCAGCTAGCTAGCATCAGCATTAGCTCATGTAACAGTAATGCTAGCTTAACTCCTTCTTTTTTTGAAATAGCTTTTTATTCTTTTAAAATTCTATTTAAGAATACATTTTAAATTTTTTATATGTATCAATAAAAATGTCTGACTCCATTTCCGTCAAAGAATGCTAGTTTAAAGCTTGTTGGCGTATAGCCACGTATTTCTGCACTGCTTGAAAATTGATAATGTTTATTGAAGTCGATCAAACCTGATAGTACTGGCTAATATTATTATGCCCCTCCCACTGGTGCACAGTGATGTCATTAAGAATCCAAAATCAGACATTTAAAGGTACTGTTAGAACTGTGTTTTAGTGACCTGCTGCTGGCCGTGGACATGCAGGGGTCGGCACTGTGCACAGAGCCTCGTGGTAGTACCGGACCCCCAGTAGTGTTCAGGTCTTATTCACGTTATACTGTGTTGGGCTGGGTGGTAATCCCGCAGTGTTTAGGCCTATGGGCGAGTGCCTGGGTCGTTCAGTGAGTGCCAGTAGTGGTCCACCCATCTCAGTCTTTACTAAGTGGTGCTCAGAAGTGGGACCTTGCCACTGAGGTACAAGAGCTGGTGTCAAAGACTAAGGGTTGGGACTACAGTGCTATGAGCAGCCTCCTCGCTGGTGTCTACGGTACGGTTGGTGGCAAAGGGGGCACTACTGCTCTTGATGCCACGTCCAGGAATGAGGACGAGGATGCTGCTCTCAGTCTCTCTGTCCGGCACCCGGACATGGACAGGACACGGCCCTGAGAGGGGACAGGCCAAGAGGGGTGTCCTTTGGTACGTTTGTTTCCTGGGTCAGTGGACATTCCGAAACCATTCCTGTGGTCCTGTGAATTCCTGGGGACGCCAGGGTGGCTCTTCTGAAAAGGTGAGGGTTATGTAATGACCTGCTGCTGGCCCTGGACTCGTGTGAGGCTTGGCCGAGTGGGGAGACGTGCCGGAGTTCCTTGGTTACCGATGGGTGTTGATGTGGTACTCCTGCTATACTGTGCTGGGCTTTGGTGTGCACTGTTTGAACCTATGCTCGAGTTGAGGTGTTAAGTAAACAGCATTCCCTGTGATTCCCGATGTTCCCAACGTTCCCATATCTTTCTCTTCGCCAAGACTTCATGGTATGACTTGTTGACTCAACATTAATATGACCAGAGTCCTGAACATCATGACATGAGCACAGAAGGCGCGATGCTTGGATTAACTGGAGAACAGCTAACAGATTAATCCGTTACAGAAATGGTGGTCACTGCTCCAGCACGTCCCTGTTAATGTGCCGGGTCCCCGAGCCTGGAAAAAGATGGAGAGAGAAATCTCCCTCTCTCTCACTTGCTCGCTTGCTCCGTCCTACAGTGATGGATGATCATGGGCTGCTGGTTATCACTGGAGGATTGCAGGGTGTGGAGAGGGACGGGAACCCCCCGGGACGGGACCCAGACACTGCATTGTGAGCTCTCTGATGTTCAGGCTCATACTGAGTCTGTTCTACAGTTTCTCATTAGGTGGAGTGTATAACTCTAATCTCTAAATGTAGGTACTGTGGTATAGACTGAGTCTGTTCTACAGTTTCTCATTAGGTGGAGTGTATAACTCTAAGCTCTAAATGTAGGTACTGTGGTATAGACTGAGTCTGTTCTACAGTTTCTCATTAGGTGGAGTGTATAACTCTAAGCTCTAAATGTAGGTACTGTGGTATAGACTGAGTCTGTTCTACAGTTCCTCATTAGGTCGAGTGTATAACTCTAAGCTCTAAATGTAGGTACTGTGGTATAGACTGAGTCTGTTCTACAGTTTCTCATTAGCTGGAGTGTATAACTCTAAGCTCTAAATGTAGGTACTGTGGTATAGACTTAGTCTGTTCTACGGTTTCTCATTAGGTTGAGTATATAACTCTAAGCTCTAAATGTAGGTACTGTGGTATAGACTGAGTCTGTTCTACAGTTCCTCATTAGGTCGAGTGTATAACTCTAAGCTCTAAATGTAGGTACTGTGGTATAGACTGAGTCTGTTCTACAGTTCCTCATTAGGTCGAGTGTATAACTCTAAGCTCTAAATGTAGGTACTGTGGTATAGACTGAGTCTGTTCTACAGTTTTCTCATTAGGTGGAGTGTATAAACTCTAAACTCTAAATGTAGGTACTGTGGTATAAGACTGGGAGGTCTGTTCTACAGCTTTTCTCATTAGGGCGGGTGTATAACTCTAAGCTCTAAATGTAGGTACTGTGGTATAGACTGAGTCTGTTCTACAGTTTCTCTATAGGTGGAGTGTATAACTCTAAACTCTAAATGTAGGTACTGTGGTATAGACCGAGTCTGTTCTACAGTTTCTCATTAGGGCGAGTGTATAACTCTAAGCTCTAAATGTAGGTACTGTGGTATAGACTGAGTCTGTTCTACAGTTTCTCATTAGGTGGAGAGTATAACTCTAAGCTCTAAATGTAGGTACTGTGGTATAGACTGAGTCTGTTCTACAGTTTCTCAGTAGGGCAAGTATACAACTCTAAGCTCTAAATGTAGGTACTGTGGTATAGACTGAGTCTGTTCTACAGTTTCTCATTAGGTGGAGTGTATAACTCTAAGCTCTAAATGTAGGCACTGTGGTATAGACTGAGTCTGTTTTACAGTTTCTCATTAGGCCGAGTGTATAACTCTAAGCTCTAAATGTAGGTACTGTGGTATAGACTGAGTCTGTTCTACAGTTTCTCATTAGGTCGAGTGTATAACTCTAAGCTCTAAATGTAGGTACTGTGGTATAGACTGAGTCTGTTCTACAGTTTCTCATTAGGTCGAGTGTATAACTCTAAGCTCTAAATGTAGGTACTGTGGTATAGACTGAGTCTGTTCTACAGTTTCTCATTAGGTCGAGTGTATAACTCTAAGCTCTAAATGTAGGTACTGTGGTATAGACTGAGTCTGTTCTACAGTTTCTCATTAGCTGGAGTGTATAACTCTAAGCTCTAAATGTAGGTACTGTGGTATAGACTGAGTCTGTTCTACAGTTTCTCATTAGGGCGAGTGTATAACTCTAAGCTCTAAATGTAGGTACTGTGGTATAGACTGAGTCTGTTCTACAGTTTCTCATTAGGGCGAGTGTATAACTCTAAGCTCTAAATGTAGGTACTGTGGTACAGACTGAGCCTGTTCTACAGTTTCTCATTAGGTGGAATAATTAAACTCTTCCCAGTTCCTTTGGCTAATCCACTCTATCAGGATCAGACCGGACCGGACCGGACCCTGCGCAGTAAAAAAAGAGACTGGCTCAGTTTGAGTGGAGACACTGGTGCGGGCCAGCGATCAGGGCTTTCGGTTTACTGGGCCGTGACATTGGCTACAGAAGCAGCTGGATTGAGCTCAGCAGGCGCAAAGTTTGTCTTTAGCCTGAAAACGGACCAGCGGTGCCCCTGCCAGGCAAACCGGGACCACCCTCCCAACAGAGGAGGGAGAAACCTAAAGTGGCCGCAGATGACACCAAGCCTGCATCTGAAGGGACATACCTCTGGTGGAAGTAGGTGCTGGAGCGCTTCTAAAGCGATTAGTGCCCAGGGAGGTTACGGTGGATATTCCAGTAGCACCATTGTGATGGCCTTCGGAAAGCTGTTTCAGCCAGGCTCCAGGACCATCTCCTGAGAGAACCTGGTTTACGTACTGATTTAGCTTTTGGTCCGGCTTTCCGAGGCTTTCCGAGGCTTTCCTGCTTCCTGCCTACCCGCCCTGCTATTCACAGAAGGAAGGCTGACCGGGTTACCCTGCTACCGGCACCTTGGCCAGCTGCTTACCCGCCCCGCCTATCACTGATGAAGGACTAACCAGGCTTTCCCACTGCAGGCTCATTTTTCCGCTATGGCTACCTGCATCGGACTATTGTTCCACAATTAGCTCTTCATTAACCTCATCGTCACCATGACGACTAGATCTGCATAATTAGATACTCCATTGATGTAACTTTGAACAAATTCTGAATGTAGTTTGGATCAGAGGAGGATGGGTCCCATGTGTGAGTCCGGTTCCTCCCAAGGTTTCTTCCTGCCACCGTCACGTTCGGCTCGCTCACCGGGGGGCGTCTTTCTTTTCTCTCCTTACTGAATTATTACTACTGAATTGTTGAACTCTTGTTGTTGTTGTTGTTGTTGTTGTTGTTGTTGTTGTTGTTCAAGGATGAACTATCTGACATCCGCTCTCCAACCATATGCCATAAGCTCACCGGACAACGAATGAGCCCCACGTTCAGACACTCTTGAATCAAAGACTTTGCTCAGTTGGGCCAGATTTGGTGGAGGCCTTCCCTGGCGTTTCCCTGGTTGTTCCAGGCGGTCCCAGAGATTTCCAAGAGGATTCAAATCTGGGAATTCTGCATGCCAGTCCAGATGTATGAATGCTACCGAACGTTCATCAACTATGACCATGACCAAACAGTCAAGATTCAAGAGATTCAAGATTCAAGATTCAAAGCTTTATTGTCATATGCACAGTAAGGAAACTAGTTTCCCTGTACAATGAAATTCTTACTTTGCTGCCCACACTGGATGTCATAGAATAAAAAGTATAAATATAAATAGACAGATAACAAGGATCAAAAATTAAGCATGCATAGAATATATAAATAAAATATAAAATGTAAACAATTTAGAATTATACAGGCTATATACATTGTGCAGGTATGTGCTACATTAGTTACATTGTAACAGTCTGTAGTAAAGTGGTGTTTGTGCAAAAAGAGCTGAAATATAACCATACAAGAACAGTTACATGTGCAAAACGATGTGTGCAGCCGTATGCAGACACAACCAGTCAAGTACAGTAGTGCAACTATTCATGTGCAGAATGATATGAGTTAGTGCAATTGTTATAAATACAGTGATGTCTATGAGGAGAGACATCAGCTCAACTGTTTAAGAGTCTGATGGCTGTGGGAAAGAAAGAGTTCTTTAATCTGGTAGTCCGGCATTTCACGCTTCTGTACCTCCGACCTGAAGGTAGAAGTGTAAATAGTCCATGTTGGGGGTGGGTGGGATCTTTGATGATGGAGGCAGCTCTCCTGTGGACTCTGAGATTGTAGATGCTCTGCAGAGAGGGTTGTGCCATCTTGGTGATTTTGGTAGCAGTCTTTACCACTCTCTGCAGGCGTTTGCGGTCCTTCACAGTAGTGCTGCCATACCACACAGTGATGCAGCTGGTCAGGATTGATTCAATGATGCAGCTGTAGAAGTTGCTGAGGATTCTGGGTGACATGCCAAATTTCCTCAGCCTCCTTAGAAAGTACAGCCGCTGCTGACCTGAGTCACATCTGCAGCCCTGAGAACTGTCATCTTGGAAAACCGGAATAGGAGTGTGATGTTCCTTAGTGACTAAGTGTCACCTCAACCAAAGAACCCATTACCACTTGAGTAAAACACCCCCGACCATCCCCGAGGGGGCTAATGCTTTGGCCGGTGGGCTTATAACCCTCAAAAACCATTGACCACAGGTAGTGAACCAGACTCTCGGCACCACCGAAGAAGCCGGCGGTTGGAAAGGTGCGATGAATGAAGGTGCTCCCCTAAAAGGCCCAATGAACCCGAATCCGTTTTCTTTGTAATCAGGTTAATCTGGTTCATCCATTCATCTTCCAAGCCACTTATCCCTGCGGGAGTTTCTGGAGCCTATCCCAGTGCCCACTGGGCAGAGGCCAGGAAACACCCTGGGCAGGTCCTCCATTAGAGCTCCACTCTATCTCTATCTCAGCCCTCTCTTGCTTGCTTGCTCACTCGCTCGCTCGCTCGCCCATTCTGTCCTACAGTGATGGATGACCACAGGCTGCTGGTTATCATTGGGGGATTGCAGGAACCCTCCCTGGACGGGACCCAGACGCTGCATAGTGAGCTCTCTGGTGTTCAGGCTCATTCTGGGACCCATCACTCATGTGTTAAGGCAGCGGCGCTGCCCTCTGCGCCACCGCGCCGCCCAGCTAATCTTGTTTTGGGTAGATAAACAGTGAACATGTGTGAAATATACTTTATCCGATGGCTGTCCGTCTGCACGTCTGTCTGTCCTCTCCTTCGCATGTTGCTTCGTCTATCTATTCGTGATCCATTCATCCATCCATCGTTGCTTTGTCCACCTGTCTGTTCTAGCTGGCTGACCATATACCTGACCACATAGCTACTCCATAACATATTTAAGAATGTACTATATCGTACTATGTCGTTTTAATGAG
>JAMWET010002496.1:47500-60939 GCA_024036415.1 Prochilodus magdalenae
CATCTTACTCGTTGGAGCTGCTAAGTGTAAGTCTGTAGAGTCCTTAAGATACCAACAACATCCATATAAATGGGTGTCTCTAGACTTTTATGCGAAAGAGTCTGTTGTTCAGAGGGCCAGTGGAGGTTCATTCCACCATCTGGGCTCCAGGACGGAGAAGAGCCTGGATGATTGTCTTCCACGCATCTTGAAGCATGGCTGGTCAAGCTAAGCTGTCCTTGAAGGTTGAAGGGCTCGAGGTACAGATTGACTCTTGACCATTGCCATAAGGACGGAGGGGCTGGTTCACTCTTGACTTTGTAGGCGGGCATGAGGATTTTAAATGTCTGGGCTCCAGGATGCTCAGATTAGTGCTCACCTAGGTGCTTCACGAAGAGATGGGGCTTCAGTCGGTGTTAGAAGACCATGTGAGAATCCACTGTTCAGCAAGCCAGTGGAAGTTCATTCCACCATCTGGGCTCCAGGATGGAGAAGAGTCTTGATGCCTTGCATCTTGAGGGATGGCAGGTCAACCTGAGCTGTCCTTGAAGCTTGAAGGGCTTTAGGTACAGATCAACTCTTGACCATTGCCATAAGGAGGGAGGGACTAGTACATTCTTGGCTTTGCAGGTGGGCATGAGGACTTACTTCCGATGCTGGGGGCCAAGGTATCCTTCGGATATATCGGCTGGAAAAGGATCTACCCATGGAATGCCATGGAAGAGAAGGTCTCTATTCTCGATTGGATTTGAAGGAGCCTTCGAAACAGGACGGCCTGCTAACGCCACTGTGAACCAGGCTTGGGCCAGTCAAATGCAGCCTCCAAAAGACTCAGGCCATGGTTTGGGATACAGCTTGTGAGTTCACATCTGTAATGGAACAAGACTATGAGTAACTCTACACATGGATAAAGCCAGAGTGTTCACGGTTTGATGTCTTTGTGTGGCCCTAAAGGAAAGTCCATGACTTGTTAATGACGTGATGTCTGACTCAGGGCTCTGGTATTAGGGTTTATTCAGGTTGTGACTATTTATGAACAGGAGAATGCATGAATAGGAATATCTCCCATACAGTCAGTCATGCCTCAGTGTTATTCAGATTTAATAAATCAATAATGAGCTCATACCAATCCAGATTCTGTCCTGAATGAGCTTTCGCATTCTCCAGGGGGTGGGAAAAGAAACAGAAGGTTTATCCGTCAGTAAAAGAAGCTGTGTGCGCTAATAATCTGTAAGTCATTCAGAGTGGCTAGGTGGGAAACTATTCATAGTGGTGATGAAGGTAACCAGACGTCATTCTCTAAAAGCTCCTTCAGAAAGTTCCTAGAGGAGGTGGTTATGAAAACGCTGCCTGATGTCTGAGACGCAGTATTGCAGGGCACTGTGAGGTTAGATAGTCCTCCAAAGACATTTAGTATTTCCAGGTTTTCCAGATTTTCCACTCATTCTGACAGACTGTAATACTCTACAGGAAGTGTAGGTGGCGATACGACCCACACGGTCATTCTGACAGACCGTAATACACTACAGGAAGTGTAGGGGGCGATACGACCCACACGGTCATTCTGACAGACTGTAATACACTACAGGAAGCGTAGGGGGCGATACCACCCACACGGTCATTCTGACAGACTGTAATACACTACAGGAAGTGTAGGGGGCGATACGACCCACACGGTCATTCTGACAGACTGTAATACGCTACAGGAAGTGTAGGGGGCGATACGACCCACACGGTCATTCTGACAGACTGTAATACGCTACAGGAAGTGTAGGGGGCGATACGACCCACACGGTCATTCTGACAGACCGTAATACCCTACAGGAAGTGTAGGGGGCGATACGACCCACACGGTCATTCTGACAGAGTGTAATACACTACAGGAAGTGTAGGGGGCGATATGACCCGCACAGTCATTCTGACAGACTGTAATACACTACAGGAAGTGTAGGGGGCGATATGACCCGCACAGTCATTCTGACAGACTGTAATACACTACAGGAAGCATAGGGGGCGATACGTCCCACACGGTCATTCTGACAGGCTGTAATACACTACAGGAGGTGTAGGGGGCAACATGACCCACACGGTCATTCTGACAGACTGTAATACACTACAGGAAGTGTAGGGGGCAATATGGCTTCTATGATTAATTTAGATAGTGCTCTATTATGTTTATACGACAGAAGAAGGTGGCTCCAGACCACACAGCTCCGTGGCAGGAGTGTGCAGACGACAGAGGAGAAACCTGCCCTGGTAAATGAGCCGTCAGCGGGTGATGAATGCACAAGTGGGGAGCGGAGGGACCACCACGATTCCACCGCAGATAAAAAATAAGAGCGGTCGCAGAGGTCACCGAGGATGACTCTGAAATTAATTTTAATTCCCATGATGAATTTCTGAGTTGGCGCTCAGACAGGGGAGAGTTTCATTCAGGATAATTTACCCAGCACCTTCATCATTTTATGGCTCTGAAGCTCATTTCACATAGTTATACTGGAACATGACGGCCATATGACCGGCTGCCATTCAGTGTAGCTCAATTCAAGCATTTCTCCCATCATAGATACTCCTTTGTAAAATACACATCATCTATAGAACAGCCGCACCCAGAAGGAGGTGTGGGAGTGCAGGTGTGTTGGGAAGGAGGATGAAGGTGACCAGGATCAATACCTGATGATAAATTTAGACTGATATGATCAATATCATCAATGTTGCTAGATGCCTACTTGCTGTGCAGTGCTGAGATGTCAAACCGCCCCCATCCTTCGAGGCTACACTAAACCGTATCATCAGATCCAGGTACATATTTTCTCTGGTGCAGCGCTGCCCTCTGTTGGTGGTGGGTGTGTATTGCAGTTCTGCATTTTCAGATGGCCTTGTCCTGATGTTTGAATCTCAGACTCTGATTAGATATGTGGAGATATTCCATATACATAGAAATGTTTTATAGAGTTATACACTCGACCTAATGAGAAACTGTAGAACAGACTCAGTCTATACCACAGTACCTACATTTAGAGCTTAGAGTTATACACTCCACCTAATGAGGAACTGTAGAACAGACTCAGTCTATACCACAGTACCTACATTTAGAGCTTAGAGTTATACACTCCACCTAATGAGGAACTGTAGAGCAGACTCAGTCTATACCACAGTACCTACATTTAGAGTTTAGAGTTATACACTCCACCTAATGAGAAACTGTAGAACAGACTCAGTCTATACCACAGTATCTACATTTAGAGCTTAGAGTTATACACTCGACCTAATGAGAAACTGTAGAACAGACTCAGTCTATACCACAGTACCTACATTTAGAGCTTAGAGTTATACACTCCACCTAATGAGAAACTGTAGAACAGACTCAGTCTATACCACAGTACCTACATTTAGAGCTTAGAGTTATACACTCCACCTAATGAGAAACTGTAGAACAGACTCAGTCTATACCACAGTACCTACATTTAGAGCTTAGAGTTATACACTCGACCTAATGAGAAACTGTAGAACAGACTCAGTCTATACCACAGTATCTACATTTAGAGCTTAGAGTTATACACTCGACCTAATGAGAAACTGTAGAACAGACTCAGTCTATACCACAGTACCTACATTTAGAGCTTAGAGTTATACACTCGACCTAATGAGAAACTGTAGAACAGACCCAGTCTATACCACAGTACCTACATTTAGAGCTTAGAGTTATACACTCACCCTAATGAGAAACTGTAGATCAGACTCAGTCTATACCACAGTACCTACATTTAGAGCTTAGAGTTATACACTCCACCTAATGAGAAACTGTAGAACAGACTCAGTCTATACCACAGTACCTACATTTAGAGCTTAGAGTTATACACTCCACCTAATGAGGAACTGTAGAACAGACTCAGTCTATACCACAGTACCTACATTTAGAGTTTAGAGTTATACACTCGACCTAAAGAGAAACCGTAGAACAGACTCAGTCTATACCACAGTACCTACATTTAGAGCTTAGAGTTATACACTCGACCTAATGAGAAACTGTAGAACAGACTCAGTCTATACCACAGTACCTACATTTAGAGCTTAGAGTTATACACTCAACCTAATGAGAAACTGTAGAACACTCAATATATACCACAGTACCTACATTTAGAGCTTAGAGTTATACACTCGACCTAATGAGAAACTGTAGAACAGACCCAGTCTATAACAGTACCTACATTTAGATTTTAGGGTTATACACTCGACCTAATGAGAAACCGTAGAACAGACTCAGTCTATACCACAGTACCTACATTTAGAGTTTAGAGTTATACACTCCACCTAATGAGAAACTGTAGAACAGACTCAGTCTATACCACAGTACCTACATTTAGAGCTTAGAGTTATACACTCCACCTAATGAGAAACTGTAGAACAGACTCAGTCTATACCACAGTACCTACATTTAGAGCTTAGAGTTATACACTCATGAGAAACTGTAGGATATGAAACATTTAGAGTCCAGCCTCAGCAGTGATATCTTCAATGAAGCAATTTATTAAATGATGGTCTCCATAAAGGTTCGGTATTAAAGGAGATGTGCTAATTAAAGGCTAACGCTAACTCAGGAACAGTAACAATTTAAAGTATACAAGTGCTTTGGTTTGAAACATAGAAACATTAAACACACACATATATAAACAATATGGCATATACATTAACACTATATACAAACATCTCATAGACTTTCAACTTCAGTCAGGAGAATATGAAAACACTGATCACATTATAGAGGATGTTATCTATTTCTCTTACAGTGGTGGTGATGGGAACCAGGGTTCTCCATGTCTAGAACACACATATAGACACCCCCAGTGAACCTATACGTGTCTTCTGAGTGTGTATGGAATGCTGATGATGAAAATCTGGAAAACCTGGAGGTACTAAGTTCCTTTGGGGGACTATTTGGCCTCACAGCGCCCTGCAGCATGTATCCCTCCACCATGAATGGAGTTTAAGGCGGAGATCTTCTCCACACTATCATAAACAGCGTCTCAGACATCAGGCAGCGTATTCAGAACCACCTCATGTAGGAACTTCCTGTGAGGGAGCTTTTAGAGGGGACGTCTGGTTACCTTCACCACCACTGGGAACTGCCTGTTAGGTCTTTGTGGGGTTAATACTGTGGTTCTACTGTCGTTGTCTACAATGTCCTCCAATCAGTTAACACTGCCGTAGGGGCCGAACTGGAACTGAGATGTTCTGGACTATGTACAGCATATTTAGGGAATGTCCGGTAGACTTCTTTAGGAATTGTGTAGTTCTTCCTTCCGGAAATAAACGGTTCTCTCTTTTAGGGAACAGTGCTTCGGAGCGTCACATTCAGGGATTGTGCGGTACTCTTTAAGGAAATATGTGGTTCTCCACCAGGACATGTGTGGTTCTTCCTCAGGAACTCCTTTAGGAATTGTGTAGCTGTTCTTCCGGAATTGTGATTCTTCTTCAGGATAGTTATGGAACTCCATGGCTCCTCAGAAAGTTCTGGAATCTGGGTAGAAACGAGGTTCCCCTGTTCACAGTGTTTGTACTCCAGGGGGATTCCTTGGCCTGCCTTCACAAGCATCCCAGGTTAGGAATGCTGATCTAGGATCTGTTCCTCTTGGTAAGATCGTTATCAATAGGACTTTTAACTGGTCATGGATCAGAAGCCCTACTCTGGGAATCTTCGTGAATGCAGGTCATGGGGTCTCAGGGTATATCAGGGTGATGGACACCAGCTGGTTAGAGGGTAGAGCAGACAGTGGACTGTTCTAAACCTGTAGAAGTAAACACAGAGCAACAACCACGTTAGTCCACAGGTGGGACAATAGAGGGTCTCAGAGCCTGTACGAAAAAGAGACTTACCTGGAAGGATCTTCTTCCTTACTGAACACGCCCTTCGCCTCCACACTGTTCATCTTATCCTCAAACAGCCCGTAGCTCAGAGTCACCTACACAAACACATACGGAGTTAGAGAGCGAACCCTCACCTGGCTACAGTCTCACCTGTCTACAGTCTCACCTGTCTACAGTGTCACCTGGCTACAGTCTCACCTGTCTACAGTCTCACCTGTCTACAGTGTCACCCATCTACAGACCTACCAGTGTACAGTCTCACCTGGCTACAGTCTCACCTGGCTACAGTCTCACCTGTCTACAGTGTCACCCATCTACAGACTCACCAGTGTACAGTCTAACCTGTCTACAGCCTCATCTGCCTACAGTCTCACCTGTCTACAGTGTCACCCATCTACAGATTCACCAGTGTATAGTCTCACCTGGCTACAGTCTCATCTGCCTACAGTCTCACCTGGCTACAGTGTCACCCATCTACAGTCTCACCTGTCTACAGTGTCACCCATCTACAGACTCACCAGTGTACAGTCTCACCTGGCTACAGTCTCATCTGGCTAGAGTCTTACCTGTCTACAGTGTCACCCAACTACAGACTCACCAGTGTACAGTCTCACCTGGCTACAGTCTCATCTGGCTACACCGTCACCTGGCTACAGTGTCACCTGTCTACAGTGTCACCCATCTACAGACTCACCAGTGTACAGTCTCACCTGGCTACAGTCTCATCTGGCTAGAGTCTTACCTGTCTACAGTGTCACCCAACTACAGACTCACCAGTGTACAGTCTCACCTGGCTACAGTCTCATCTGGCTACACCGTCACCTGGCTACAGTCTCACCTGGCTACAGTCTCATCTGGCTACACCGTCACCTGGCTACAGTCTCACCTGTCTACAGTGTCACCCATCTACAGACTCACCAGTGTACAGTCTCATCTGGCTACACCGTCACCTGGCTACAGTCTCACCTGTCTACAGTGTCACCCATCTACAGACTCACCAGTGTACAGTCTCACCTGGCTACAGACCTCATCTGCCTACAGTCTTACCTGTCTACAGTGTCACCCATCTACAGATTCACCAGTGTACAGTGTCACCTGGCTACAGTCTCATCTGGCTACACCGTCACCTGGCTACAGTGTCACCTGTCTACAGTGTCACCCATCTACAGACTCACCAGTGTACAGTCTCACCTGGCTACAGTCTCATCTGGCTAGAGTCTTACCTGTCTACAGTGTCACCCAACTACAGACTCACCAGTGTACAGTCTCACCTGGCTACAGTCTCATCTGGCTACACCGTCACCTGGCTACAGTCTCACCTGGCTACAGTCTCATCTGGCTACACCGTCACCTGGCTACAGTCTCACCTGTCTACAGTGTCACCCATCTACAGACTCACCAGTGTACAGTCTCATCTGGCTACACCGTCACCTGGCTACAGTCTCACCTGTCTACAGTGTCACCCATCTACAGACTCACCAGTGTACAGTCTCACCTGGCTACAGACCTCATCTGCCTACAGTCTTACCTGTCTACAGTGTCACCCATCTACAGATTCACCTGGCTACAGTCTCACCTGTCTGTGGACACAGCCTCACCTGTCCCTTATTCTCACGTGACTGAGGTTACAGTCTCACCTGTCCTCATTTTCACCCATCTGAGGACACAGCTCACCTGTCCCTCATTCTCACGTGTCTGCGGATACAGTCTTACGTCTGGCACCATGTGGTATGGACATGCGGTCTCACCTGTCTGGGGATATCTCTGGGCGTGAGAAGCAGTAGGTTCTCCAGGTGAGAGTGGAACAGTTTGCTGTGGATCATAGAGACCCCCAGACGCTTCTCAACGATAAAGCCTATGGCGCAGTCATCAGGCAGCCTTATCACAGCCGAGGTCTGCTCAAACCTGGGGCCACTGCACAGACACGAGATCAAACACATTCATGACGGGTACTGGGATCGATTAGAACCCAGTACTCTGTACTCACCTGGCCCATGGAACCATTCTCTTGGCCAGTTTCCTGTTGAGGCAGAACCCAGCTCCTCCTGTAGCAAACCAGAAGCTCACCTCCCGCTGTGAAAACAAGTACCCCGTCATCGACATGCTCAGGGCTGAATCTGTAATACTGCACACATGTTTTTGAGAACGTCACATGATCCAAGGTTCTAGATCCAAGGTTCTAGATCCAATTTAATGTTTACACTGATACTTTACAGTCCACTGTCCACAAGTCCCTCCACCAACTGGGACAATTAGAGCATTTCCTGCATTGCAGTAGGTTCAGGAGACTGTGTGGTTCTCTCTCCGCTTGTTCTACAGGTCTGTGAGCATTTCCTGTAGTAACCGTGTGGTACTAGAACACTAGAACACTAGAACCTCTGGCTGGAGTAGAACACCATCCGGGTATCTCCAGTACACCATGAAGATAGCTCCACCTGTACACTAGAACATCTGGCTGGAGTAGAACACCATCCGGGTATCTCCAGTACACCATGAAGATAGCTCCACCTGTACACTAGAACCTCTGACTGGAGTAGAACACCATCCGGGTCTCTCCAGTACACCATGAAGGTAGCTCAACCTGTACACTAGAACCTCTGACTGGAGTAGAACACCATCCGGGTATCTCCAGTACACCATGAAGATAGCTCCACCTGTACACTAGAACCTCTGACTGGAGTAGAACACCATCCGGGTATCTCCAGTACACCATGAAGATAGCTCCACCTGTACACTAGAACCTCCTGACTGGAGTAGAACACCATCCGGGTATCTCCAGTACACCATGAAGATAGCTCCACCTGTACACTAGAACCTCCTGACTGGAGTAGAACACCATCCGGGTATCTCCAGTACACCATGAAGATAGCTCCCCCTGTACACTAGAACCTCTGACTGGAGTAGAACACCATCCGGGTATCTCCAGTACACCATGAAGATAGCTCCACCTGTACACTAGAACCTCTGGCTGGAGTAGAACACCATCCGGGTATCTCCAGTACACCATGAAGATAGCTCCATCTGTACACTAGAACCACTGACTGGAGTAGAACACCATCCGGGTCTCTCCAGTACACCATGAAGATAGCTCCACCTGTACACTAGAACCTCTGACTGGAGTAGAACACCATCCAGGGATCTCCAGTACAGCATGAAGATAGCTCCCCCTGTACACTAGAACCTCTGACTGGAGTAGAACACCACCCGGGTATCTCCAGTACACCATCCAGGTATCTCCAGTACACCATGAAGATAGCTCCCCCTGTACACTAGAACCTCTGACTGGAGTAGAACACCACCCGGGTATCTCCAGTACACCATGAACATATCTCCACCTGTACACTAGAACATCTGACTGAAGTACTGTAGAACACCATCCAGGTATCTCCAGTACACCATGAAGATAGCTCCACCTGTACACTAGAACCTCTGGCTGAAGTAGAACACCATCCCGGTATTCTACTAGATATGGAGACCCCTGGTTCCACCTCTGTAAGGTCTCCCTGTATGTTCCTCTGTGTGTTTGTGTGGGAAGGACTGGAGGAGGCTGTGTTTACTAGCGGGACAGAGCAGCGCTCAGCTGAAAGCATCATTAACAGGCTGGGCACACACGGTGACCTGAGCGCTGACCCGCGTCCCGAGAGAATGCGCCGAGTCGGACTCATTCATCCCTGATGATTAAAAGAGTGTGCTCTCTGATTGCTTCAGTCCATTTCATTCACCCTCTCATCAGCTCCCTGTGAAAGGAGGCTGAGGAGAATCAGATTGACCCGAGAACGTGGAGGGTGATGGGGAAGATCAAGCGGACGGAGCGGGATACTAACCGTCTTATTTCCCGGCAGCAGCTCCTGCGCTCTCATTGGTCGGTTCAGGCTGGGTTTGCCGATGTAGATGTCAGCATATGGAGAGAACGTAGACAGAAGGCTCAGCAGCGGCTTCGGGTTCAGATAGTTATCATCATCCACGTGACACAGCCACCTGGGAGGAAAGAGGATTAGCGCTGTAGTAAACTAATTAGTAGTAGATTAGATTATGACAGCAGTAAACTAGATTAACACTAGATGGGAACTGTAGTAAACTAAATTAGCTCTGTACTAAATTAGATTAACACTAGATTACCACTGTAGTAAACTAGATTAGCTTTGTACTAAACTAGATTAACACTAGATTACCGTTGTAGTAAACTAGATTACCACTGTCATAAACTATATTACCACTGTAGTAAACTAGATTAGCTCTGTAGTAAACTAGATTACCACTGTACTAAACTAGATTAGCTCTGTACTAAACTAGATTAACACTAGATTACCGTTGTAGTAAACTAGATTACCTCTGTAGTAAACTAGATTACCAGTGTAGTAAACTAGATTAGTTTTGAAATAACCTAGATTAGCTCTGTAGTAAGATAGATTACCGCTGTAGTAAACTAGATTAACTCTGTACTAAATTAGATTAATACTAAATTATCACTGTAGTACACTAGATTAGCTATGTGCTAAATTAGATTAACACTAGATTACCATTGTAGTAAACTAGATTAGCTCTGTACTAGATTGGATTAACACTAGATTACCACTGTAGTAAACTAGATTAGCTTTGTACTAAACTAGATTAGCTCTGTAGTAGACTAGATTACCAGTGTAGTAAACTAGATTAGCTTTGTACTAAACTAGATTAGCTCTGTAGTAGACTAGATTACTACTGCAGTAAATTAGATTAACAATGTAGTAGACTAGATTACTACTGCATTAGACTAGATTATGACTGTAGTAAACTAGATTACCACTGTAGTAAACTTGATTAGCTTTACAGTAGACTAGATTATCAGTGCAGAAATCTGCATTAACACTGTACAAAACCAGATTAATGCTGTAGTAAACTAAATTAGCCCTGTAACAAACTACATTGCCACTATAATAGAACTGTAGTAGACTAGAATAGCGTAATAGTAAACTGGTTTATCATTGTAATAAATTAGCTTAACACTACAGTACACTAGTCTAACACTGTAGTAAATTAGATAAGTGCTATAGTACACAATATCAACACTGTAGTAAAGTAGATTAACACTGTAGTAAACTAGATTGACACTGCATTAAACTAGATTAACACTGTAGTAAACTAGATTAACACTGTAGTAAACTAGATTACCACTGTAGTAAACTAGATTGACACTGTATTAAACTAGATTACCACTGTATTAAACTAGATTAACACTGTAGTAAACTAGATTACCACTGTAGTAAACTAGATTGACACTGTACTAAACTAGATTAACACTGTACTAAACTAGATTAGCACTGTAGTAAACTAGATTAACACTGTAGTAAACTAGTCTAACACTGTAGTAAACTAGATTACCACTGTAGTAAACTAGATTAACACTGTAGTAAACTAGATTACCACTGTATTAAACTAGATTACCACTGTAGTAAACTAGATTGACACTGTATTAAACTAGATTAACACTGTAGTAAACTAGATTACCACTGCAGTAAACTAGATTGACACTGTACTAAACTAGATTAACACTGTAGTAAACTAGATTACCACTGTAGTAAACTAGATTAACACTGTAGTAAACTAGATTAACACTGTAGTAAAGTAGATTAACACTGTAGTAAACTAGATTAACACTGTAGTAAACTAGATTAACACTGTAGTAAACTAGATTAACACTGTAGTAAACTAGATTAACACTGTAGTAAATGGGATAAACAGATTTACTCTTTGTCTGAATCCATGAAGTGGTCGTATTCAGCAGCCATCTTGCAGGACAGAGCCTGATGACTGTGTTCAGGGGAACAACCAGTAACGATGATGTTAAATCCTGCACACACACACACACACACACCACACACACCACACACACACACACACACACACACATACATACATACACACCACACACACCACACACACCACACACACACACACACATACATACATACATACATACACACCACACACACACACACCACACACATACAGGCACACACACACACACACACACACACACACACATACACACACACAGATAGCATTAATGACCATCATCTAGATGCAGACTGCAGTGAGGAAGGACAGCTACATACTTAACTAACCAACAACAGATTCGCTTTATCTCATGGACGTTCAGGTTTCAGGATAATACACAATCAAATAAGGAAAGCATGGGCCATATGTGTGTATGTGTGTGTGTATGTGTGTGTTTTTGTGTATGTGTGTATGTGTGTGTGTATGTGTGTGAGTGTGTGTGTGTGTGTGTGTATATGTGTGTATGTGTGAGTGTGTGTGTGTGTGTGTGTGTGTGTGTGTGTATGTATGTGTGTGTGTGTGTGTATGTGTGTGTGTGTGTGTGTGTGTGTGTGTGTGTGTGTGTGTGTGTGTCTGTGTGTGTATGTATGTGTGTGTGTGTGTGTGTGTGTGTGTGTGTGTGTGTGTGTGTGTGTGTGTGTGTGTGTGTGTGTGTGTGTGTGTGTGTGTGTGTGTTGGTTTTTGTGAAATGTCAGTACAATCGTCAGAATACACACCTTCAAAGTTAGGACATAGGTGCATGTCAGGACCAAAAACCATGTCCTAACTTTTCTGACTGCGCCATCGTGTTCAGCATGCTCTGAAACGTCTCTGGTGTTAAAATTACGAAAGTCCTAATTTTTACCCTAATGAGGGAAAAAGTGGGTTGAAGTGTGTCGATTTTGGCTGAAAAGTGTGAACGCCCCCGGTGGCCACTTGAGGAGCTGCAGAAAATGCCACACACTTTCGGAAGTGACGTCGGGACTCTTTCCGTGAGCCGTGGCTTGACGTGATCTTCAAGGCATCGTTCCGCACCACCAATGGGGACGTATTATTTGTATATCAGAGCTTAAATCACTAACGTATAAACTACAGGCATGGGACGGGCCTGCTGACTGGATGAGTAGTCTAAACAGTGCCTGCTGGGAAACGGAAAATCGAGTTGGTAGGCTTCGCGGGAAAATTGCGTCACTTTTTCTCCCGGGAAATCCTGGGAAGGAGCAGCAGTCCGCTTGTAGTGGTAAGTAAATGAGTTTAATGTGTAAGTTTTGTGTAATATTCAGTTTGTGATATAGTTATATAGGTTTAGCCTGTTGTGGTGATGTGTTTAATGCGTTTAGGCTAAATGAAGTGCTAATAATGGACCGTGTTAAGCAGTTAGTTTAGCAAATGCATGTGTGCTTGTACGTTTAACCAGGCCAGCTTCAGATTCGGTACGTCGGCGTGTTAAATGTGAGGGAATCGCGCTTTTAAAATAACTGTGTGAGGGAAGGGAACGGCATGGAGAGCAGATCCGGGGATGGGCGCTAGCTACTGCATGGAGAGCAGAGCCGGGGGATGGGGGCTAGCGAAGGCATGGAGAGCATAGCAGAGCCGGGGGGGTGGGCGCTAGCGACGGCACGGAGAGCATAGCACAGCCGGGGGATGGGCGCTAGCGACGGCACGGAGAGCAAAGCAGAGCCGGGGGTGGGCGCTAGCGACGGCACGGAGAGCATAGCACAGCCGGGGGATGGGCGCTAGCGACGGCACGGAGAGCATAGCACAGCCGGGGGATTGGCGCTAGCGACGGCACGGAG
>JAMWET010002497.1:0-2500 GCA_024036415.1 Prochilodus magdalenae
CCACCTAATAACACACAATACAGCAGCAGGCCCTAGAGACGACCGCATTGTCCCGTCACATCCTCCGGTGGGTGTGGGGTGTCCAGACGCCCATATGTACAGCTCTGTGCGGGTAATAGGAATAAGAACCCTCCTGTATTGGATAGTCAGTTGTTGCTCCGTGTTTAATTAACATTGGTTACACACTGTGAGCAGTGTTAAGGTGTTACCTCGCGTTTTAATGGTGTTGAATGTAGTAAACAGTTTTAGCCGTGAAGTTAAGTCACGCTGAATAGTTGTTTAGAGTTTGAGTTATGAAAGTTGAACTGAACTTAATAGATGTAATAGCTGTATATATGTATGTAATGATAAAGGCCATGCAGTTAGCATTAGCCTTTAGCAGTTAGCATAGTTCTCGTTAGCCACATAACCCCTTGCTCAATGGTTGGCCATCCTGGAGGTCGATGGTGGGTGTGGCACAGAGGATAACACCACGCCCCACCAGGAATCTACTGTCCCATGTGGGAGACGGGGGTTCGCTTCTCAGTCTGGGTGACTACGCTGTCTTGCCTTGGGCAAGACTCCTAACTCTACACTGACCCACCTGTAATATGATTGACCTCGTAAGTCGCTCTGGATAAGATCGTCAGCTAAGAGCCGTAAATGTAAAACGTAATGGTGGTCTACACGGCCCGAGTCCAGGGGGCCGTGCTCCTCAGCCAGGGGGCATTTCCAGTCCTTCTATAGAGCTGTATCCTTGGTGCCATAGCGCACCCCACTCTGGGGTCTTGCTCTGGGGGTCTTGCTCTGGCCCCAGAGGTCCCCTAGATGCTCTCACACTGCTAACAATTGACAGAGCTAGAGGTTTCCCCCATAGGAAACCACAGGAAGGCCACACAGCCAGGGAACCTCAACCATACAAGCATGAGAACGCACCAGTCCTCTGTAGGTGCAAGCTAGAGCTTGTGACTTCGGCTCCCCATCATGACCAGAAGCCACCTTTTGCCTCTCATCGACTCATAGGTCTCAAGGTCATAGGTCCCCAGTGGTCAGGTGTGCTGTGTCAGAGCAGGGAGCTGCTTCCCATCTGGACTCAAAGTCTACAATGGCAGCCCATCCTCCCGGCTGGCATTGACTGGCATGGTGTCTTCTTTTCCTGCACTGCCAGTTACTCTGCTGCCACTCACTTTACCTTCTCCACGTAGCACCGTCTTGCTCACCACTCCATCTCCATGGCACTGATTAATTCAGGCCTCTCTGCCTCAGCAGCAGCTGCTTGAAGGCCGTCTGGTGAGCTGCACATGCCATCATCAGCTCCTCCAGGAAGCACTTGAGTGCTAACTCCTCCTGCACAATCTTCTCAAATACAGGACATGCCTGCTGAACACTTAACCGCAGTCCCTTAAGCCTTCGCTGGAGGGCCGTGCTGGTAGGTCATCATGTTCCAGCAGCAGATCCACAAGCACGTGTAGTGCTTTCGCCTCCGCTGCCAAGCACAGCTGCATCTCCGTGATGGCCCATGTCCAGCCATGATGTCGGACGATCGCCTGCAGTCATAGTGTTGCTTCCTAAGGTCCTCACCATCGAAGCGTGGTAGGCTGATGTGCACCCAATCCCTTTTGCCAGGCTTCAGCTTGGCTCTGCTTCCAAACGTCGGTTGGATCTTTAGATAATTAGGGTTAGCGTTAGCCAAACGTCAGTTCAGGACAAAGCAAACAGCTGCACTGTAAAAAACAAGTACGCTGTATTTGGAAATTAATGGCTCATTTGAAGTAATTACGTTCATCGTCAGAGGGATAGCGGCACAAATAGCTGCACCCAGAAGGAATCGACCCACAAGAATAAAACTTGGTGTGTAGGTTTGACAGTGTGAGACATGCTAATGATCCAAGTTTCACATCCGTGATGTGAGCAAGGACGGGTCTTATCCCTGTACCTGACCCAACAGCTTCCATTCCAGACCTCCAGCGAGCAGTGGTGTCCTCCATGAGTCATCCTGTTAGTGCAGCACCATCGGCAGACGGCTGCACCACGCAGGACCACATGCACACAGACCGTTACCACGACTGTCCTTAACACCACGTCACCGTCACCAAAGACTGCAGTGGTGTCGTACCAGACTGTCATGGAGTGACTCAGAACGGCAGCGGGTCATCTTCAGTGACGAGTCCCTGCTTTAGTCTTGGTGGAGACCGCCCAAAACGAACCCGTGTGTGGAGGCAACCTTTTAGTGCAGGTCAGCACCAAGAGGGATGGTTGTGATCGCCACACATCCAGAAGGCCTGGTGTCCCCTCCACCTCCACCCCTACCGCACCATCTGCAGGAAAACTGTGATGAAGGATGTTCAAGCTGCATGGGATGGATTATCACAGGACTCCATCAGGAACCTCTACAGCTCCATACCGAGACGTCTGGCGTGTTGGGTTAGCGAACACGGCGGCCTGACGCCATACTGAGAGACAGACTTCTGTATGTGTAGCTCAATAAATATTGATCATATTACGCACCAATAACAGCTGG
>JAMWET010002497.1:17500-20000 GCA_024036415.1 Prochilodus magdalenae
AGACGTCTCGGTATGGAGCTGTAGAGGTTCCTGATGGTGTCCTGTGATAATCCATCCCATGCAGCTTGAACATCCTCACACAGTTCCTGCAGATGGTGCGGTAGGGGTGGAGGTGGAGGGACACCAGGCCTTCTGGACGTGTGAGGACAAACCGTTCATTTTGGTGCTGACCACGGTGCCTCCACACACGGATTCGTTGGGCGTCTCCACCAAGACTAAAGCGGGACTCGTCACTGAAGATGACCCGCTGCCATTCTGAGTCACTCCATGACAGTCTGGTACGACACCACTGCAGTCTTTGGTGACGGTGACGTGGTGTTAAGGACAGTCGTGGTAACGGTCTGTGTGCATGTAGTCCTGCGTGGTGCAGCCGTCTGCCGATGGTGCTGCACTAACAGGATGACGGTGGAGGACACCACTGCTCGCTGGAGGTCTGTATTGGTGGCTGTTGGGTCAGTCAGGTACAGAGGTAAGACCCGTCCTTGCTTACGTCACATGTGCTTTTGGTGATGTGTGTATCCATCAACACTGACAAACAACAACATGATCACGGCTAGTTAACATTAGCTGAAGGATTATATCTTGCATGGAACTTTCTTTAGGCCAGTTAAACAGATATTCATAACATCCTAACCTGACTGATTTGATCTGAATGTGACGGTTATGAAACAGCTCTTTGAAACTGTCTGGGTGAGTGGGCGCCAATTGTGCAAAACGATTACCACAGCTAGACTACAGAGGGAGGCCTAGACTGGAAGGTTGTTGCTTCAGAGGTCAACAAGAGTGGGCTACTTCCATTGCAGCTGCGTATAGACGACTTTATACCACAGTAACAAAGCGAGTTATACACTCCACCTAATGAGAACTGTAGAACATACTCAGTATACCACAGTACCTGCATTTAGAGCTTAGAGTTATACACTCCACCTAATGAGGAACTGTAGAACAGACTCAGTCTATACCACAGTACCTACATTTAGAGCTTAGAGTTATACACTCCACCTAATGAGAAACTGTAGAACAGACTCAGTCTATACCACAGTACCTACATTTAGAGCTTAGAGTTATACACTCCACCTAATGAGAAACTGTAGAACAGACTCAGTCTATACCACAGTACCTACATTTAGAGCTTAGAGTTATACACTCGACCTAATGAGAAACTGTAGAACAGACTCAGTCTATACCACAGTACCTACATTTAGAGCTAGGAGTTATACACTCCACCTAACGAGAAACTGTAGAACAGACTCAGTCTATACCACAGGACCTACATTTAGAGCTTAGAGTTATACACTCCACCTAATGAGAAACTGTAGAACAGACTCAGTCTATACCACAGTACCTACATTTAGAGCTTAGTGTTATACACTCCACCTAATGAGAAACTGTAGAACAGACTACATTTAGAGCTAGAGTAATGAGAAACTGTATACCACAGTACCTACATTTAGAGCTTAGAGTTATACACTCCACCTAATGAGAAACTGTAGAACAGACTCAGTCTATACCACAGTACCTACATTTAGAGCTTAGAGTTATACACTCCACCTAATGAGAAACTGAAACTGACTCAGAACAGACTCAGTTATACACTCTATACCACAGTACCTACATTTAGAGCTTAGAGTTATACACTCGACCTAATGAGAAACTGTAGAACAGACTCAGTCTATACCACAGTACCTACATTTAGAGCTTAGAGTTATACACTCCACCTAATGAGAAACTGTAGAACAGACTCAGTCTATACCACAGTACCTACATTTAGAGCTTAGAGTTATACACTCCACCTAATGAGAAACTGTAGAACAGACTCAGTCTATACCACAGTACCTACATTTAGAGCTCAGAGTTATACACTCGCATTAATGGGAAACTGTAGAACAGACTCAGTCTATACCACAGTACCTACATTTAGAGCTTAGAGTTATACACTCGCATTAATGGGAGCATTGGCTTTCCCACGAGAGTTTGAATTTATGACCATTCAGTCAAAAGATGATTTGTGAGTCAGTCACTGGAGGTCCTCCACACCAAACCCATCGACAGTACCCTCATGGAGCTGTGCCCAGGGAATCAGTCATACTGACACAGGAGGGGGATCTTCTCCAGTCAATTTCCATAAAGTAGAAGTGTATCATAGTCTGAAACGTCTTTGTTTGATGTAGCATTAGCTAGAACTAAAACAATCAGGCAGCGACCGGGAGGAACCAGGAGATCAAACCGGCCAGAATCAGAAGGGAAGTCCGAGAGAATGGTCAGAAAAACGGAAGGGGAGTCGATAACCAGCGGGAACAGAGCAGACAGAGCCAAGGGGGGATGGAGAGAACGAGAGTAAGAGACAAAGGGAAGTCAGAACCAGAAATATCGATAGGTTAGTCACACAGACAACGCTCAGATTGCGTGTTTGGGAAAACTTCACAACGTGTGTGTGCGGGTGGTTTATATACAGGTGTGTAAACGATGATTGGTGACGCTGATCAAAACTCGGGCAACC
>JAMWET010002497.1:22500-87500 GCA_024036415.1 Prochilodus magdalenae
AAAAATAAAACAGAAAGAGTAATAAAGAGTGAGAGAAAGTAAAAGGAGAGAGAGAGAGAGAGAGAGAGAGAGAGAGAGAGAGAGAGCAGGAGAGAGTGAGTAAGGGAGAGTGTTTAGTTACATAAAGAATGGCTTTCACATGTGTTGCCAAATCTGTTCAACAAATCCCCCGTCTCTCATTCACTCTCTCTTTTCTCCCTCTCTCTCTCTCCCCTCTCTTTCCTTCCCTCACTCTTCTCTTAAATGTGTTTTTATGTCCTCACTCTGAAACAGTAAGAATCCCTCGCTCTTTCTCGTTCACTCCTTCCAGACAAAGAACAGCAGACTGGAAAGAGGAAAAAAAGATAAATTCAAACTACCGGGCATGAGACCACGGCAGGGAGACGGAACGGCGTCTGTAAGGGCAGTGCGCACAGACACACACACACACACTGTGCTAACCCATGATAAATGGGAATATTTGTTGGGAGTCATATGATTTGAGCAACTGTATACGAGTCTGTTAATCAGGGCAATGGTACCAAACAAGCTGACATAACCCCGGACATCATCCACACTCTGTGTGTTAGGAACAGTGTGGGGACAGGAAAAGTAATGTATTACAAACCACTGAACTGATAACTACTTCTGTCTGTAATGGGATTATTTCACTGATTACTCTCTGCTAGTACTCCCGCTACTCATTGCTTCCCAGGTTCTCTCTAAAACAGCCAATACTCCAGGAATTAATACAACTGCAAAACCGCATTCAGCATTAAAGCACAAAAAGACAGCATCAATATGGAGTAAACAGAGCCACCTTAACTACAGAGTAAACAGAGCCAATACTACAGAGTAAACTGAGCGAGTACTGCAGAGTAAACACAGACAGTACTACAGAGTACATACAGCTAATACTACAGAGCAAACACAGGCAGTACTGTAGAGTAAACACAGGCAGTACTACAGAGTACATACAGCTAATACTACAGAGCAAACACAGGCAGTACTACAGAGTACATACAGCTAATACTACAGAGTAAACACAGACTATACTACAGAGTACATACAGCTAATACTGCAGAGTAAACACAGACTATACTACAGAGTACATAGAGCTAATGCTACAGAGTAAACATAGACAGTACTACAGATTAAACACAGGCAGTACTACAGAGTACATACAGCTAATACTACAGAGTAAACACAGCCAAACCCGCAGAGTAAACAGAGCTAATACAACAGAGTAAACACAGACAGTACTACAGAGTACATACAACTAATACTACAGAGTAAACATAGACTATACTACAGAGTACATACAGCTAATACTGCAGAGTAAACACAGACTATACTACAGAGTACATAGAGCTAATGCTACAGAGTAAACATAGACAGTACTACAGATTAAACACAGACAGTACTACAGAGTACATACAGCTAATACTACAGACTAAACACAGACTATACTACAGAGTACATACAACTAATACTACAAAGCAAACACAGACTATACTACAGAGTAAACACAGCTAATACTACAGAGTAACCAGACTATACTACAGAGTACATACAACTAATACTACAGAGCAAACACAGACTATACTACAGAGTACATACAGCTAATACTACACAGTAAACAAAGCTAATACTACAGAGTACATACAGCTAATGCTACAGAGTAAACACAGACTATACTACAGAGTACATACAGCAAATGCTACAGAGTAAACACAGACAGTACTACAGAGTAAACACAGACAGTACTACAGAGTACATACAACTAATACTACAGAGCAAACACAGACTATACTACAGAGTAAACACAGGCAACACCGCAGAGTAAACAGAGCTAATACTACAGAGTAAACACAGACTATACTACAGAGTACATACAGCTAATACTACAGAACAAACACAGACAGTACTACAGAGTACATACAGCTAATACTACAGAGTAAACACAGACTATACTACAGAGTACATACAGCTAATGCTACAGAGCAAACACAGACAGTACTACAGAGCAAACACAGGCAGTACTATAGAGTACATACAGCTAATACTACAGAGCAAACACAGACTATACTACAGAGTAAACACAGGCAACACCGCAGAGTAAACAGAGCTAATACTACAGAGTAAACACAGACTATACTACAGAGTACATACAGCTAATACTACAGAGCAAACACAGACTATACTACAGAGTACATACAGCTAATACTACAGAGCAAACACAGACTATACTACAGAGTACATACAGCTAATACTACAGAGCAAACACAGGCAGTACTACAGAGCAAACACAGGCAGTAATGTAGAGTAGAGTACTGTACTGTACTGCAGAGGAAACACAGCCACAGGAGGATGAGTTGTGTGTTGTGGCTCAGAATGATATATGTATGGGTATACTGATGTGTGTGTGTGTGTGGGTGTGCTGAGTGTGTGTGTGTGTAGTGGGTCAGTGCTGAGCGTGTGTGTGTGTGTTGTGGGTCAGTGCTGAGCGTGTGTATGTGTGTAGTGGGTCAGGACTGATTGTGTGTATGTGTGTAGTGGGTCAGTGCTGAGCATGTGTGTGTGTGTAGTGGGTCAGTGCTGAGCGTGTGTGTGTGTGTAGTGGGTCAGTGCTGAGCGTGTGTATGTGTGTTGTGGGTCAGGGCTGAGTGTGTGTAGTGGGTCAGGGCTGAGTGTGTATGTGTGTGTTGTGGGTCAGTGCTGAGCGTGTGTATGTGTGTAGTGGGTCAGGGCTGAGCGTGTGTGTGTGTGTTGTGGGTCAGGGCTGAGTGTGTATGTGTGTGTTGTGGGTCAGTGCTGAGCGTGTGTGTGTGTGTAGTGGGTCAGGGCTGAGCGTGTGTGTGTGTGTAGTGGGTCAGGGCTGAGCGTGTGTGTGTGTGTTGGGGGTCAGGGGTCAGTGCTGAGTGGGTTGCTGAATGTGTGTGCTAGTGGGTCAGTGTGGGAGAGCGTGTGTATGCTGTACGTTGTACACAAAGCAAGGAAATTCAGAAATCCTGCATGCAGCAGTGTGTGTGTGTGTGTGTGTGTGTGTGTGTGCAGGAATGGAGAGAATGTGCGGGAGGATCCCACAGACTGACTACATGAATAAGTCAGGGGAGTGTGTGTGTAGTACACATACACACACACTATACACACACACACACACGCACACACTTATAATGTATGGCCTCGTAAGACATGGACATCCTGCCGGCACAAATAAATCACATGTACCCCCCCCCACCCCACGACACCCCCCTCTTACTTAACTGGAGGGAAGTAACAGCCAGCCTCTGTGTGTGTGTGTGTGTGTGTGTGTGTTAGTGTGTGTGTGTGTTAGTGTGTGTATGTGTGTGTTAATGTGTGTGTGTTAGTGTGTGTGTGTGTGTGTGTGTGTTAATGTGTGTGTGTGTGTGTGTGTGTGTGTGTGTGTGTTAATGTGTGTGTGTGTGTGTGTGTGTGTGTAATGGTGCTGTGTGTGGTGTGTGTGTGTTGTGGGTCAGGGCTGAGTGTGTATGTGTGTGTTGTGGGTCAGTGCTGAGCGTGTGTGTGTGTGTAGTGGGTCAGGGCTGAGCGTGTGTGTGTGTGTAGTGGGTCAGGGCTGAGCGTGTGTGTGTGTGTTGTGGGTCAGGGGTAAGTGTGTGTATGCTGTGTAGTGGGTCACAGCTGAATGTGTGTGCTCAGGAGTGGGTCAGGGTGGGAGAGTGTGTTTCTCTAACAGTGACAGGCTGGTACGGATTTTACACAAAGCAAGGAAATTCAGAAATCCTGCATGCAGCAGTGTGTGTGTGTGTGTGTGTGTGTGCAGGAATGGAGAGAATGTGCGGGAGGATCCCACAGACGTTTACTACATGAATGGAAAAGTGAGCCACTTTACTACTTTCTCAGCAAATCTTTCCCAAAAAAAACACTTGACACACACACAAACACTATAGACACACACTATAACACACACATGCACATTTCATGTCAACATTAACACACACATACACTTTTTACTTAGTTCTTACACACTTATCTCAACACACACACTGTAAACATAAGCTTTTATTATTATTTTTTTTATTTTTTAGTATTAGCTGTATGTTTTAAAGTAATGTCTCCCCTGTGAAAGTAAACTTCCTACTTTTCTAATCAACTTTAAAAATGCCTCTTTTCTTTATATATTGTAAAGTAAAATTTCACTTTGTACTGTAAAAGTACATTTCCCCCCCCATTCCCCACTGTAAACAGACAGTTCTTCTTCTATCACCTACCCATCTATAAACTGTTTCTTATTACATACTGAAGTAAAAATCTTATTTTTAAATTAAAACTATTGAGTTTCTTTATCTACAAAGAAAATACATTTCTCTGTGTATTTGTCTCTAATAAAGTAAAGGTGGTATTTCTTTGTGAACTTGTGAAGTAAAGTTGTAGTGTGTGCTTAGTTTCTGTAAAAGTAAATTTCTTTAAAAGTAAAAGTAGTTAATGAATTAACGGTAATAGTGAATTTTTTATGCTCTTTACAAATTGCTGATTACGTTTACAAAATAAATGGATGTGTGTGACAATAAGCTCAGAACTCTGGGCTGAAATGGTTTCGAAGATGCTGACCTGGTTCCATAGTACTCGCAAATCTAATACTGTACACACACACATACAGACACACACATGTCACTCCCTTCCTCTGGCCATGGAGAGACTTCCTGACTCCATTGTACTGCAAAAGAACACTCACTAGACAACAACATACTCGCTTATTTGGTCTATGTAGCATTTTTTGTTATCTGAACAAAATATTTTTACAATAGAAATTTAGATTACTAATAATATTAATAATATTTCATTCTTATATAGCGCCTTTCACAAACCCAAAGTCACTTAAATACGAGATATTAGAATATTAAGTAATAGAGTATTAATTAAAACTTTCATTTTAGTGTGACTGTAAAAACTGTGTACTGTTTATTACTTGTGTATGTGTGTGTACTTATTACTTGCTTTTTTTATTTAGTTTTAATGTTCCAAAAAATAATTTATATATATATATATATACATACAGAGGTCGGACAATGAAACTGAAACACCTGTCATTTTAGTGTGGGGGGTCTCATGGCTAAACTGGACCAGCCTGGTGGCCAATGTTAATGTGCACCAGTGAGTGAGTGTGTTCAGTTGTAAGAGTGTCTGCTCAAAATACTGCAATGCACACAGTGTGTGTGAGTTTCAAAAGAGGACAGTGTGTGTGTCTTGCTGGCGCATGTGTGACCAAGTTAGCAAGTCTTTGTGATGTGTGTGTGTGTGTTAAGGGTGTGTCAGTGTGTGAACCTCCACCAGTCACGTAGTGACCTGTGTGTGTCCTGTGTGTAGGCAGTCCCTCTTTTTTTCCCAAGACCAAACATTCATGGCCCTACACCATACTATGACTGTGGTCTAAAACCAGTGCGAGTGCCGAGCACATTAGTACAGACACATATATATACATATACATATGTTTAGTTTAAACCACATAAGCACACATCTAAAATTAGTAAACGAGTGTCTAAGCGTCGTTGCCAGCAGTTTCCCACATTTCATCATGATTAGTTTCAGCTTCAAAATAATTTATACAGCTGCACTAAAAACAGACATAACAAGATGAACTATTTTAACAGCACTGAATTAAGACAGGAAAGACCAGTCTTCACATTCTCAGCACGTTTATTTCAATATATAATATGGAAAAGCTCTGAGCCTAACTTGGCAAAACTACTTTCTCATAATGCAGTATAGTATCTTTAGTATGTAAACAAAAAAAATGTTTGCTTCTTGATGTCTTCTTCATTTTGCTTCTTTAAAAACTATAGAGAACAATTTTTAACTATGAGGGAAATCTGTGGGACAATCTGAACAGTGTGTCTGTCTCATTTCTTGGGACAATGTCTGTCTGTGGGGGACAGTGTGTCTGTTGTAAGTGTGTAATCTGAGGGAAGTGTGTCTGTCTTAATAATTCCATACATATTACTTTTTCTTGGGACAGTGTTCTATCTAGGGTCAGTCTATTGAGGGACAGTGTTAATCTCAATCAGTGTGTCTATCATCAACTGTAAACATAAGCTCTTTGTGTTTTGTGGGACATTTTTTGTGGGACAGTGTTTTTAGTGTTCTGTCTGTATGTCTTCTGTGGGACAAGTAATGTCTCCCCTGTGAAAGTAAACTTCCTACTTTCTTAATCAACTTTAAAAATGCCTCTTTTCTTTATATATTATAAGTAAAATTTCTGTTTAATTTAAACTGTAAAAGTACATTTCTCAAAATTCTTTGTTAACTGTAAACAGACAGTTCTTCTTCTATCACCTACCCATCTATAAACTGTTTCTCATTACATACTGAAGTAAAAATCTTATTTTTAAATTAAAACTATTGAGTACACACTTTATCTACAACAGACAAATACACACACACTCTGTGTATTTGTCATCACACATACACAGTAAAGGTGGTATCTTCTTTGTGAACTTTGAAGTAAAAGAATTAGTTAGTATTAGTGTGTAGCAAATCTATTTGGCAACCGTAAAAGTAAATTTCTTTCCAAAGTCTCAAAAGTAGTCTAATGAATTAACGGTGGAATAGTGCATCAATTTTTTTATGCAGTGTCTGATTACCAAATTGCTGATTACGTTTACAAAATCCACCACCCACAAATGGATGTGTGTGACAATACAGTATCAGAAACTCTGTCTGGACCTGAAATGGTATGGTCAGTCGTCAATGGTCAGTGAGTGTAGATACACTGTATGAAACAGTAATGTTGAGTTGGTGGGTTGTATAAATCATTAAAGACTGTATTAAGCAGTGTAGTGTAGTGTTGTATGCACAGTGTGTGTGTGTGTGTGTGTGTGTGTGTGTGTGTTGTACATACGCAGCTGCTACCCAACACTCTGTTTGATGTAAATAAATTTTGCCGTGTGTCCCCATGGCAACATGCCGGTGCTCGGGCGCGGTGACTGCTGATGAAACAGTGCATATTTACACCCCCCCCCCCACACACACACACACACTTATCTTTCATCCCTCTCTTCTAGATATGCTCTGTTTCCACTCTCCTTCAAACCTCCAGCAGCTGTGCCTGTTTACTACTGACACACTGAGAGGTGTAGCAGCCCTCGGAGTGACATGTCCCACAAGGTCCTCCTAGTCCATGTAGCATTCCTGCTCCTGCTGTAGCGCTCCGTCGCTCCGGACGTCAGTCTTCAGGTTTCCGAATGGCTGGTTCCTGATTCCTCCGACTGTCTACACCCATCTTATGGCTGGTCTTCCTCCTCCCTCACCTTCTTTTTTGGGGCACTAGCCAGTCCCGCAGTTTTCTAGAGACCGATACCTTTCCGAATGATCCGTCTGATCGGGAATGGTTTTCCTAAATCCGTCATTCAATCCCGAATGAATGGGATCAAATAGTACTCACCCATCTACTGTACTTCTGCTCAAGCCACAGACACTGTTCCACATTCCCCGTCTCAGGACAGACCCCCCCACACACAAATACAACGTAGGTCTGACCCGCACTCGTCTGTTTGTCTTTGTTCCCCATCCCTCGTTTCTCCCAAAGGGAATTTCACTCCTACTTCAGCTCTATCGTTTCCTTTAACCTACACCCACCAAACCGCATGTCCTCACTCAGACCCCCAGACTCTAATCCACAGCCATACTGACCCTCACTCCTCTATGTGTCGTTTATTCATCTCTCATTCTTCCCATACACACACACACACACACACACACACTCATTTTAGCAGTCGCCTAGCGATCACCCTGCACAGTCCTCAGGGTATGCACTTTTCTAGTTGGTTCATATTATTTGCCCCGCCCACTAGTGCATATTATTCGTGGTAAGATTATCACCTTATCAGCGAATACGTAGTATTACGTTCTCCGACAGTCACGGCTACTCACCTGCAGATGGTGCGGTAGGGGTGGAGGTAGAGTGACACCAGGCCTTCTGGATGTGTGACTACAGACCGTTCATCTCGGTGCTGACCACGGTGCCTCCACACACGGATTCGTTGGGCGTCTCCACCAAGACTAAAGCGGGACTCGTCACTGAAGATGACCCGCTGCCATTCTGTCACTCCATGATGGTCTGGTACGACACCACTGCAGTCTGTGGTGACGTAGGCGGTCGTGGGTGTAGTCCGGCATTGTGTGGCCAGCTGGAGGTGTTAAGTGTGAGCCTGTAGGGTCTTTAAGATAACCAAAGACCAGTTAGTTGGGTGTGTCTAAACTTTGGACTGGTAGTGTTTAGGCTTTGTGCCATCTGATTATTTTTATTTATTTATTTATTTATTTATTTATTTATTTATTTATTTATGTGTTTGTTTGTTTGTTTGATTATATAACCCAATGATTCAAGTAGGGTATACACAATCAAAGCCCAGAGATGAAACACTGATGGCCAATAGTATCGGGTCGATACAGCAGGTATGGCTTTGGCTCCATTTCGGTTCCCCAGGTAAAGGTAGTGAAGACACAAGCCTCGAAGACTCCTCCACCCTTTCTTCTGAGGGTGTAGGCCTGTCCACAGCAGATGCAGTGGTGTTTAAAGTTTAAAGGTCACTGATGCAGATCCTCTCTCCCTCTTGGTGGACTGTCCTCCCACGACCGGGGTCAAAGGTCACTCTGACTGTTATCTGCACTGGGATCTGGGCTGGCCCTCGGGCTCCCACCACACACAGTAAACAAAAACAAAGGAGTTTACATTCCAGCCAAGCCTCCGCCCCCCCCTGAACTGAAGCGGCCCGAGCGTTGAAGGGAGTCTCTGCCTAATTAAATGGCCATTCAGAGTGGCTCGGTGTCAAACCAGATGTCCAGCTCTGAAAGCTTCCACACAGGAAGCTGAAATCGAATAGCCGTGAATGCACTGCCGGATATCTGAGAGGTGGTTTTCAAATTTGGGTGTGAAGTGCATTCGGGTGGAGGGATACATGTAGGGGCGTTGTAGGGCCATATAGTCCCCAATGAGAACTTATACACACAGAAGACAGGTGTGGCCTCACCTGGTGGGTTTGGACAGTGAATAAAACGGCTGTGTGTGTGTTGTAGACACGGTGTCCCCCGGTTCCATTCACCACCAATGTAAAGGGTGTCTACAATCAACCTTCTCACACCAAACCCAGTGCTGTTTTGAAGGCCATTCTGTATAGCTGAATTAGAATTAGTCTCTCTCTCGCTCTCGCTCTCTCTCTCTCTCTCTGATTGGCTAGCCCTCTCCCCTGGTCAGTAGCTCCGCCCCCTCGCTTCCCTCTGCCCACCGCGAGCCCTGAGTCTGGGAGTTATGTGAGAGAGTAGCGCGCGGGGGGGAGGCTTGTGTACGCAGCGCGCGGGACCCGGACTGTGAAGCTGTCGTTCTGCGTGCTGTTTGTCGGTGATTTGGTTTTTTTTTTTTTTGGGCCGTGTGTGGTGTTCGCTCACCCGCCTCGTGCTGACCGGTCGTCCTCATGGCTCGCGCTGCCCCTGCGGGTCTCGCGCTACTGCTGCCCGTGCTGCTCGCGCTGGCGGCGGGGCGTGCGCGCGCCTTTGGCGTGGAGGAGGACGCGCGCTGCGAGCCCATCCGCATGGCCATGTGTTTGGATCTGGGCTACAACCAAACGCGCATGCCCAACCTGGTGGGGAACGTGCTGCAGTCGGACGCGGAGCTCCAGCTGCAAACTTTTACACCTTTAATACAGTACGGCTGCTCGAGCCAGCTTAAGGTAGGGGGAGGCGCGCGCGCGCACACACGCGCACGCTCACACACACGCTTATACTTGTTTATATAGCGAGTTAGGACGTGAGTTCTTATGCATAACACACACACACGCATATATGTAAAGTGAAAGGGAACTGTGCATCTCACACACACACACACACACACATACTTGTTTATATAGCGAGTCAGGACGTGAGTTCTTATGCATGTCTCGTACACAACACACACACACACACACACACACACACACACACACACACACACACACACCCACACACACACACACATATATCAGCAGCATTGCCTGCTTTGCATGGAGTACTGCAACACTGACAGACAAGAGACTACACCAAGCCTACCCCAGGAGAGCAAGCAGTACCTTCAAGTTCCCAATTTCCTGGGGGGCCAATACTTATACAAACACGGCGGCAGTTTGGTGACGGGGGGACAAAACTATGCATGTTTGGGTTATAGTTTCCCTCGGTGGTCGGGAACGACCGCAGCGCAAATCCGACATTTCCTCTGCTCCGTGCTCTCCCATTAAACAGACTCACTCCACCGTGTTCCATCATTCCACACGAAAACAACACCCTGCAGTAATGCAGCCTCGCCGCGGATGATATATGCGTGCTTCATGTGGAAGTGATGAAGTAGGTTTGGATCCAGTCGTTTCATCGCCTCCCATTCTCAGCACATGCTGAGCGCTGCGAGCACACGGTGGCTGGTACTGTGCTGTGTGCGGGTGTGCATCGTCTGAGCGGGTCGAACACATTCCTCCCCTTTTAATCACAGTGTCTGTTATTGGGCTGGACAGTCTGTCGTTTACTGATCGGTAGTGCGCTTTAACCTTCAGTAGCATCACTGCTGTAGTCAATGGGAAGGAATATCTTAACTTCAGTAACTTCAGTAACTTCAGTACATAGCTAATAACTGTGGTTGTATTGCTATATTATATATTTAAAATATGCATTATATAATTGGTGTGTGTCAGTAATTGCTTATATGCAGTATATAGCAATATAACAATATATAACAATATAACCACAATATGCAGTAATAGAATAAAAACAAGTAACTATGTAATTGCAATATGTAGTAATATAACTGCTATGTGCTATACTCTCTCTCTAAAAAAAAAAAATATATATATATATAATAAATAACACATATTTCGTAATATATGGCAATATGTAGTAATATAACCGTAATATGTACTGATGTAATCAGAACTTGTAGCAATATAATCTCAGTATGTAGTAATGTAATTGCAGCAGGTAGTAATATGTCGCAATATAGGTGTTGTAAAACAATGTGTTGTAACAGAATTACAATATATATCAATATGTAGTCATATATTCACATGATGTAGCAGAAACTTTTTTTAATAGGTAGTCAAGTAATTGTTAATTGTAACATGTAGCTATATATGTTTGCAGTATATAACAAAATATATTTAGTAATATAATTGCAACTTAATAGATTTGCGATATGTAGTACAGTAATACAATATATAGTATGATACAACATGTAGTAAATTATAAATAAGTGAAATAACATGTAGCTGTGTGATTGCAACATACAGCAGTATAGTCACAATATGTGGTAGTATAATAAGAACAAAACAACAACAAGTCAGAAAATACCAATATGTCGTCATTTAAACAGAACATCTACAATATAATTGCAGTGGAATCTTAAAAAATAGTAGTAATGGATTGTAATATGTAGTAACGTAATTTGCAATACTTTATGCTATAACTGCAACCCATATATAACTGCAGTATATAACAATATATTTGCAATATGCAGTAAATATTATTATACTAATATAATAATATAGTCTATTAGAATATAAACGTACTAAATTATAAATAGGTCAAATATAACAGGTAGCAATGGAATTGCAATATATAGATAGCTGTTTTCACCGGACTGCATGATTGTATCCGTAAACTCCATACAGAAAGGCCCCGGGCTGTCTGGCCGGGGAATCGAACCCAGCCCCTACTGGCTGTGAGAAGACACAATGCAACTCTGTATATTTATATATATATATATATATATATATATATATATATATATATATATATATATATATATACACACACACACACACACACACACACACACACACACACACACCAACACCAAGAATTATTAGTATTGGTATATATGCCAAGATGATGTGGGCGCTACATCCTGAGTAAGTGTGTTCTCATATTCACCCTGGGGCTGGTTTGGTGAGTACTGTGCTACGTAAGGACTAGTGGAATTAGGGCTGCTGAGGCTTTACATGACCCACCTCACACTGTGTTGGTTTCCCACTTTCTCTTTCCTCGTTTGGTATACACCACACCTGTTACTGGTCCTTCAGTCACTCCGCGGTCCATGTTTCGTCTTTCTCTCCAGTGGTTGTTTACATGCACACCACAGAATGTAAACGTTTTTGGTCTGAGGTTATCGCCCCTCGTGTGTTTTCGCCCTGATGTCATTTTGCGCCTGCGTCTGTGTAAATATGGGTCTGTTTATTATGAGTACACACTGGCCGGGTTTTTTGCTACTGCACCCACGCAGCTTGTGTAACCCCCATAGAAAAGCACCGACCAACAAAGTGGGACACTCTGGAGCAGGCCCACAAGAGCCTAAGGTCAAGCGTGGGGTAGGGGCCTCCAGTGTTGCGGTGTGAAGGAGTGGAGCTGGGTTCTCTGGGGTGATTGAGCTCCAGTACCGCTGGCATGAGTTGGAGTGATCCATCACTAGCCTGAGCTCACTGATGCTCACTCAGTGGGAACCGTACAGCTATGCTCCATCATCTCGTCTAAAGCCTTCCCTGAAGACTGGAGGCTGTAACAGCAGCCCAAACTCCATATCAGTGCCCTTCATTTCAGAAGACTGGTGTAGCTGAACTGTAGCTGCTGGTGTGGTAGAGTCAAGGTGCGGTACACAGTGACCCGTGGCATGTGCCACGGAGTGACCAATGTACCCACTCCCTCTTCTAATTTTCCCGGTAAACAGTGACTCATGTACTTTCTCCTTTTCCTCTTTCTTCTCAGTTTTTCCTGTGCGCGGTGTACGCCCCCATGTGTACGGAGAAGGTGCCGGTTACCATCGGCCCGTGCGGCAGCATGTGCCTGGCAGTGAAGCGGAAATGTTTGCCCGTGCTCCAGGAGTTTGGCTTTGTGTGGCCGGAGCTGCTGAACTGCAGCCTCTTCCCTCCCACCAATGACCAGAACCACATGTGCATGGAGGGTCCGGCGGAGGACGAGGCGCCCTTCCATGCCGTGCGGCCCATTTACCCGCACGAAGAGGAGTGCGTCGCGCTGGGCGGGGCCGGCCCGGAACAGTACGCCTGGGCTAAGCGAAGCGCCAGCTGCGTGCTGCAGTGCGGATACGAGGCCGGCCTGTACCGCCGGCAGGCCAAGCTGTTCACGGACGTGTGGATGGCCGTGTGGGCCGTGCTGTGCTTCGTCTCCACCTCGTTCACGGTGCTGACCTTCCTCCTGGACTCGGCTCGCTTCTCTTACCCGGAGCGGCCCATCATGTTCCTCAGCATGTGCTACAACGTCTACAGCGTGGCCTTCTTGGTGCGGCTGACGGCTGGCCGCGAGCGGATATCCTGTGATTTAGACGAGGCTGCCGTACCCATTCTTGCGCAAGAGGGTCTCAAGAACACCGGTTGCGCCGTGGTCTTCCTCTTGGCCTATTTTTTCGGCATGGCCAGCTCCATCTGGTGGGTCATCCTCACGCTAACCTGGTTCCTAGCCGCTGGACTCAAGTGGGGTCATGAAGCCATCGAGATGCACAGTTCCTACTTCCACATTGCAGCCTGGGCGATCCCGGCCGTCAAGACTATAGTGATCCTGATCATGCGGCTGGTGGACGCGGACGACCTCACCGGGCTTTGCTACGTCGGGAACCAGAACCTGGATGCCCTTACGGGTTTTGTGGTGGCACCCTTGTTCACCTACCTGGTGATTGGGACGCTTTTCATCGCTGCAGGGCTGGTGGCACTCTTCAAGATACGCTCCAACCTGCAGAAGGACGGGACAAAGACAGACAAGCTGGAGCGGCTGATGGTGAAAATCGGCGTCTTCTCCGTCCTCTACACCGTGCCTGCAACCTGCGTCATCGCCTGCTACTTCTACCAGATCTCCAACTGGGCTGATTTCCACCAGACGGCACGGGACTCCTACATGGCGGCCGAAATGCTGAGGATTTTCATGTCCCTCCTGGTGGGCATCACCTGCGGCATGTGGGTGTGGTCAGCTAAGACCCTGCACACCTGGCAGCGCTGCTCGTTGCGCCTGCTGCACTCACGGAAGAGTGGCCGTGCCCAGCAGGGCAGCGAAGGCTGGGCCAAAGCTGGCAAGGGCAACGAGACTGTGGTTTGAAAAGACAGAGCGGGTGAGAGACAGAGACGGAGAGAGAGAGAGAAAGAGAAAGAGGTTGGGGGAAGTAAATGAAGGAGGGTAGAGAATCAGGGATGGGATCTAGAAACGAAAACTCAGTGACTCAAGAGCAAGAAACAAAAACACAAGTGAAGGAAGAGCGGAGAGAAAGAGCGAGGGTGGCATAAATAGAATGAATGGCTCCACCTGGTGGTCACTTTCTGCAACTGCGCCCACAGCCCAACCACCCCAACTCCCTCCTTCTCTCTCAGGATAGAAGCCCATGTAGCAGCATCAGCTCCTCGGCCATGGACATGCAGAGAAGTCTGACCTGATGATTTTTACACTGGACAGTGGAGCAGTAGAAACTCGGCAGTGGCTCTGCAGAGTGGCGCCGCAGCGGGCAGGGTTTAACCCGAACCCTCTGCCCGACCCTTTTGTTGCTTTAACACTGTGGTAATGCAGCAAAGACACCTGGGAAATATTTGTTTTCAGTCCTCAGCGAACAGCACTGTTTACCTCGCACTGAGACATGGCTGTCTGGTCTTGTTCGTCTTCCTTTAGTGAACCTTTGTACTGGCAGCTAGAACCCTGATGGGCCAGGATTCTAGAACCTTACCCCTATTAGTACTCCATAACCCTACCGGATTTAGTGTTAAAGAACCAGGCCAGAAACCTGCCTGGTTCAGGAGCTCTGGAATGCAGCCCACATTGGAATTTCAGAACTCTTCTTGGTTTAGGAAGAACGCTAGAATCTGACCTTCCAGAACCTGGTCTCCAACCCAGACTAAACTGTGTTTGGTTTGGTATTCTAGAACCCGGACTGATTTAGGATCTATTTCGGAATTCTGGAATTCAGTTCGATTGAGGAATCTAGGACGTTACCGGGTTTATATGGGTTTTGATGTTCTAGCACTCTGCCTGGTTTAAGATTCCGGAAACCTGCCCATAATTGAGTTCTGGAATCCTGCTTGATTTGGCTTTCCAGAACCACACCTGGTTTAGGTGTTTGAGGAGTCTAGAATCCTGCCTGGTTTAGGAATTCTGGAATTCAGTCCACTTTGGAATTCTATACCCTTTCATGATTTGGGACTGTAAGGTTAGACCTTCTTGGACCCAACCAGGAACCCTCAATCTGAATCTCACTGGACTTGGTATTTTAAAACCCAGCCTGATTCAGGATCCATTCTAGAATTCCAGAATTCCGCATGATTTAGGGTTCTAGGTTTTTTAATGGTTTTTAATGATTCTAGAACCCAACCCCTTTTTTTAATGTTCTAGCACTGCCTGGTTTAAGATCGAGTTCTGGAATCATGCTTGATTTGAGTTCCTAGAACCATACCTGGTTTAGGTATTTCAGGATTCTAGAATCATGCCTGATTTAAGACGTCTGGAATCTCTGTTGATTTAGGGTTCTGATTTAGGACTCTAGAATTAGACCTTTTTGGACCCAACCGTGATCCCTCAATCTGAACCTTACTGGACTTGGTATTTTAAAACCCAGCCCGATTCAGGATCCATTTTAGAATTCCAGAATTCCGCATGATTTAGGGTTCTAGGTTTTTTGATGGTTTAGCTGGTGTAGGATTCTAGAACCCACCCCCTTTTTAACGTTCTAGCACTCTGCCTGGTTTAAGATCCCAGAAACCTGCCTGTTGTTGAGATCTGGAATCCTGATTTGACAACTGGTTGAGGTGTTTCAGGGGTCTAGAATCCTGACTGGTTTAGGGGTCTGGAGCCAAGCCTTGTTGTCTAGGTTCTCAGTTTCCCAATCAGGGATTAAACTTGGATCACATTTTCCAAGTAGGGTCACTATTCAGGGTGGTTTACAGTCCAGGACTAGGTTTTAGCTGTCCAGGAAACCGACCTTTAGTGTTCCAGACTGTTGGAAATCCTGACATCATTCAAGCTCAGCACGGAGCCGCTGTTCTCCTTTCACACGTAAATCTTAATGATGTAGTTTCGACTTCGGATATGAAGCTTCCCTATTTAACACGCACACACACACACACACACACACACACATACCCAACGCACACACACACACACACACACACACACACACACACACACACACACACACACACACCCAACACACTGTGTTTTGAGTTGTTATGTTTCTGTGAGACAATCGTTGCCTTGGTTAGGTGAATGTATGCAGCGCTGTAAAATTCTATTTTTACACGATTATGAAAGTGCCTCACTCTCACACACACTTCCTGAAGATCTTCTGGATGAACCTGTACAGAAAGAAAATGTGTTTAGTTTTTATGGTTGTCGTCTGTAATGTATTATAAAATGCTAATTTATCTTTGTAAAAATCTCAACAAAATCTACAAAAAACAAGTTTGTTATTTAAGAATGCTTTTTGTATCAAATGAGGAGAAATTAAACTTAGGTTTTCAACACAGCGCCTGTGTGTGTTTATGTAAGCTCTGTGTGCGGGTTTATATCACACTGTGGCGACTAGAACCTGTTCAGATACTCACGTTAAAAGAGGTTAGGGTTGAGGTTACGGTCATGGTTAGGCCAGTAGCAGTCGTGGTGTAGGTCTGAGAAAGGCTCCCAGAAAGTCATGTAAGTGTATGCATGTCCCCACAATTCACAAAAACAAGTGTGGGTGTTTGTGAGTTGTTTGTACACCTGTGTGGGTTAGTTTTATGTCACATTATGTGGACAATATTCTGTTCATATTCCCGAATTAATTAATTAAATCCTAAAGGCAGGTTAATCTTAAAGTTAGGATTACGCTTAAGGTCAGACCATTAGTAGTTTGAATTAAAGTTTGGGCAAGGAAAAGTCTATGTACGTCCCCACAATTCACAAAAACAAATGTGTCTGTGTTTGAGTTGTGTGAGTTAGGCTTACGTGACACTGTGTGGATAATAATCTGGTCATATACTTGCATTAATAATAAAAGGTCAGGTTAAGCTTAACGTTAGGGTTAAGGTCAGGGTCAAGGTTAGACTAGTAGTGGTTCTGATTTAATTTGGAGAAAGGCTTCTGGAAAGTAATGGAAGTCTATGTCCCCACATTTCACATTAACAGTGTCAGTTTAGGTGAGTTGTGTGTGCGGGTTAAGCCTAAAGTGTGAGTCAGGGTTACAGTTAGACTATTAGTCATTTGGATCAAGGTTTGGCCAAGGAAAATAATGTACGTCTATGTAATGTCCCCACATTTCACAAAAACAAATGTATGTGAGTCAGTGTGCATGTAACACGTGTTGAGGGAAACTTTTGTCATTATGGGGACCTGTCCTCATTGGTCGGCAGAAATTTAAATACATCTTAAAGTGCGGTTAAGCTTAAAGTTAGGGTTTACTTCAGGGTTAGACTAGTAGTAGTTCTGATTAAGGTTTGGGTAAGGCTCATTGTTTATAGACGTTGGTGAAAAACAAATGCTGTGTGTGTTTCCACATGTATGTTTTAGGTTTATGTCACATTGTAGGGACTTTGTCACTGGTCCCCACAATTTAAATAATTAAATCTTACGGTCAGGTTAAGCTTAAAGTTGGGGTTTAGGTCAGGGTTAGACAAGTAGTAGGAGTTCTGGTTAAAGTGGTCTAGGTACAATTGTCCCCACAATGCACAAAAACAAACATGCATTAATAAAAAGGTGTGTGTGTGTGTGTGTGTGTGTGTGTGTGTGTGTGTGTGTGTGTGTGTGTGCGCGCGTGTGTGTATGCGCATATAGGGTCAGTTTAAGAGATGAATTGTGATTCAGAGCGAACAATCAGCTGGTCATTAGCCCAATGCTTCAACAATAGCTCAGCTGTTTCTAAACAGTGCTGTTAGCATAACGAGCCAAACCTGCACAGCTGGAGTTCATACATTCACAGCTGGGCATGTGAACGAGCAGTCCAAAGCAGTGGAGTGGAGTGATAGGCGGGGCTGTACTAAATCTAAAGAGAGCTAAAATCATCTCAGGGTCATGACCCCAGAATGGTCAGGTCCTCACTTTGTCTTTTCAAATATAATTTCACCTGGGACGATATAACGGACACCTGTGGCATAATTAATTCCACTGTATTCAGTTTGCTGTGATGTCATTGTTCGTGAAATGGGAAAATAGAAAAAAAAAAAATTTCACACGACAATGCCTCTTCATTCAGCTCGAATGATAATCTCTTCTGTGTAGAAATGCAAATATAATATGGACTACATGTTACTATGGTTACCAACAGGTAGTTCTGGGAGAACTGTGAAGTTTTTGGCTGTCAATATCCATTACACCCAAACAACACACCACAGCAACATACACTACCAGTCAAACGTTTAGACACGCCCCTCTAAACAGAGGTAGTTGGCGGTCTTATAGACTCTACAGTGGTACACTGAACAGCTCCACCTGCTGAGAGTCTGAACCAGTCCATATCCTGATACACCACCTCTACTCCTGATGTACACAGTATGATCCTCCTCCATATCTCCACCTCTAATATATATTTAGTGGTGTAAAAACTTTGATCTCTTTTTCTGCACAGTGTAAAAGCTCTAGTTCTCCTTTCAGGTTAGTGAATATTCATGATGGACCGACCAATAGAATCGCTCCAAACCTACTTAGTAATAAACCTTGTTCTATCAGCTCCACTGCAGGGTAAGGAAGCTGCTCCATCCTCCTGTACAGCTCCACTCTGGAGGGGGTTAAGGTGGACTGTATAATTCCATTCTGGAAGGGTTTAAGGTGGACTGGATGATTCCTTTCTGGAGGGGTTTAAGGTGGACTGGATAATTAAATTTTGGAGGGTTTTAAGGTGGACTGTATAATTCCATGAGGTCTAGTCCAAGACTAGACCAGATACAAACACTACACAATCCCTCTTAAATACAAATATTATCTTGTCCAAAACGATTTCAGGTAGATATACTATCGTGCCCAGTACAATAGCACACATACGGTATAATAATGGGCACTACAAAGAGAAAGAATAATATTCCAGCCACCTGAAAGTGAAGGTTTGAAGTCTGAAATGGGAATTTCCAATGGCAAACTTACATTCCTTTGATTTCTGCGTACACTGAGATCATCCGTTTTCTAATTACTCTAGAAATTTACTGAGCGGTCTATGGGTTAGGTCCAGGGAAAACTCCACTGGGGGTGTGCTTTTGCTTTCAGGACAGATTTCAGAGAACCTACAAAATCAGACCTACAGAGCAAATTACAACTGTAACCCTTATACGCAGTACAACACGAGCTAACGAAGCAAGAAGGGTTACCGTTGTTGCTTTGATCTTCTATCCACTTGGCCTTGCACAGCGGCATAGTGGCCTTTAGAGAGGTTTGGTTGGGCACGCTGGACCGATATGTAATCGTTTGTCGTGATTGGTGATGGATAACACCACTAGTGAGTCACCGCACCGTGTGGGAGACCGGGGTCAGATTCCCGGTCCGGGTGACTATACGGCACTACACCAGCAGCGAGACCCCCAACACTACCTTGGCCTACCTGTAATTTGATTATCCTTGTAAGTCGCATCACCTAAATGCCATAAAAATAAATAAATAAATAAATAAATATGCGATGGGAAATTTATTTATTTATTTATTATCTGGGAATGATCCACATCCCAGATAATATTTGGTCAGCATTTCCGAAGTTTCAAATGATGGATGGGGTAGATGATGAGATGATGGGATAAATCTATAGGCAAGTCTTGTGGAATGGTATTTGGGTGTTAACCGGGTATTCCTCCCTCCTTGCTCCTTCCCTTTAGTCTTCTGGGAAGACTTGGAATGGATCGGAACGTTACTGTGAGGATTTGACTGGGAATTAGTGAGGTTAGGTACTGACGTTGGATGATCAGTTCTAGATCACTCCAGTAGACACTCGATGGAGCTGTAGACACTCACTGTGGAGAATGCATTATTAATAAAGTTATCACTTAACTTGCGGGTATTCCCACAATACTCAAACTACTAAATCCTCCATCTGATATCAGCATCCGGTAGCTACCGGTGGAATATGGTTCAGGAACACCACTTGGGGGCTCTGCCGGGCAAGCTACCAGTTGGATATTGGGGAGAACCCAAATGCAAAGCGGTCAAAACGTTGGGGAAAAAAAAGGAATGGATGAAATGTCAATAAACAGACTTCACCAGAGGTGGGGTTTGAAACCAGGCGACCAGGTCAAAGGGCAGACAGCCTATCGCTTCACCATCGGACCACTGTGGCCAATCTTTAAACAGAAGGTGAATAAAATGGGTGGAAACTAAATATAGGTGGGGAAAAAAGACAAGCACTGCACAAACCCACCCCAATTCAGGAAAGGTTTGAGTGGGAAGTGGGAAACAAAGGATGCCAGGGGAGAGCAACCCCAAGTCAGGGATGGAGAAAGCTCTCCCCTATGTAGTAGAGGAAAGATTCAAGAGCGGTATGCAGAGATGTCTGCCTCGATGGGCACCATCTTTAAACTCTCCAGCCAGAGGAACAAAGAGAGGGAGGGGTGAGAAAACCCCTAACCCCTCTGAGGCACATGCTCAGGGATGAGGGTGAGACCTCAGAGCCCTCAGCAGAAAGGAGAAGGAGGTTTTTGATTTTTCTTTATGAAAGAGGAGCACCAACACTTCCAACCTTCCGAGAGAAGAAGAACAAAAGAGAGACATGAGGGTGAGCTCAAAAACTCTCAGCCCTCTACCGGTACCGGCCAGGACCTCACACACACCTGGTGTAGCAAAGACCCAGCAACCCAGCCCGCTTCCTGAGAGGTATATATAGCCCGTGCTCCAGGTGCAGGGGGTTAGGACTGATTGCTGGTTCCCCTGGTGGCCAGATTAAGGCTGGCACCCACGCCAGGCCTTACAACATCTAGTTGGCTATATTTAGTCTAGAGTGTGTCACTAGGTAGAACCGCACCATTAATATGACAAGTGATACCGAACTCTCACAACGAACCCAACGACTGATCTGCTGAGGTTCTGTAGAAGGAGAAGAGAAGCGAAAGGCTGTTTTTCTCTTTTTATTGGACATGTACGTCATCCACATCTTTATAAATACGAAATGGCAAAAGCAACTTTAAGGTACATCTGAAAAAACACATGGTGAAACATTTCCCTAAGAAAAAGAGAAAACGAGGAAACCCTGAAATCCCAGACAGAGCTCTGAAAGGTGGGCCAAGTACACAGGAACGCACTGTTCCTGCACGGGCTTGCTGGAGAACATACAACCCAAATAAAGCAGTGTGAATGGTGGAGTGGGGGAGAACATGCTAGAGAAACCGGTGGGGGGGAACGTCGTGTCCGATTTCGGAAATCCGGGAACGGTCATCAAGAACTTTTGAACCAATGAGTTGTTCAGCCAATCATCATGGTCAACATGGCAACATGTTATCACCACTGTGGGTAAATGAAGAGGCAGCACTTCTATAATGCTGAATATGGACCATAAGAAGACCTATTACCAGAACCTTCAAACAACAACAACAACAAATAGCAGTGTATAGCAACTGCGCAGTAGCTGATCGGATGTCAGTCCATTACTGGATCTATTCGTTCATTCATTTTCACCAGGTAATATTATTTGTTATGTTATTATTTGTTATAATTTTATAATATTATTTGTTTTGTTTTGTTTATTCAGTAAATATTGCAAAACGTATCATGACTACTGGATATTTGCCATATCGCCCACCTTTACAAAAAGGTACTACCAGGAGGCTTTCGAATCTCCTGGATCGCTAAAGAACCAGACTTAAGAAACTTTCAGAGGTTGAAATGGTGCATGCTATGGTATCCAAGGTGGCTGCTAAGGTGTTGGGAGAGGATATGATATTGCTAGGTTGCTGCTATGGTACTACAGGTGATTGCTAGGGTGATGCTCGGTTGCTGGTAGGATATCCCAGGCGGTTGCTGGGGTGTTCCTGGGTGGACCCTATGGTATAGAAGTGGCTACTATGGTTTCCCAGGTGGTTACTAGGGATTGTATGGTGGTTGCTTTGGTGTTCCCGGTGCCTGCTAGTGGGGTCGGGCTGCTTAATCACTAATGAAATATTTATTTTCCCATTCCTGCTGTAAAAAAAAGTTTTGATAACAATTTTTTTCCCCCCTGCAAACAATATGCGGTTTTAAGGATATGACATTCATGTGCAAGTCTCCATGTAAAAGCTGAACTGCTTTAAAGGTTACGAGAGCAAGAATAACTTAAAGCAAGTTAGCTGCAAACAAAGGTTCACATATTTAAAAAGGTTCTATACTAATTCAAGGGTTCTTCCAAGGTTCTTTACACTTACATGTTTACCACAGCAATTCTCTAAGGAACCATACGTCCCTCATCTGCGTAACATTGGCATAAACATCCCATAACTGTGCTTATGTTACCTTCACATTAACATTCCTCGCTGGAGGAATCGTAATGATGTCGGCCATAGCGCTTGTCATGATAGTCACGTTATGGGAATGTTACAGATCGTGTTCTATCATGACAACAGCATATGTCAAGGCTATGCACCATGGTTTCAAGTAAAGTGTTACCAAACCATCCATTTTCATGACATGGAGCAAAGAACGCTTTTTGGCACCTCTCTTTTAAAGAGTATAGAACCAACGATACATATTTACATTACCTCTCTCACTGAGAACTGGTTTCGGAAAACTAATAACATCAGCCATTTCAAAATGGCTAAAAAAAGAGAAAAGAGAGTGACTGGCACCTTCTTTATAAAAGAGGTCGATGGAATTTAAAAAAAACGTAAAAAAGTAAAAAGAATAAAAGAGAACAATAAAAAAATAAAATAAAACAGTAACATTTTCAGTCAGAAGAAATGAAAGTGCAAGATCACCGCCGAGCGCATAAAAACACTTGTTCTTCTTTTTTTTTTTGTTGGTTGTTTTTAAACCATACGTCCAACACTGACAGTTTCCCCTGAGAAAGGCAAAAGTACCTTTAAAGTCAGTTCTAAAGTGCATCAATCCCTGGTTGGTTCCCATTAATGTGGAAGTAGCCGTGCTGCTTCCAGATTACTGGAACTACCGCACACCTGAGGTGGCCTGAAACGGCGGGGAACCTTCAAACGTCAGTAAAATACAAAAGTGGAAAGTGAACAAATCGTAACTGCTGTTCGGTGCTCGTGTGTCTGTTTTCCCGCTAACTATACGCTAATGAACGTAAATGAAATCAGACAGTTTATTTCCGATGAAAACGATTAGCTAGCTTCATTTCCAATAGCCCTGAGAGCTCTCCACCTTTCACAGGTTAGCTTCCAAACTGAAGATGCGATTAGCTTAGCGAGCTAACTAGCTAAAGCTAAATTGGCTGTTGTTTTCGAATTTTTGCTTTTTCCGAATGTGTAGTTTTAGAGAAACAGGCCTAAAGCTGTAGCTTATATATTCGATTGTCTGTTAGTAAGCTAATTTAGCTGAGGTACGTTCACAATCGAGGTAAGCTAATGGGTTAGCTTTGGTGGCGGATAAGCCAAGCAGAACCTTGAGCTAAATATTCAACTTGTTTACTCTTAGTATTTTTATCAATACTTGTACTTGCGTTCAGTATTCAAGTGAACTACCACTACAGCAGCAGTGCTTTTACTTTAAGTAGGAATTTCCATCTTTTTTCTTCCCCCTTCGGACAACCTTCATCACAAGACACTTCTTTCAATATATAGTATCCTACTAAAATAAAATAAAAAATTGAAAAATATAACTGATAAAAAAGCATTTTTACAGTATTTACAGTAGGAAATTTCGAATGGCCCAGTCCTTAACATGGTCCCTCCAGTGCTCAAAGCAATGCCTGCAGTTCCACTGCGTCGGTCCATTGTACTGTAATGTCCACTGACAAGTCCTCTGCACGGCCACTCTGCGTGCCATCAGTGGGCACTGGAACTGTAGATCCGTTTCCCATTTCCACAGGTCATGGACTCTTGGGGACCTTCAGGATGCTCACAGCTCAGGTACAATCTCGATGGAATCAGCCAGCCTGGTCCAGCAAAGGAGAGGGGCTAGTTAGAGAAAAACACACACTGCTAGTCAGCACCCTGCCCCCGATGTATGTGATCATAACCATAGAGAAGCCTATTCCACCCCAGCATAGCTGATGATGTCAGCAGTCCTTTGTTCTCCAGAACTTGTTCTAAAAAACATTCTTTTTAACAATAATTTTAGGTTCTATAACGTTAATAAATATTTGCTATGGTATCCCGGGTGGTTGCTAGGGTGTTGCAAGGTGACTGGTATGGTATCTTGGATGACTGTTAGCGTGCTACTCCCTGGATGCAATGAGACCCAAGCTATTGCTAATTGGATGCTATGGTATTCTAATTAGCTTGTTAGAGTGATGATAGGTAGTTGCTGCAGTATCCCAACAGGTAGGACTACATAATCACACATTAGGAGTTTTGTGTTTTTTACACTTTTACCTGCCCTATTTCAGCTCGCGGCATTCGCTGCATGTGCAGATGTCCTTGTAAAAGCTTCCCTTATGAAACGATAATATATGGCAATGTATTGGAAAATATAGTGTATTATATATTAAATAATATAATGGCATATATGGGAAACAAGTGCATATAGTTTGCATATATTTATATAGTTATAAACATATTACAATATATTGTATAATACATAAGGAATTGCCGCTTTTCATATATTGTATGTATGGTAGTATAATATATATTTTCTTATATACTGTAATATATTTCATTTTATATGTAATAGACATCATATGTATTTCTTCATATGTTTCTCTTTATATATGTGAGAATATATACATGCTATATATTGCCACATGTATGTATGAAAATATTCTCACATATATAAAACTATATATATTACCAAATATGCAAACACATATGGAGAAATACATATAATGTCTATTACATATAAAATGAAATATATTACAGTATATAAGGAAATATATATTATACTACCATACATACAATATATGAAAAGCGGCAATTCCTTATGTATTATACAATATATTGTAATATATTTATAACTATATAAATATATGCAAAATATATGCACTTGTTTCCCATATATGACATTATATTATTTAATATATAATACACTATATTGTCCTATACATTGCCATATATTATCGTTTCATAAGGGTTGTTGGTTGCTTTAAAAGCTAAGACAGCAGCCAACACTAGCTATCGCCTGTACTGTCTAGTATAACTCTAGTATGATCATTATTGTACAGTATTGTATAAACTGTGTATATACAGAATCATAAATGTTATTATATATATACTATTATAGTATATTAAAAATCTGAAACGCTTCTGAAAGAAAACCAGTGGAAGCTGGAGTGGAGCTGCCTTAGAACAGCGCCCTCTGGAGGCTATCTAGGGTAATAATATGAATATATTTAATCACAGCAGTGTGCGTGTGTGTGGGTGGATGTGTGGGCGGATGCGTGGGTGGGTGAAAGGCAGTAATACTCACTTTAAGTGAACAACTTCGACAGGCTGGTGATCAACTGGGGTGGAGAGAGAGAGAAAGAGAGAGTTTAAGGTTTTTAAATATTCCTTCATTTATCATCTGAACATTGATAACACAGCACATTAGTTAAAGGCTATCCTGACTGTATTACATGTGCTGCCTGATGTCTGAGATATTGTATCACGGTGGTTTTATAAATGAATTGGACTAAAACAAATATATTAATAGCACGTTATATCATATAATATGAAAATATATACACTCCACTATATTGTAAATTCCATTCATTGTTGAGGGATTCATGGAGGGCACTGTGAGGCATAGTATTCAACACTGTTTTAAAGGGTCTGCATTTGTATTATAAACATCCCCTCACCCATGTGACTGTGTGTGTGTGTGTGTGTGGGGGGGGGGGGGGTTTGTGTGTGTGTGAGTGTGTCTGTGTTTGTGTGTAATGTGTGTGTGTGTGTTTATGTGCATGTGTGTATATGTATTTGTGTGTGTGTATTTGTGTGTGTGTGTGTGTGTGTGTGTTTGTGTGTAAGTGTGTGTGTGTGTGTGTGTGTGTGTGTGTGTGTGTGTGTGTGTGTGTGTGTGTGATGTGTGAGTGTGTGTTTTTGTGTGTGTGTGTGTGTGTGTGTGTACCTGGTTGCTGTGGACTTCGGCACAGTCTCCTCATTAGAAAAGCACTCAGGAAGATGAAAATGAATAGAAAGAGCACCACACTAGCTATGATCACCTTCACAGTGTTTGGAGGAGAAGAATGTTGAGGACCTGCACAAACACACACATTTCTATTAGTCTACATCACTTACTTCCATACATTACAGTACAGACGTCTTACAGATTATATATAAAGCTACTTAGGAGGGTATACACTGAGTATACACTGTCTCATTAGGTGGAGTGTATAACTGTAAGCTCTAAATGTAGGTACTGTGGTATAGACTGAGTCTGTTCTACAGTTTCTCATTAGGTGGAGTGTATAACTCTAAGCTCTAAATGTAGGTACTGTGGTATAGACTGAGTCTGTTCTACAGTTTCTCATTAGGTGGAGTGTATAACTCTAAGCTCTAAATGTAGGTACTGTGGTATAGACTGAGTCTGTTCTACAGTTCCTCATTAGGTGGAGTGTATAACTCTAAGCTCTAAATGTAGGTACTGTGGTATAGACTGAGTCTGTTCTACAGTTCCTCATTAGGGCGAGTGTATAACTCTAAGCTCTAAATGTAGGTACTGTGGTATAGACTGAGTCTGTTCTACAGTTTCTCATTAGGTGGAGTGTATAACTCTAAGCTCTAAATGTAGGTACTGTGGTATAGACTGAGTCTGTTCTACAGTTTTCATTAGGTGGAGTGTATAACTCTAAGCTCTAAATGTAGGTACTGTGGTATAGACTGAGTCTGTTCTACAGTTTCTCATTAGGTGGAGTGTATAACTCTAAGCTCTAAATGTAGGTACTGTGGTATAGACTGAGTCTGTTCTACAGTTTCTCATTAGGTGGAGTGTATAACTCTAAGCTCTAAATGTAGGTACTGTGGTATAGACTGAGTCTGTTCTACAGTTTCTCATTAGATTGAATGTGTAACTTGTATTACTTGATGCTGGGAACAAATCAGTCCATTTATATCCAGAGAGGTCAGCAACGTTTCTGGATGTTGTTAATAAATGACCCTCTCTGTGAATAGTCCTGACCTGCATTTGTGGAAGCAGCACTAGACAGTGTTTAATAATGGTGTTTCGAAGTATTCCCAATCCTCCACGGATATATGATGGATTTTAATGCAGTCGGAGGTCAGGCCTTTTCCTTCACGCACCTCTCTGGCTTCTCTAAGATTTTTTAGCTCTGGATTTTTAGAAAAGTGGCCTCGACGCATCTTAAGTCATAAAGGATTTGGCCTTTTTTCCTAAATGCTGATTTCATATCCAAGAGTGATTGCATCACATGTTTCATAAGGTTTAGAACATTTCACAACCTTCCTAGTCTCTCAAATTTTTGGAAACATGTGGCTGGCATTTTAATTCGGGAATACTGTGTATATTTATGAGGGGAAAAAGCGTGCGTATCTTGTGTTTGCACTGTGTTCTTTTAAATACAGACAAAAATAAATCATTTTATAATATATGTCTAAAAAAATGTATATGTATTTCAGACCTATCAGACACATTTGTATTCTATTATAATATTGTATTGTACTTGTGGCTGATCTGCTTGTATGATATTATAATTGATATAATAATAATATTATTTCATCATAAAATGTTGTACAATATTTTAAAAAATATAATTTATTTTTATAGAACTTACTATATTATTTTATATCAATTTTAATAATATAATATATATTTTAAATAATAATATTTTTATTGAATAGAAATTAATGCTAATTGGAACCATTGCCACCAGATGGTGCAGTCCTACACCTTCCCTCCCCATATAAATCGTGTGTGTTGTGGTCATACTTACATATGATGAGTGGAAGGGAGACGGCGCCCCCTACAGAACAGCTGATGTTAGTGGGCTTTGTGCAGTTGAAGCTGTTGGTTTGGGAGATGCTATAGACGCCAGGGGGCTTGTCGGTCGTGCTCTCGCTGCGCTCTTTAAACAGTAGGTGGCTTTTACCACCCTCCGACACCGTCCAGGTCAGGTTGCCTTGTGGGTAACCCCCGGATGAAGAGCAGTGCAGCACATAGCTCATCTGACCTTCGCCACGGTCACTACTTTCCTGCACGGTTAACGTGGGAACGCTGTAGTCGGCTGGTTAAGGAAAGGGAAACAACATAAGGGACTGACGCAGAGGAACAAAATTTCCAGAGAGCTGAACTGTTTCACTTCCTCAGAGCTGCATTAACGCACACAGTGCTGCCTGTTGCCTGACTGTTCTGTTGATGACCTAAAGCTAATTTGGCTACACATGACCACGTAAAGCGACTTCACCTTGGATGCATTGAAACCATATCACCCCCGTCACACAGGTAAAGGGCTCATATCATGGAAAACCACAAAGCTCCTGTGCTCCTGTGACACATCTGCATATAGCTACTTGCAAAGACGTGGACGCCCGGGTCTGATGACGTATAAAAAAACGAGTACATAAACAAAGAACACGGCCGTGTGCAAAAGTAATGGCTCACTGTCCATTTTACCAGCTCTACTGACCATACAGGAACACTGAGCATGCTGTGTCTGATCCACTCACACCAGCACCACACACACTAACACACCTTCACCAACATCAGTGTCACTGCAGTGCTGAGAATGATCCACCACCCACATCATACCTGCTCTGTGGTGGTCCTGGGGGGGGGTCCTGACCATTAAAGAACCGGGCCCAGATGGACTACAGCCTGGAACTATGTGGTCAGTGGAACTGATAAACCGGATATGGAATGTTGATACATAGAGGGGTTTTAAAGTTACGGCTGATCGGTGTATCGAGTCTATAGCAGTTTAGCCCCGCCCACTCATGCACAGCCAATCAGAACAGAACATAAAGCTGGCACACAGCTTGGGTAAGGCCTAATCTCAGTCTGCATCATCCGAACACCTGTACTGTGCGAGAGATATGGCAGGAGTTTCAAGTTTACACTACATGCGCACAAATGACATCTCTGCCCGCTGACCTCTGAGTTATGAGTCAGTGGGTTTCTACTCTCTACTGAGTTCATGGAAACATGACTGTCCGTGCTGATCGTGTGTATGAGCCAGGTGGAGCAGTAGTATGTAGACACTGAGAAAGTTTTAACCCATGCCATTAAACGTATAAGGCTGAAACAGAATAGTTGCACTGGTGTTTGTGATGTCACACATGGAGATCATCTGCATATATCACTCTTAAAGGGACAGTAACCTAAACAGCCTGGTTGATTCTATATGGTAAGTGAATTATGATCGTATAAGTGGGGATTAAATAATACATGACACAAGAGAAATGAAGAATATGGGCCTTATAGGGGATACGCCACTGGATGTAAACTCAATCACACACAGCCTCATTAAAAGACTGAACAGAAATAGCAGGACAACCTCAGCCTGTGTAATGGTGTGTGCAGGTGAGGCTGGTACCTGTAACTGTGAGATGAAACTGTGTAGCGATCCATGGGCTGAAGTTGTTCTGGGGCACGACATAACATGCGTAGTCCCCCTCATCGGATATGGTAAGGTTCCAGAAATCCAGACTGAGCGCTGTTCTGTTAAAGCTGGTTCTGGGTTTGTACTCGGAGAGCATCCACCCATCCACTGACTGGCCGCTGTAAAAGCCGTTCACAAAGATCTGATACTCTCCAGAGAGGTTTTTCCGCTGAAAGTAAACGCCCTTAAACTGCGTGCTTTCAATCTTGCAGGTCAGCTGCACGTCTCCGCCCACTTTGCCTCTCACCTGCTGCATTGCGGCACCATCACCTATACCCAAAACAGAGGGTTCATTTTAATTTCATTGAAATGTACAGAATCATCATGCTCGTAGAGTTTTAACGCCTGGACACTAACAAGTTAAAACCGTCAACATCCTGAAAGATTCGCAATGACCCCAAGTTCCTAGAGAAACATTGTTCCCTCTGTTCCTTCTGCAGGTTCTAGATCCGCCACCGGTTGTGAATATGAACCACAGTCTAGGCAGGCTGACACGCTTCAAAGCGTCATACATTTCCTGTTATATTTAATTATAGTTTATGCTGGTCGCCACTTTACAACGTTCATACAAAGGTTGTATGTTGCTATAGCTGTATGATAAGGAATAGGGGTTCTTGTGGCTTATTGCTTTGAGCTAATAGCTACGCGATTAAAAAATACATAAAAAATAATAAATAATAAATTATATATATATATATACACACATACACACAAACTATACTGAGTGTAACTCGGGTCTTCAGCAGTGCTGTGAAGGGCATACAGGCTGTTATACACTCCCAGAACCAATTTTAATAATCCCTCTCTGCTGTTTCCTCACAGCTACGCACCGGATTTACATATGCTGACCTGCCCTGGGCCTACACAGGGTGAGCACCTCGCTAAAGAGTCACAGAGGGTCTGCGATCTGCTCTTTAATGGGGCTCAGTGGAGTGTAGCGCACTCTCTGATCTAATCTCATATCCTAAAACCTCAAAAGAAACTATGAGGAAGTAAAAGTGAGAAACATGAACCCACATGTTCTTTATCATGTAAGTGCACTAATCCCTCTACCTGCACGGGACAGACCCCTGTCCTCATGCAGGGTTGGGATGATTATTAGTTTTAACGATTAGGCATTATGGACAACTGAACGATAATCATTCAGTAACTGTTATTAGCATTAGCGTTGTTCTGAAAGGTACTGGTCTGAACAGTAAACACTTGTTTACACTTATCTAATCTGAATACAACTATATGTAATATATGACATCTTATTTTAGATTAAATGGACACTCATCATTAAAAGAACAGCTGCACCCAGAAGGAGTCAACCAATAGGGATGAAATTTGGTGTGTTGCTTTGACATGATGAGACTGAAGTTTCACGCTCGGCCAGGCATGTGATGTAAGCAAGGACGGGTCTTATCTCTGTACCGGACTGACCCAACAGCCACCACTACAGACATCCAGAGAGCAGTGGTGTCCTCCATGAGTCATCCTGTTAGTGCAGCACCATTGGCAGACGGCTGCACCACGCAGGACTACATGCACACAGACCGTTACCACGACTGTCCTTAACACCACGTCACCGTCACCAAAGACTGCAGTGGTGTCGTACCAGACTGTCATGGAGTGACTCAGAATGGCAGCGGGTCATCTTCAGTGACGAGTCCCGCTTTAGTCTTGGTGAAGACGCCCAACGAATCCGTGTGTGGAGGCACCGTGGTCAGCACCAAGATGAACGGTCTGTCGTCACACGTCCAGAAGACCTGGTGTCCCTCCACCTCCACCCCTACCGCACCATCTGCAGGAACTGTGTGAGGATGGTCAAGCTGCATGGGATGGATTATCACATTAGGAACCTCTACAGCTCCATACCGAGACGTCTGGCGTGTTGGGTTAGCAAACACGGCGGCCCGACGCCATACTGAGAGACAGACTTCTGTATGTGTAGCTCAATAAATATTGATCATATCAGTCTAAATTTATCATGAGTTATTGATCCTGGTCACCTTTATCTTCCTTCCGCACACACCTGCACTCCCCCACCTCCTTCTGGGCGCAGCTGTTCTTTCAATGATGGGTGTAAAACATGCATATGTAATAGTAAAAGGTCAGACGAAGCCATTCTTACCACAGGTGACTGGCCACAGTGCTGAGATGAGGAGCAGGAATGGCCTGATGTCCATGAAAGGAAGAAAAGACAACAGTTTGCATAGGCAAATATCATGTAATATAAACAAACATCACATGACTAATCACTGAGGTCTGGGTCCTGTATGGTAGCAGTTAAACCCCTTTATTAATGTATGAAATGATCTTTGAAACAAACTCATTTTTACCGAGTTCCCAGTTTTCAAGGTGAAAATGGTTATTAATGACTGTGTATGTGTGTTACTAGTTAATTCGCAGATGCGTTTGGCTATACAGTCCTAATTGCCAGAAAGCCACATTGCCAGAATGTGTCTTATTGGAGGAACCCAGTATGTATTACTTTAACCATTTGAATTAATGGAACTATGGAAAACAGTCCAGATAATTTAACGATGTGTGCAAACTCTTGATGGGTTAGAAAACACTTCCTCTTTCCTTTCTCTGTAAACTCTCCACCAGCCCTGTCATTTCGCTCACTCAGCTCACTTCAGACTTGTCAAAACCAGAGAATGAAGACTCATGTAGTTTTACCCCTAACGGAGCGTCACTCTCACAACAAAACTAACAGACTAGTTCCACACCAGTGAATTACAAAAACCCTTTCCCCACCAGTATGTAGCCTCTGCAGCAAGTTGGCTATGGTGTCCAAAGTTGGCTTCTCTAGTTTTAAGACTGGAGCTACAAAATCTAATAAGCTAATAGCCTACTAGCATCACCAATTAGCACAATGCTAACCGCATACCTAAAGCCCCAACCCTTGTACCAATGATCAGTATCTCTGATCAGTATCTCTAATAAACTTGTTTATGTAGTTTCTGACACCGTATGAATCACTGTTCTAGAATGAATCTGAAGTTCACATGAACTGAGGTACGTTAGCATGGCAAACAACAGTAGCAACCACCTGAAAGACTAAAAAATTGAAAATTGAAAAATACGTTGTAGTCCTACAGTTACAGACTGTAGTCCATCTGTTTCTCTGTATATTGTATTACCCTGTTCTTCTATGGGTCAGGACCCCCACAGGACCACCACAGAGCAGGTTATGTTTGGGCAGTGGGTGACCAACCCAAACGATGCAGCCGCAGATGAGCTATCGTCTCTGACTGTCCATCTACAAGGTGGACCAGCAAGGTAGGAGTGTCTAATAGAGTGGACAGTGAGTGGACACAGTGTCTAAACACTCCAGCAGCACTGCTGTGTCTGATCCCCTCACACCAGCACCACACACACTAACACACCACCACCACGACAGTGTCACTGCAGTGCTGAGAATGATCCACCACCCTCTGTGGTGGTCCTGACCATTGAAGAACAGGGTAATACAGTATACAGAGAAACAGATGGACTACAGTCTGGACCTGTACACCTAGATGCTCCTAATAAAGTGAACGAAGCATGTATGTCTATGTATCAAGCCCATAGCAGTTTAGCTCCCACTTAACCCACTAAAGCTATTAAGAGGTGATAAGGAGTGTTTCAGTCCAGGCTGACTTGTGAATGAACCACAGCCAATCAGAACAGAGCTGATGTACATATGTTACATATATTAGTCCTAAAGGTGCGGTAACAGAAACCGGCTGTGGAATATAAAGGGCTTATTAAGAGACATAAGTGGAGATAAAGGGTTAAAGCTCTTAGCAGAACTCGGCTTTGTAAAGAAGAAGACAGACGGGGAAACAAGTTTAAACAGAAACCGCACAAACAAGGACACAGTTCACGCGCTGTTAAAAGTCCTGGGATCCCCCTAGCAGGGAGCGCCGGGCGAGCCAGCAAGGGAAATGGTGTTTCAGATTTTAACTGTTCTCAGTTTTACAGTTCTACTCTAAAAAGAGAGAGAGAGAGAGAGAGAGAGAGAGAGAGAGAGAGAGAGAGAGAGAGACAGAGAGAAGCACAGAGAGAGAGAGAGAGAGAGAGATAAAGATATAGAATCTGTGTAATGAGAGAGGAAGAAAGTAAGATAGACGAGAGGAATGAAGAGAGAAGGAGAGACGGGCAGAGAAAGAGAAAGCACTGTAAACATTTACACTCCACATTCTTTCCCAACACTGTAGTTTAGAGGACTGTGCAACACCCACCCAACACACACACACACATACACATACAAGTACATAAGCGCATACATGTGCACAGAAACACACACACACACGCTCCTACCTGATCATGTCTCTCAGTGTGCTCTGTGTGTGATGTGTACAGAATGAGTCCCCTGTGTGTTTTACTCACAGGCAGCAGCGCGGCTCCATCTGAACTGAACCGAAACGGGAAATCATCTCCAGCAGAAACTCTCTGACATCATTTGGTTTCTCCCTCAAAAGGGCGGGGCCGAGATGACCTCATAGGGAATCCCCCGCATGCCGCTGGTGTTCACTGTGTCAACGAACTAACATTGCCACACACACAAACGCACACACACACACACACACACACACACACACACACATACATACATACACACACACACACAAACACGCGCACACACACACACACACACACACACACACAGTAATTCGGGTATGTGAGTGCGAATGCCTTTCCTGTGTGAACTAGTGAGTTCAAAGATTAAACACATTCACACAATCACGGTTACCGCACCTCAACCCTTATCTTCGCTTTCCACCACACGCTCACGATAAACCCATCCCACAGTCTCACTGTGAACAGGCGGCTTTGCCTTTCACCGCTAACCCCGATCCTTAACCTCCAACCATGACTCTACGCTTCTGTCTGAAAAGTAATCAACAAGTCTTTAATCTCTAAATCCTAACAGTCTTAATCTGATTAACCATAATCTATCACCCTAAAGCCCTACATTAATTCCTAATCTCTTAACCACAGTACCTTAATCCTAAACCCCATGGGTTTAACCCTAATCTCTAACTCCGTACTTGTGACACTACAATACAGACTCTCTACTGTTACACTGTACAAACCCTCTACCCCCATCCATCACTTGTATCCAGTACTCCCTTAACATCATGTGTGTAATATAGTGGTCCTACCAGTCACAGGGTGATGCTTCCTTAATCACGCTGCAGCCGAAATGAAGACTGGAGAAGCTGAAGAGCAGTGTTCATACTGTTAAGGGGAACAGAGAGAGACGGGGAGGGAGGAAGGGAGCGGGAGAGGGAGAGAGAGAGAGAGAGAGAGAGAGAGAGAGAGAGATGAATGAGGAAATGGTCTGAGCTGCTGTTTGGAGTCAGTGTGCTTTAGTATTTGATTTTCGTGTCGTTTAGTCAAATCCATAAATAATAAACCCACCATACAGTCACACCATACCCACAATAGATAAATCAAAAATGTCCTCACAGTGAACCCACCATACACTCAACATACACCCACCCATCCAAACCACTGAACTCAGGTGCTCCAGTCACCTCCATGGTCACAGGTGTATAAAAAAACCAAGCACAGGCACTGCTTCGACACACGTTAGTGAGGGAATGGGTCGCTCTCAGGAGCTCAGATCCCACAGGCCACGGTCAGGGGGATTGTTAGAAGGTGAAAGTGATTTTGAACGACAACAACATGAAGTGGTAGGCCACATACAATGACAGAGCGGGTCAGCGGATGCTGAGGTCACCAACTTTCTACAGCGTCCATCACTACAGACCTCCAAACTTCATCTGTCCATGGATGAGCGAGTCTGGTGTGGAGGAACTGGACTGGCCTGCACAGAGTCCTGACCTCCACCCGATAGAACACCTTTGGGGTGAATTAGAGCCGAGACTGAGAGCCAGGTCTTCTCATCCAACATCAGTGTCTGACCTCACACATGTGCTTCTTGAAGAACGGTCAGAAATTCCCATAAACACATTCCTAAACCTTGTGGAAAAAATTCCCAGAAGAGATGAAGCTATAGCTATAGCTGCAAAGGGTGGGCCGACATCATATTAAACTTTTAACATATTAAAATATTAAGTTCATATGCGTGTGCTGGAGGACAAGCAAATGCGTTTGTCATACAATGTATGTTCAACGCACTCACCATAAACTGGAAACGCATTCACTAAAATCAGGACTTAGTGTTTGATATTTATTAGCATTTATTACTAGTTTTAGAGGGAAACAGCCGATGGTAGCTAACAGCTAGGCTAACCGTATTTCAGGTGAACCGAGCAGCATTAGCAGCAGCTAGCTCCAAACAGTGGATACAGTAATAACTGCTCTGAGATAAATGTGGGTGTAGTGATTGTAGTGGGATGTGTGTTCATCAGAATGAGCCTCAGAAAGTTAAATATACAGTTCTGAAGATTAATAAGAGATGAACTCGCTTTAGAGGATCAGTTTTAAAGAGCAATACCCGAGGGCAGCTAACAGCTAGGCTAATCGTATCTCAGGTGAACCGAGCAGCGTTAGCAGCAGCTAGCTCTAAACAGTGGGTACAGTAATAACAGCTCTGAGGTAAATGTGGGTGTAGTGATTGTAGTGGGTGTGTGTTCATCAGAATGAGCCTCAGAAAGTTAAATATACAGGTCTGAAGATTAATAAAAGATGAACTCGCTTTAGAGTGAACTAGCCGAGGGGAGCTAACAGCTAGGCTAACCGTATCTCAGGTGAACTGAGCAGCGTTAGCAGCAGCTAGCTCTAAACAGTGGATACAGTAATAACAGCTCTGAGGTAAATGTGGGTGTAGTGATTGTAGTGGGTGTGTGTTCATCAGAATGAGCCTCAGAAAGTTAAATATACAGGTCTGAAGATTAATAAAAGATTAACTCACTTTAGAGGATCAGTTTTAGAGTGAAGAAACCGAGGGTAGCTAACAGCTAGGCTAAACGTATCTCAGGTGAACCGAGCAGCATTAGCAGCAGCTAGCTCTAAACAGTGGGTACAGTAATAACAGCTCTGAGGTAAATGTGGGTGTAGTGATTGTAGTGGGGTGTGTGTTCATCAGAATGAGCCTCAGAAAGTTAAATATACAGGTCTGAAGATTAATAAAAGATGAACTCGCTTTAGAGGATCAGTTTTAAAGAGCAATACCCGAGGGCAGCTAACAGCTAGGCTAACCGTATCTCAGGTGAACCGAGCAGCGTTAGCAGCAGCTAGCTCTACACAGTGGATACAGTAATAAAAGCTCTGAGGTAAATGTGGGTGTAGTGATTGTAGTGAGGTGTGTGTTCATCAGAATGAGCCTCAGAAAGTTAAATATACAGGTCTGAAGATTAATAAAAGATAAACTCACCTTAGAGGATCAGTTTTAGAGTGAAGTAGCCGAGGGGAGCTAACAGCTAGGCTAACCGTTTCTCAGGTGAACCGAGCAGCGTTAGCAGCAGCTAGCTCTAAACAGTGGATACAGTAATAACAGCTCTGGTGTAAATGTGAGGTAACTGGTCATGTGACTGTATTAGTATACGACACTGTAGGTCAGAACTTGTTCATGGACTGTGTACTACACACACTGTATACAGTGTGCAGTACCGTAATATAGAGTATACTGTATAGTAGTGTATCATTTCAAATATAGCCATGGTCAGTGTCACACAATCCAAAATCACCTGCCCTTTATTTTTTTCTTTTCATCTACTAAATATTTGTGTGTATGTTGTTTATTTATTAAAACTCTTGTATCTCCACAGATTCCACCTACAGTAGATTACAGACACTTGCTTCTACTGTGAAACGTTACAGTTACCGTGCTTCATAAACAAACCTCTCACCCTCCAGAACGGGATACGCATGATATTCAGGGTGAAGTCATCTGCCGTATAGGCGATAACAGGTTTTGTTTGTCCCCGTGGTTCGTAATCAGACACTGAGGGGGATTTTCACATTGATTTCACTTTTTTTTCGGTTACCCTGGAAGTCCAGACACGGCTTCCGTTATTTTTAGAAAAAAACAAAACCTGCAGCGTCGAAAGGTCACTTCTGTTTACAAGCACTTTATAAACAGTAATGTCCTTTTGACAGGTGAAGTGTGGGTGTCACAGGTAACTGTGAAGACGCACATACCATCTTAACACTTTTATTTAGATTTTTATTTAATATTTATTTTATTGCTTGTGTTTATTTGGCACTACAGATAAACTCAGATAGGGATGCGTAGATATCATTTGTTTACTTGCACTATATTCCCAAAAGTATACGCTCACCTGCCTTCACACGCATTTTTGATTGACATCTCATTCTTAATCCATAGGGTTTAATATGATCTCTGCCCACCCTTTGCAGCTATAACAGCTTCAATTCTTCTGGGAAAGCGTTCCCGGAGTTTAGGAATGTGTTTATGGGAAACCTTTGACCATTCATCCAGAAGCGCATTTGTGAGGTCAGACACTGATGTTGGTTTTATACAGCTGTGGCCATGGACGTGATTGGAACACCTGGATTCAGTGATTTGGATGGATGAGTGAATACTTTTGGCAAGATCTCCAGACCATATGTATATACCTTTGAAGGAGTGTCGAGAAGAAAGTAGGCGGAGATATTGAAAATGAAGGTCTAGATTTTTCACACTTTTTTTGCAGTACAGATCTAAATTCTATATTTTTAATAAGACATAATAACAGCAGTATATTAGCACAATCAAAAACTGCATCTTAAATCACTTTGAAATCAGTCTAATAAAAAACTAACAAAAATATGTTCTGGATTGCTGTGCACACGAACAATAAGCATTATTGTTTTTTCTGTTGTCTTATTCATATTATTGATGTTATAGATGATATTGATTTTTTTTTTTCATTTTTTCAAAAATAATTTTTTTATGTTGTGAAACATTTACATGCACTCCCTCCAGACGTGAGCCTGATCAGATTTGTTGAAGATGAAACTAATGAATAGCAAAACTGTGGGTGGAATCGACATTCTTCTACAATCAGACCTGACCAAATGCAGCTACAGTCATTTTACCAAACCTGCTAACAATAAACAATTACTGTGTCTCTCAGTCCCAATTATATAACACCACCAGCTCTGTGAGGCAGGGTTGGGCTTCACCTTAGCGTGAAGTCCTCATGAATGGATTAGGCGCTTGCTAACAGTTCCAGCGTATCTGTTTTTCCTGATAAATATCTCTTCTGCATCAACAAAGCACCTATTCTCTCAACTCTGCACTTCCAGCTAAAATAGTAATGCAGCTGAAATAACCCTGCTGTTATTTTAGGCCGCAAGGAACATCAATAATGTTCCGAGGTAAAATTGTATATATTTTTAACCATCCGAAAGTAGTTTAAATATATATTTAACCATCCGAAAGTAGTTCACATATATATATAACCGTCCGAAAGTAATAAAAATATATATTTAACCGCCCAAAAGTAATTAAAATATATATAAAACTGTCCAAAAGTAGTTAAAATATATATTTTTAACCGTCCGTAAGTAGTTCAAATATATATTTAACCATCTGAAAGCATATCAAATATTTATTTTTCTCCATTAATATTATCTTAAGCTCAATATTCATTGTTATCAAGTTTTTATGTCTTATAGAACATTGTTTACTTATGATTCAGAAGATTATTTTTATGTAAATATATCACTGATGGGTCAAACATGTTAAATTTGTCCTTTTCCATGTACATATTCACTCATTGAGCCCAGCAGAAAAGTTTTCATGATCCAAAAAGTCTTAACAGTAATTTCCCCATAGTTTTAGACTTGAAAGGAGTCGATCAGAGCCAGACCATAAAAGGAGGGTTAACATTTTGACCTTCCAGTCTTTCTCTTCTCTGTTCCTCTTAGTCTGTCTAACATACAGTATGTGATCCCGATTCCCGATTTTTTTAAAACGCTGAAGGGTATATATATATATATATATATATAGGGCTCTAGCTAATACCCGTACTAAGCTCTTTATATTTACATATATTTACAGGCATTTTGCTGACACTCTTACGAGGTTATTCGTTTTACAGGTGGGCCAGTGCAGTGTTAGGAGTCTTGCCTAAGGACTCTTATTGGTGTAGCCCAACATTTGCTACCTAGACTGGGATTTGAAGCCCCATCTCCCAGGTAGCTCTAGGTGGGTAGTGGTGTTAACGGCTGAGCCACACCCACAACTATGTGGGGAAAATAAATGAAGAAACTTAGAACCAAAATAGAGAGAAAGAGGGACCATTGGGTATATAGTTCACTGAGAGTATAGGCAATTAAAAGTGCATATCCCTGGTACATCTGGACCTGGCATTATTAATCAATGGGAACACAGATTGTTGTGGATATATGGCCATCGGCTTTGGGAATAAAGGACAGTGGGAACATAGATCATTCAAATACAGGGCTCTGGTGACAAAAGTCCCTGGGGAAATAGACCACTACGGAGGCTTGGTAATATCGGAATATGGGAACACTGACCACTGTGAACATACATCCCTTGGCATATATGGCCCTGGGAACACATCAGATACATAGGACCCTAGGAACAAAGGGCCCTGGGAGCGTAAGGGGCATTAACGGTCAGTTATAGTAGAAACAACCCTTAAAATTTGGTTGTTACCAAAACCAGAACCTGAGCACAGTGTTGCTCGGACCATGTAAAGTTTACCGTCAACAGTTATTTATATAATTAGGAATTTTAAATATTATCCCGCTCTGTCATGGATTCAAAGAAAAGAACAAATGAAGAGGTTTAAAGACCTGCAGACGCCATGGGCTGGGTTTTCAGAGTAAAGCAGAAGTCACCCTGGCCAAACTGCTGCCAGTGCTTCCCCCACCTACAGATCAAGACTCACTCCTCAATCATATCATGAAGCCAGGGATCAGTAATCTCATGCTTCAGCAGTGCTGACTCACTTGTAGCCTCAGTGTCCATCAGGCTGAAGACCCACAGCTGTCTACGACCACTGCTGGGTTCTGTTTCCTACAAACAACGGGCACGGTGCGACTGCAAGGCCACTCCTCCACTTTACACGTGCACTAAACAGAGACGGTGAGAGATAACAAACCGATAGCTTTGTCTTCACCGCACAGCGCAGCACTCACTTTCGGTTAATCATTATCAGGAGATACATTGCGAACCCTACAGCGGAACTGAAACCATAACATCATTTTATGCCTCAAGCAGCAATTAACTCTAGCCGGCTGGAATTTAGCTTTCACAAACTTCTGAATGATGAAGGCAATGAAGGCATGAACGTACAACCAAGATCCAGGCCAGTCAGGTTTACCTCCAAGAGGACTTCCATTCAAACAACATTCTAGCCTTGTGTGACTTTTGCAATTAGCTAAGTACAGTTAATTAGCATTAACACTATTGATCATATAATTAGCTGGTTAGCATAGCTAATGCTTTCTCATGTGGCTAATCACACAGCATGGCTGCAGCATGGTCAGCAGCCTTAAAGGTCATGCACTACTGAATAGATGAAAATAGAATACGAAGAAGGAAGATCATTCTGAAGTCAAGGTCATGTCTAGAATAGGAACTCTTGGTCTAAGTCATGTCTTCACCCGAGAAAACTTATCACTGCTGTTTTAACATGGGTTAAAGAGAAGCTCGTAGTGTGTACGTGGACTGATCGCCCACAATGCCACAGGAACCTCTGAACGATGAGGCTGTTAAGTTGGTAAAATGCTAATAAGGCTAAAGTAAGCTGACCTCGACCTAATGAGAGAAGACTGAGTGTATACCACAGTACCAACATTTAGAGCTTAGAGATATACACTCCACCTAATGAGAAACTGTAGAACAGACTCAGTCTATACCACAGTACCAACATTTAGAGCTTAGAGATATACACTCCACCTAATGAGAAACTGTAGAACAGACTCAGTCTATACCACAGTACCTACATTTAGAGCTTAGAGTTATACACTCCACCTAATGAGAAACTGTAGAACAGACTCAGTCTATACCACAGTACCTACATTTAGAGCTTAGAGTTATACACTCCACCTAATGGGAAACTGTAGAACAGACTCAGTCTATACCACAGTACCTACATTTAGAGCTTAGAGTTATACACTCGACCTAATGAGAAACTGTAGAACAGACTCAGTCTATACCACAGTACCTACATTTAGAGCTTAGAGTTATACACTGGACCTAATGAGAAACTGTAGAACAGACTCAGTCTATACACAGTCCACTACTAAGCTTAGAGTTATACACTGGACCTAATGAGAAACTGTAGAACAGACTCAGTCTATACCACAGTACCTACGTTTAGAGCTTAGAGTTATACACTCGACCTAATCAGGAACTGTAGATCAGACTCAGTTTATACCACGATATATACCACCTCATGGTTTCTTGTTTTTTTCATGTTTGTCTCTTAAATATTTCAGATCATCAAACAAATTTAAATATTTGTCAGAGACAACACAAGTAAAGATAAAATTCAGTTTTTAAATGAGGGTTTTTATTATTAAGGGAGAAAAAAATCCAAACCTACATACCCCTTTGTGAAAAAAGTGTTTGCCCCCTAGTTAAGACATAACTGTGGTTTATCACACCTGAATTCAATTTCTTTAGCCACACTCAGGCCTGATGACCGCCACACCTGTTCTCAATCAAGACATCACTTAAACAGGACCTGCCTGACAAAGCGAGGTAGACCAAAAGATACTTGAAAGCTACACACTATGCCAAGATCCAAAGAAATTCAGGAACAAATGAGAAAGTAATTGAGATCTCTCAGTCTGGAAAAGGTTCTAAAGCCATTTCTGAAGTTTTGGGACTCCAGCGAACCACAGTGAGAGCCTTTATCCACAAATGGCGAAAACGTGGAACAGTGGTGAACCTTCCCAGGAGTGGCCGGCCGACCAAAATTACCCCAAGAGCGCAGTGACGACTCATCCAAGAGGTCACAAAAGACCCCACGACAACATCCAAAGAACCGCAGGTCAGCGTTCATGACTCCAGCATAAGAAAGACACTGGGCAAATATGGCCTGCATGGCAGAGTGCCAAGATGAAAACCACTGTTGAGCAAAAAGAACATTAAGGCTTGTCACAGTTTAACCAGAAAACATCTTGATAATCCCCAAGACTTTAGGGAGAATACTCTGTGGACTGACCAGACAAAAGTTGAACTTTTGGAAGGTGTGTGTCCCATTACATCTGACGTAAAAGTAACACCGCATTTCAGAAAATGAACACCATACCTACAGTAAAGTATGGTGGTGGTAGTGTAATGGTCTGGGAGTGTTCTGCTGCTTCAGGACCTGGACGGCTTGCTGTGATAAATGGAACCATGTATTCCTCTGTCTACCAAAAGATCCTGAAGGAGAATGTCCCTCCATCTGTTCGTGACCTCAAGCTGAAACGAACTTGGGTTCTGCAGCAGGACAATGATCCAAAACACACCAGCAGGTCCACCTCTGAATGGCTGAAGAAAAACAAAGTGAAGACTTTGGAGTGGCCTAGTCAAAGTCCTGACCTGAATCCTGTAGAGATGCTGTGGCATAACCTTAAAAAGACAGTTCATACTCGAAAACCCTCCAGTGTGGCTGAATTACAACAATTCTGTAAAGACAAAAATTCCTCCACAGCGCTGTGAAAGACTCTTTGCAGGTTACAGCAAATGCTTGATTGCAGTTGTTTCTGCTTCATTTTAAAACTGTAGTTTGTGTTTAATTGTGTTGTCTCTGACTAATATTTAAATTTGTTTGATGATCTGAAACATTTAAGAGACAAACATGCAAAATCATTAAGGGGACAAACACTTTTTCACACCACTGTATACCACAGTACCTACATTTAGAGCTTAGAGTTATACACTCCACCTAATGAGAAACTGTAGAACAGACTCAGTATATACCACAGTACCTACATTTAGAGCTCAGAGAGAGCTAATTTGCTAATCAAACAGAGGCTATATGCTAATCAAACAGTGCCTATATGCTAATCAAACAGTGGCTACATGCTAGCCAAACTGTGGATATATGCTAACCAAACTGTGGATATATGCTAACCAATCAGAGTCTATATGCTAACCAATCAGTGGCTACATGCTAATCAAATAGTAGCTATATGCTAGTCAAACAGTGGCTATTTGCTAATCAAACCGAGGCTACTTGCTAAGCAATCAGAGGCTATATGCTAATCAAACAGTGGTTTTATGCTAATCCAACTGTGGCTATATGCTAATAAAAAGCTAACTGCATCTGTAAAATTACAAACCTCAGTGAGACAGGGATGACTCAGATAAGGCTACAGCCTACATCTTAGTCTGTCGTAAATAACATTGGCTAGGATGAACAATCTGACGGATTTCCACTGTTTTCCGGTTAGCTGTGAGACTTATCACCAAAAGTAATCCGAGATTTACTGTTGTCAAGTCGCGCTCACTCTCTCTTTTTCTCAGACATTAAAATGCTAAAGATTGTTCTTATTTCTGCAAAACAAGCACATACAAAAAGGACTTTTCATCATAACTTTTCATCTTAAACAATCCGCTTTTCTACTCCTTCATTTAAATTCTGGAATCATTAATTTCAGTTATATAAAACCAATTTAATTGTAGCTACAGGTATTAAGTTTTGAGTTTTAGTGTTATACAGACCATCACTTTTCTCAAAGAATATGTTTGAACTTGTGAACAAATAAACAAGGATCAATAGAGCTGAAAATAATTCCCTGAAATATTCCCTCCAATTATATTCATACTGAATTTATGAGCATCACTTTAATACCAGCTGGGATTTTATTTAGCACTGGTTTGGCCAAGCCAACTAAAAATTAGCTTACAGACTTCCCCCTTGTAGTCCAACTTACGTTGTAGTAAAATGATCTTAATGTCGACAGGCTCTTCTGAAATGCCAGAGTGACAATACAGGATTTAATTTCAGGAAGTTTATACAAAGACTGACCAAAGTTTTAGTGTGAGGTGAATAAGGTCACAGGCTGCGTCACACTCTGTCATACTGTTAACTTACATTTACATTAAGGCATTTAGCAGACGCTCTTATCCAGAGTGACTTACAGTCGTGCCTAGTGTTGGATAATTCTTCCAGCTGGTACAGGAGGTTAGAGCCTAAGCTCACCATGAGCTCAGACACTGGGGCCAGTGCTGATACCTAGAGAGATCAATACCCAGATAAATATGTGTATATATAAGCAAGTGCACTACCTGGCAACCCAAGCCAGCGCTCATACCTAGAGAAAATAATACAGACATATATATGCATAAGTGCACTACCTGGCAACCCAAACCAGCACTCATACCTAGAGAGATTAATACACAGACATTTATAAAGCATAACTGCACTACCTGGCAACCCAACCCAGCGCTCATACCTAGAGAGAATAATACAGACATATATAAGCATAACTGCACTACCTGGCAACCCAAACCAGCGCTCATACCTAGAGAGAACAATACACAGACATATATAAAGCAAAGTGCACTACCTGGCAACCCCGACCCAGCGCTCATACCTAGAGAGATCAATACACAGACATATATAAGCATAAGTGTACTACCTGGCAACCCCAACCCAGCGCTCATACCTATAGAGAAGACAGGTCATTATGAATGTCAGTGCAACACACATATACCTTACACCTCTACTGGAGCTCACTCACTGCAGTGTGTTACACAGAGACGGGTCCTCAGTCTGCGTTTGAAGACCGCGAGAGACTCCGCTGCTCGGACAGCCAGTGGGAGTTCATTCCGCCATCTGGGAGCCAGGACAGAGAAGAGTCTGGACGCTTGTCCTCCATGAGTCCTCAGGGATGGTGGGTCGATTTGAGCTGTACTGGAAGCTGGAAGGGCTCGAGGTACAGCTCGACTCTTCACCATCGCCATGAGGACGGAGGGGCTGGTCCAGTCTTGGCTCTGTAGGCCTCAGAGTTTTAAATCTGATCAGGCAGCTACAGGAAGCCAGTGAAGGGAGCGCAGCAGTGGAGTGACGTGGGTGAACTTGGGAAGACTGAAGATGAGTCGAGCTGCTGCATTCTGGAGCAGTGGCAGGGCCTGATGGCCCCCAGAGGAAGACCAGCCAGGAGCGAGTTGGGGTAGTCTAGCCTTGAAATGACCAGAGACTGGACCAGCAGTTGGGCGGCCTCCTGGGAGAGGAAGGGTCGAATCCTCCGGATGTTGTAGAGGAGGAACCTGCATGACCGAGTCAGGTTCGCTATATGAGCCGAGAGCGATAACTGGCCGTCCAGAATCACTCCAAGGCTTCCGGCATCGGGGTGATCCAGGAGTTCCCAAATGAGACGGCGAGATCATGGTGAGGACCTGTGCTTGTAACATGTGTAGTGTGACATGGATAGCAGGGTTTCGTTAACTGTGACCGTAAGGCTCAAACTGTGAGACGCTCGGCACGGTTAATAAAAGAGAAAAGTCCCCGATGAGTCTCTTTTAAAATCCACAAACTATTTCAGCAGAATTAAAGGCTGCGGATTTTTGGAGGTGCTTTTGAGCGCTGCCCTGCTAAATTCAGACCCCGTCCAGTAAAAAAAGAAAAAAAAAAAAGAAAAAAGAGAGAAATGACTCTGCAGGCCATTTAATTCAGCTAGCAGAAACGCTGGGAGCGAGTCTGAACAGCATTTTCTCTTCCTCAATCATCGACGGCCCATTCCTGTCCAGGCGACTGCTCCAGCGGAGTGGGACACAGCGGCCTGCTCATTCTGAAACTGCTATGGCCTTTTCCTTACTGCACACTCTAAAAGGTCAAAAGTGTGTGTGGGCGTATGTGTGAGTGTGGCGTGTGTGAGTGTGTGGTGAGTGTCTAAGGGTCAGAGGGGTTTTCTGAGGCGGTAACAGACACTCAGACAGTGACAGCGATTCCCTTTAATTACCTGACTCTTCTTCCTCCTCCACTTACCAGCATCAGGCCCATAGACTCGGAGACTACATTTCCCAGGATGCCAAATCACAGCAGGAAAATTCCATGCATGCCAATCATAGGACTCGACCGATGACTCATAAACAGAAGCACACATCCAGCGTGTTATCACTCCGCCACTATAAACACACACACACACACACTCACACACACACTCACACACACACACACACACACACACACACACACACACACTCACACACACAGACACATGCGCTCACTTGAAAAGTCACTGAGAGGAATTTCAGGGCTTTTCCAACAACTCTCTCTTTCCCCTCCTCTCTCTACTTCTCATAAGTTCCTGTTCTCTTGCTTACCTTATCCCGGTTCTCTTGCTTACCTTCTACTCCTTCACTCTCTCTATCTCTCTATTTCCTGTAGTCTGGTGAGAACCTGAGACCGTGAGAATGTTGGGAAAAAACAAACACCTGCCAGTGTTACACAGTGTTAAATGACATATAAAGAAATGCTAACCAGACAGGCTAAAATGCCAGAAATGCTATTCAAACAGTGGCTAAATGCTAATAAACAGTTACTAAATGATAATCAAAAAGAGGCTAAATGCTAATAAACAGTTACTAAATGATAATCAAAAAGAGGCTAAATGCTAATCAAACAGTTACTAAATGATAATCAAAGACAGGCTAAATGCTAATAAACAGTTACTAAATGATAATCAAAGACAGGCTAAATGCTAATAAACAGTTACTAAATGATAATCAAAGACAGGCTAAATGCTAATAAACAGTTACTAAATGATAATCAAAGACAGGCTAAATGCTAATAAACAGTTACTAAATGATAATCAAAGACAGGCTAAATGCTGATCAAACAGTTACTAAATGATAATCAAAGAGAGGCTAAATGGTAATAAACAGTTACTAAAACACCCAGAAGTGATGTATTCTATTCAAACAGTGGTTATATTTATATCAAAAAGTGCATATATGTTAATCAAATAGTTGCTATTTACTAAACAAAAAGTGGCTAAATGCTAATCAGCAAGTGGCTTAATGCTAATCAAACATTGCTATATGCTAAACAAAGAGTGGCTATGCTAGTCATGATCATATGCTAAAAAAAACAGTGCCTATATTCATAGCCATGCCTATATACAGACTGTGGCATAATGCTAATCAAACAGTGGCTATATGTTATATAAACAGAGGCTAAATGCTAATCAAACAGTTACTAAATGATAATCAAAGAGAGGCTAAATGCTAATAAACAGTTACTAAAACACCCAGAAGTGATGTATTCTATTCAAACAGTGGTTATATTTGTATCAAAAGGGGAATATATGTTAATCAAATAGTTGCTATTTACTAAACAAAACGTGGCTAAATGCTAATCAAACATTGCTATATGCTAAACAAAGAGTGGCTATGCTAGTCATGATCATATGCTATAAACAAAATAGTGCCTATATTCATAGCCATGCCTATATACAGACTGTGGCGTGATGCTAATCAAACAGTAGCTATATGTTACACAAATAGTGGATAAATGCTAATCAAACAGCGGCTATTTGTTATATAAACAGAGGCTAAATGCTAATCAAACAGTGGCTATATGCTAATCAAACTGTAACTATATGTTAAACAAACAGTGGATAAATGCTAATCAAACAGTGGCTAAATGCTAATCAAAGTGTGACTATATGTTATACAGACAGTGGCTAAATGCTAAGCAAACAGTTGCTAAATGCTAATCAAACCGTGGCTATATTCGTATCAAAATGGGTGTATATGTTAACCAAAAATTGACTATATGTTATACAAACACTGGCTAAATGCTAATCAAACAGCGGCTATGCTAATCATACTCACAAACAGCACAAACAGCAGTTACAGCAGCTACATGCTATACAGTCAGTGGCATACCTATTCAATAGTAACTACAGTGGCTAAATTATCAATGGCTAACATGCAGTGTGTATGTATATATATATACACACACACACACACACACACACACACACACATACACATATATACACAACTCATGTGTGTGTGTATATATGGCAGTTACATTTCCTGATTAGGACTGTGTATGGTGATAGGGCGGTGTGACTGTGTGTAGCGGCACAGGCAGTTATATACAGCTGTGGGTTTTCCCCGACCTGCACACTATGAGGGTGTGACTCAGTAAATCGGACTGGACTTCTTTGAAGTCTCTTTCTTTCTCTCTCCCTTTCCCTCTCTCTTTCTCAGCTCTACTCCTTCCTTTAGGTTTTTAAGGGGAGTTTTTGGGAGTTTTCGGTCCGTCCTTTAAGGATCCTATTGTAAACTGTAGCGTTATCTGGCCGGATGTTCAGGAAATCACCTGACAGATCCATTATTCTGTGTCGGGATGTAAGAGCAGGACTGGGCTGTAATACGGGCCGAATCAGCTCTTTCTGCCCGCGCTGCTCTTATCAGTGGGATGTCAATAAAGGTGCTGACTGGACTGTGCTTAGGCACACCATCTATAATTAGAATAAGAGTCATTTAACATTAATACAGTAATACACGTGAGAATATCCTGCTTTCTTCTGAGCTGGATAATAAAACTAGTGCTAACTAATTCTGAAATTTCCCCCCTATGAAATGCCTTCAAGAACGGGATACGTCATCAGGTGTCGTCAGCGGCTCTTATGTAAACAGATATAAAGCATGGACTTCAGTTTTACACATCAGTCAGTCTAACGAGTCACTGAATAAACAAGAGCTGCTAGCGGTGCTCTGTAGGCGACCCCGCCAGTCTGCAGTGCCAGCAGAGGAGGGTGGAGTTCAGCTCCTCACTGCTTCAACACAGTTAAACACACAGGGGGGGGGGGGCAATTATTTATTATCACCACCAAGAATTCCTTAGTGATATGAAGCTGAGCTGAGCTTTTTAATCGCCAGCTTCATGACTGAATCTCCCTGTTCCACCCTAAATGGTGCAGCAACCTCAGGTACCAGAACGTAACTCCTGCACCATTTAAGGTGGAACGGGAAATTTCGCTAGGTGGCGCTGAGATCCGCGTAGTACTGGTGATTTTTACTCGTGTTATGAAGAAAATGACCATAAAACGCTGTTACCATGGTGATCTTACAGTACAGCTTCTGTTTAACAGAGAACATTCTCATTAATGGGTCTCTCTGGTGGTTTGTGCAGGCATCTTGCCGATGATTCGCAGGGCATTCTGGGAAAATGTCTCATAACACTTGCGCTGTGTCCGAAAGCGCCTACTACCGTACTATTCAGTAGGTAAGAATGTGTAGTGTGTCCAAATCTGCAGGAGTCATAAAGCAGTAGGCGAACGTTTCCTGGATGACGTACTGCAGCCGGTGAGCTGCAGCCCTCCATCTGAACAGCAACCGGGACAACCCTACCCCTAGACGTGAACACGCAAAACCAAGTGTTGGGATAAGTGTTAGGGCCAAGGGGTGAAGCGGGATTGGGCCCCAGTGTTCTAGGTGTATTTTAGGTGTATGCTAGGAGAGCTGCTACAGTATCCAAGGTGGCTGCTAGATGGTGTATGTGGTATTGTAGGTGATTGTTATATTATTCCAGGTGGTTGCCAGGTAGTTGCCTTGATATTCCATGTGAAAACTTTTTCAGGGCCTCATGGGTCAGTTGTGGGCTGGAGGTTAGGGAACCAGCCTTGTGACTGGAGGGTCGCCGGTTTGATTCTCTGAACTGACAGTAATGACTGAGGTGCCCTTGAGCAAGGCACCTAACCCCCGGGTGCCGTGGCTACGGCTGCCCACCGCTCCGGGTAAGTGTGCTCACTGCCCCCTAGTGTGTGTGTTCACTAGTGAGTGTGTATGTGGGTATTTCACTTCACGGATGGGGTGAATGCGGAGACTACATTTCCCCACTGTGGGTTTATTATTGATAGCTCAATACTGATGCCGATGATGGCGTAGAATAGCAACTACTTTTACTTTCTTCCTCTGCTCTAAATTAATGTGTTTTAAGAATTTTATGTCTTACTCTTATTATCAATAGACTCATGAGCAAGTCTTACAACACATAACATGACTCTTGTAAATAAGGTTGATGATGTAGCCATCACTAACACTGAAACCCCCAACTTGAGTTGGTTGCAATGGTTGGTGTAGCTCAGCAGATAACACCCCTACCCACCAGTAAGCTACTACCCCATGTGGGAGACTGGAAGTCAATTCCTGGTCTGGGTACTACACCAAAAAGACTCCTTGGGCAAGACTTGTAGTATGATTGTAGCATAAAGATATTTTTGTTTTTAATACTTTAAGAGGAAGAAACTTTCCCATACAGGCTGCCTGAAATGCCTCACTGAAATTCCACATTTGTTACAAGGTGACATCATCTCGTAACACAGACCTTATTGCCCGCCTACTGGCAAGCCAGCATGCCCTTACACAACGGGCAGAGAGCTAAAACCGTAAAAACTGACCACTCTGCTCCAGGCTAGCTTGTAAAGGTGGATCTGGTCTGCCTGTTTGTTCTACCGGACTTTCAGGATTGGACTCTGGCTCAAACCAACACCACTGTAGAAACCTATGCTGTTCTGGCTGTCAACCAGAGCATGCGAGGTGACGAATAAGTTTGCAATGGGCTTCTTAGGTAGCGTAAGTAAGGAGAGTAAATACAGATTCAAATACAGATTCAAATATTTTGACATATTTATGCAATACACCAGAGCCAACTGGGTGAACTAGCTAGCTAATACAACAATGGAGCCAATAAGAAGAACCTCAGAAAGAGATGGAACTCTACATTTCTTAAACCAGTAAGGTGCAAATTCGAGATGCATAGACCAAAACTGGTATTGGGGATCGGGCTGATACCAGGCTTGTTTACTTGTACTTCTGAAACGGCCTGATACCATGTGGCATGCTGCCATGCTAACGAACAATTCGTATTTAGAACCATTTGTGCTTGCACACCGAATTGAACCCATCCATTAAGCCAAACACCCACACACACTCACACTCGCACAGAGCGGTGTGCAGCCTTACCCATGGCACCTCGAGAGCTGCTAGAGGTTAGGTGTCTTCAGTCACATCCTATCAGGTCAGGGAATTGAAAGTATGTCTCTCCAGACACAAGACTGGTTCCCTGACCTCCATCCCACAAGTGCCCCCAAATGGCTCAAGTTAGCATTGAAGGAAGCTCAGCCAATGGTGGTCAGATGTAAAGCCACGGGTCACTTTAAACATTCTGAACAGGCCTATTCACATGGGGATTACAATCACAGCCACTTGGTTGACATTTGATTCCAAAGTCTGTCTGTGCAGCTTAACTTTGTGTGTCTGAATTAATATTATAGATTAATAAATAGGTTAATTTTTAGGCTGTAGACGGGCTGTATTATCCTACTGTGTGTATCTCAGGGCACAGGCTGGTTAACTGAGCTGCTGTAGTTCAGTTTCTCAGCATGTTTGCTCAGTACACGGGCGAGCAGCGTGTTGTTTTGAATGAAACAGTGTTCTTGATAATTGTACATAGGCAGAGCTGCCTGTCCAGGCTGTGTTTTGAATAGCATGTCAGACAGTTCGAGTACACAACAACACAACAGAAGACTGTTTTGGTGATGGCTTCCATATGGCTACTAATAAAGCTAGTAAAGGCCGAGAATCAAGATGTTGACGAATAGTAATTCACGTCTCTTTGTTTCCAAATATGATGATCTCAGTTTAATTTTATTTAATCAAACAGAATTTATTTGTGGACTGGAGTTTAAGGAACCAGCCTTGTGAATGAGGGGTTGATGGTTCAATTCCCTGAACTGACAGAAACGACTTAAGGGCCTTTAAGCAAAAAAGCTTATCCCCAACTGCTCGACTGGTGCCTTGGATAGGGCTGCCCACCACTCCGGTCAACTGTGCTTACTGCCCCTAGTGTGTGTGTTCACTTTGTGTATGGGGGTGTTTCACTTCACGGAAAGGTTAACATGTAAGACGAGTTACTCTGTGTGCAAACACAACTAGTATTTATCATTACTGTATAAATATCATTCAGTTATTAGCAATATGCTCCAAAAATATACATGCTAAGTTTATGGGCACCTGGTGACTACTGACACATTGCCAGACTCTTTAATACATTTATGACCACTGAGTCACTTTCTACAGTTTTGCAATAGGTGGAATGAAGGAGTTCTGGAAAACATGTTTAGTCATTTCCTGTCATGCTGTGTTGTTATGACTGTTGTATTATTTCACTGATGATGACAGCGTATATGAGTCACTATAACTCAAGTTTGGATTTCTTTTAAACTTGACTTTATATTAAAAAAGTAAGTTGCATTGCCATATACCAAACTAAATGTGTTTGGGATTATTTGGATGGTGAGAAGAAGCAAAAGAAAACTCAACTAAACCAACTTCTAAGATGTTTGGAGATGTCTGCTCTAAATGCAGGGACTGTGGTATTCACTGAGTGTGTTCTACAGTTTCTCATTAGGTGGAGTGTATAACTCTAAGCTCTAAATGTAGGTACTGTGGTATAGACTGAGTCTGTTCTACAGTTCCTCATTAGGTGGAGTGTATAACTCTAAGCTCTAAATGTAGGTACTGTGGTATAGACTGAGTCTGTTCTACAGTTTCTCATTAGGTGGAGTGTATAACTCTAAGCTCTAAATGTAGGCACTGTGGTATAGACTGTCTGTTCTACAGTTTCTCATTAGGTCGAGTGTATAACTCTAAGCTCTAAATGTAGGTATTGTGGTATAGACTGAGTCTGTTCTACAGTTTCTCATTAGGTGGAGTGTATAACTCTAAGCTCTAAATGTAGGTACTGTGGTATAGACTGAGTCTGTTCTACAGTTTCTCATTAGGTGGAGTGTATAACTCTAAGCTCTAAATGTAGGTACTGTGGTATAGACTGGGTCTGTTCTACAGTTCCTCATTAGGTGGAGTGTATAACTCTAAGCTCTAAATGTAGGTATTGTGGTATAGACTGAGTCTGTTCTACAGTTTCTCATTAGGTGGAGTGTATAACTCTAAGCTCTAAATGTAGGTACTGTGGTATAGACTGTGTCTGATCTACAGTTTCTCATTAGGTCGAGTGTATAACTCTAAGCTCTAAATGTAGGTACTGTGGTAGAGACTGGGTCTGTTCTACAGTTTCTCATTAGGTGGAGTGTATAACGCTGAGCTCTAAATGTAGGTACTGTGGTATAGACTGAGTCTGTTCTACAGTTTCTCATTAGGTCGAGTGTATAACTCTAAGCTCTAAATGTAGGTACTGTGGTATAGACTGAGTCTGTTCTACAGTTTCTCGTTAGCTGGAGTGTATAACTCTAAGCTCTAAATGTAGGTACTGTGACATTGGTTTTGCGTACAGTTACTATCTGGAATTGTCATTGTCGCTGTTTTGGTGAGAGTGCAGGTCATCTGAGTTTTTTTTTGAGTGTCTAAATTAAAACCTTGATTCTGTGGTTAGACACTTGATTCCAAAACCCTGCAACCTATAAGTTTAAAAACGGCAAGTTTCATCTTGAAGGGACGTTTGCGTGTGGATTTTCAGGAACTCCTACTTTGCTGGCCCCAGACGGCACTGCAGAAGGTGGTGTGGTTACATAGCATCGACCTGGACTGCAGACTGGACAGGGCCGAGGATCTTCTATGCTGGTCCACAGCTTCTGAAGGAGACAGCTGTCTAGCCATGCAGCCCTCTGCCAGTGGTGCTGACACTGACAGGATGACTCATGGAGGCTGGATAGCTGTAATTGTGGTTGTTGGGTCACTCCGTCGGTTCTCCCTCTCCGTGGTTTGCGTAGGGCTCTCAGATCCTTCCTGCCGCTGGTGCGTGCCTTCTTCTACCCACTACCACCTATGGCGTGCTCTGGTAGAGGATCTGCACGACCACTATAATGCTCAGTACATAGATGAGATCACCCCACTTCCCGGGGACCTGCAATGCGACCCCTCCCTCTCAATCTGGATTCATTGGCATGTCTCACAATGTCAACCCCACCCACCAAGTATCTCCAAAACGGCAACTTTACAGGAGAGATCAAAAACCTCATTTAATATGAATGTGAGTCAATGGAACCAGACGTCTTTCCAAGCCCTTTTAGGCCATTTCTATTGGTCCATTCATCATGCAGTTCTCACACAGTGTAAACGGGAGCTGCTGTTTTCAAATGATGCATAAAAGTCAAAATGGACAAAAATGGACATGTATGTTTTTCATTGGACAGCGATGATGAAGCTGTGAGTTCCGGAAAACAATACTCTGTCAGTTCCTGATGTGTTGTCATGTCTATTCAGTTGACTGATGTATGACTATTACCCAAGCCTGGCTCCATGTTAAAGTTGACTCTAACTGTTATACTGTTACATAATGAGTTGTATTTCCAAATCAGGCTGAAAACATGTGATTATTATTCTCATTCAAATGTGCACTTTTAAACCCTTGTTAAGAAAAGAGAAATAGACAGAACAGAAACGAAACCAATCCAAGAGGCTGCTGGTGTTCTCAGGACAATGGACCGACCATCCCAGAGTCCACCGCTCAACATCACTGAACGTGTTGGGGGTTATTAGGATGGTGGGAAGAACCAGAAAACCGGTCAAACCAACTTCGAAGACCTTGGAGGCGTGTCAGCAGATTTCTTTGAGAAAATGAAAGTGAGGCTCCCAAATGGAACAGCTGTAACATATTTACCTGATGCCCTTATCCAGAGCCTTGCCCAACACATTACAGGGAGGCCAATGAGTGTTAGGAGTCTTGCCCAAGGACTCCTAATGGTGTAGCATAGCATAGTCACCCAGACCAGGGTTTGAACCTTGGTCTCCCACATAGGACGGAAGCGGTGTTATCCGCTTCACCACACCGACCAACATAATAAAGGTAATAGTTAATATGTATATATAGTGTGGTGTGTAATTTAATGAGAAATTAATAATTTTTTTAATGTACTTAATTGCTGTTTTAACTCTCGGGATTGGGGTTTTGCGTCTGGAGGCTCTCTGGCATTTGCACAATGTCGGAGGTTCCTGGTGTCCTTTTGCGGAGTTGTGCGGCTGTGTTGTTGTTTAGTGTGCATGTCTATTGCGTCAATGGAAAAGTGTTGCTCAGTGTTTTGATGCATAACGTTTTAATGCTGAGTTTTACTTCCCATTAAAATGGCATCACGCCGGAGACATTCCTGAGAAATACTGAAAAATGCCACAGCGCTCGCCCTGTTCCTCTCTCAAAGGCTGCATCAAATGACCTGTAATGCGCATTTGGGATTAGTCACATGTGTATCTGTATGAGTGGGTCAGTGTGTGAAGTGACGACCCCCAGGAGATTCTACACACACCCACACACACACACCCACACACACACACTCACACCGCTGACTGGAACCCCGTCACTCCCATCACAAACACAGGCACAAGCAAGACAGCAATGCCAGAACTGAAACTAACACACACACCACAAATGCTAACTACCGCCACCCCCACACACACTCTCTCACACACACTCTCACACACACACACTCTCACACACACTCTCTCTTACACACATGCACACACACTCTCTCACACACACGCACACACACTCTCACACACACACACGCACACACACTCTCACACACTCTCTCTCACACACATGCACATACACTCTCTCACACACACGCACACACACTCTCACACACACTCTCACACACACACGCACACACATTCTCTCACACACACGCACACACACTCTCACACACACTCTCTCACACACATGCACACACACTCTCTCACACACTCTCACACACACTCTCACACACACTCTCACACACACTCTCTCACACACACACGCACACACATTCTCTCACACACACGCACACACACTCTCACACACACTCTCTCACACACACGCACACACACTCTCTCTCACACACTTGTGTAAATAGAAAGAAGGAAAAATGGTGTGATTGGATTTTATACAGACAGAGAAACACTGCCATCTAGTGGCTAAAAAAAGTTTCGGGTCAACTAAATACCCAAGTAGAAAAATACCAATACAAATCAAATTCTTAAATCGAGTTGTTAAGTCTTGAATTTCTTATTCTAAGACGGTTGTAAGCTCATTTTAAGATTATTTACTTAATTTCCAGATAATTCTCTTGTTTTAAGTAATCCAGTAAGCCAAATGTTTTACAGGTGCTGGTCATAAAATTAAAATATCATGAAAAAGTTGATTTATTTCAGTAATTCCATTCAAAAAGTGAAACTTGTGTATTATATTCATTCATTACACCCAGACTGATATTTTTCAAGTGTTTATTTCTTTTAATTTTTGTGATTATAACTGACAACTAATGAAAACGCCAAATTCAGTATCTCAGAAAATTAAAACATCACTTAAGACCAGTACAGAAAGGATTTTTAGAAATGTTGGCCAACTGAAAAGTAGTTAATACTACTACAGGAGGCTTGGGTTAGAGCTCCGAGTCTGAGAGTGCATTTGTGTGACGGGCGGCATTTATGAATGCTGAGTCCATGTGGTTATATCCATCATTTGCAAGGTCACCCGAGGGGTCAGAGGGCATAGGGTTGAACGCAACTTTGGTAAGGGCACAACAGCACTGCTGACATGATATCTCACGGGTACAGAATGTGTTGGCAGTGCAGACAGTAAAGGGAAAGAACAGTAGGGCTGTATTCCACATACTAAACCAGCCTAAAAGCACCGTGTAGTGTGCAGTATGTGACCAAACTGTAAATCTGTAGTGTACTGGAGATACCCGGATGGTGTTCTAGTGTACAGGGGGAGCTATCTTCATGGTGTACTGTATCCCATCATGCACCACAGCCTCACCAGTTCTCAGCCTGCTCCACCCAGAGAAAATGGTGGTGGGTAACACCAGGGAGCTAACCGCAGCCCACTCCGAGTATAACTGTGGGTGTAGTGATTGTAGTGGGGGTGTGTTCATCAGAATGAGCCTCAGAAAGCTGGCCTCAGGTCTGAAGATTAATCATGAACTCGCTTTAGAGCTCAGTTTTAGAGTGAAGTGGCGAGGGGAGGGTAAGCTAGGCTGCGTATCTCAGCTGAAAACGCGTTAGCAGCAGCAGCTCTAAACAGTGGATTACAGTAATAAATGTCTGGGTGTAGTGGGTGTAGTGATTGTAGTGGGGTGTGTGTTCATCAGAATGAGCTTCAGAAAGTTAAATATACAGGTCTGAAGATTAATAAAAGATGAACTCGCTTTAGAGGATCAGTTTTAGAGTGAAGTAGCAGAGGGGAGCTAACCGCTAGGCTAACCGTATCTCAGGTGTGAACCGAGCAGCGTTAGCAGCAGCTAGCTCTAAACAGTGGATACAGTAATAACAGCTCTGAGGTAAATGTGGAGGTGATTGGTAGTGGGGTGTGTGTATCAGAATGAGCTCAGAAATAAATATACAGGTCTGTAGGTCAGATGAACTCGGTAGTGAAATAGCCGAGGCCGTAACAGCTATGCTGTACTTTAAGCTCTTAGCAGCAGCTAGCTCTAAACAGTGGATACCGTAATAACAGCTCTGAGGTAAATGAGGGGTGACTGTATAAGTATACCACACTGTAGGACAGAACTTGGTACTGGACTGTATATGTGACAGAAGGACTTTTCTCTCAGGTTTTAACAGAGACTGGTACACAGAAGCACCGCAGACACGCTGAGATCTCTTTGCTCATGTTTTATTCTGTAGAAAAAAAAGAGAATTTCGTTTTAAATCATCTTTCACAGGGGTGACAACTGCCGGTTGTACACAGCTGAGCTGCATGAGGAAATATGTTTCTTGCAGTAGGAGAAGAGCGCTTTACAGCCTAGCTAAGATGACGAGAGCAAAGATGGAGCCAACAAATAAACGAGCTAGCCTAGCTAAGCTTAGCGTGGAGATACCAACAGAAAAAAGCCCATAAAGTCTTTTAATTAAAATATGACTGTACATATCTTGCGAAATACTTGCTAGGCTTCATAAAAGTTGCAACCTAAAGATTATTTAACATGTTTTTATTTGAGAAATTACCAATGGATTGGCGAGACAAAAAGCTAGAAGCTCCTGCAGCATAGAAAACTCTGTCTGCTTCGGCTCGAGTGGAACAAAGCGCTGGTAGGGGGCTCCAAAACACCCCTACATATTGAATACATGCTTAATTTTTTAAAAATTACATAAAATATGGTGTTTATTCTCTCTGTCTATCACATATACTACACACAGGGGGCGTATACAGTGTGCAGTACATACTACTGTAGTGTGCGGTGTAGGTAGTGTGTCATTTCGAATACAGCCTAGGTCTTCTATATGACCACATTTTCACCCATGCTTGAGGCATACAGACTGAATATGAAAATGAACTTGCTGAGGATGACTTCAGCCCGAAGATAATGCAAAGTTTGTGGGTAATTCTGTTCTCCCTAATATTGGTGGGGACATGTCCCTACTGTCCGTATGCAAAACTACACCCATGATTCTAATGGTATTAGTCCCAGTAGAGAGTGAAATATGCAAACGTCCTGAGTAATGCCATTTTAAAACCTGAATAAGCTCTAATGAGGTGGGGGTCTGCAGGAAACAGAGCGCTAACCTGTAAGTCTAGCATGGCAGCAGATTTGCATCAGTGGTCGAGGTTAATTTTAAAACAGAAAACAGTGATTTTATCAAACAGCTGGACGTTTCTGAAGCAGAATCAACACCAACAGCTGCTGATTTTAAACGATAAATAAAGTAACCATATATAACCGACATTAAACAGTAATGGAAATTTTGAGTTAAATAATAAATACTGTGAGATACCAACACATGGTGCAGCCCCTGTGAACTGTTTGGGAACGAATATCTATTAGTAGTGTTAGGTCTTTGGTGCTGGTCTGTGGGTTGACTCTGACTGTTCTCAACATCCTTCGCTTCTGTTTATTCCAGATGTTTCTTGGTCTGCCACTTCGAGCCTTGACTTGAACTGTGCCTGTGGTCTTCCATTTTCTCACAGTGTTTCTCACAGTGGAGACTGAAAGCTGAAATCTCTGAGAGAGCTTTCTGTATCCTTCCCCTAAACCATGACGGTGAACCACCTTTGTTTTCAGGTCATTTGAAAGTTGTTTTGAGACTCCCATGCTGCGACTCTTCAGAGAAGATGCAAAGAGGAGAAAAACTTACAACTGCCCCCCTTAAATACCCTTTCTCATAATTGGAGTCACCTGTGTATGGAGGTCAAGGGTCACTGAACTTACCAAACCAAATCTGAGTTCCAATAATTAGTTCTAAAGGTTTTGAAATCAATAAAATGACAACAGTGCCCAAATTTATGCACCTGCCTACTTTTGTTTAACCAATTATTGCACACTTTCTGTAAATCATATAAACTTAATTTCACTTCTCAGATATCACCGTGTTTGTCCCCTATGTGATATATTTAACGCAATTTTTTTTATTCAAACAATCAATGCTTTATAAAGGTAAATCAGGAAAATTAACAGCGCTGCCCAAACTTTCCCACCCCACTGTAATAGTGGAACACCTTGATTGGGCTCATGTTGGGTGAACATGAAGGCCACACCACACATCATAACTCTCCAGAAGGCTCCTTCTGGACCATTTGGGCCTGATGGCAAGGTGCATCATCCTGCTGGAATATCCCATCATGGTGGGGGTACATAAAGTCAGTGAGGGGATGCAAATGGTCACCAGGCAGTGAAACATAGCAGGCACCAGGCAGTGACATGTTCAGGCAGGCCAGTGGAACCATACCACACACAAGTATGGAACCACCACCAGCCTGCATGGTGCCTTTTTGACAACTGTGCTCCATGGGCTCTGCACCATACACGAACCCTACCATCAGCCCAGACCGATTGGGACCGTAACTCATCAGACCACACCAGAAGTTGCCTATCCTGTAGGGTCCAGTTAGCAACATCACAAGCCCAGGTGAGGCACTGTGTCTGGTTCTGTGGTGGGTCTACTGCTCCCATGTTTTACTGAAGGTAAAGATGACTGCACTGGCCTGCAGTATTTGGTGTGAGGGCTTCTGCATTGAGTGTGGATGTGTAGTCGCTTGTCTCTTCGCATGGATAGCTCTAACCGTATTCCATCTGTCACAATTATGAAGCACCTGTGAGCGGCCACTGCGGTTCACTGAGGCTGGTAATTCCTTCTCTGACATCTGACACTACAGATCAAGGAACGTTAAATGCCCTCACAACTTTGGAAACGGATTGTCGTTTCCGTCTGCCACCCACTATCATGGCTCGTTCAAACTCCAATAATTCATACTGCCTTGCCATGAGCTCGCTGGCCAGTGCTCCATCTCACTTACAAGATAAGGCCGCACCATCATCCTACTCACCAATTCTCCAGAAGGCTCCTCAAACTAATTCTGGACTGCTGGAGGCACGGTGCCTCCGCCAGCCTTCAGCCACCAGCCTGAATAATGGTTATACTATCCCTCACACAGAAATCTTGATAAACGATAAAACACAAGCTCGCCAGCCCGAGCCACGTTGCATGTTTAAGGTGGTAGTAACTCCAGCCTCCTGCAGATGGCGCTGTACGAGGATGATGGGCCTATAAAAACGGGGTGTGAGTGATGTGATCCATAGACTGGCAAGAGGTGCAGATGTTAACGATGGGCTAAAAGGAGGGACTGCATGTGGGCGTGGCCAAAGACCATAGTGTGAAGGAAGTAGCTGGATCTGCAGGTGTATGGAAGCGTACGGTCATACGGGTCTACCAGCAGTGGATACAATCCCAGCCTACAGGGAATTCTCCTCGGAACTGTGCCAGGGAAGGGAGGCATCCACCAAATCCGGACCACCTGACCAGTTCTTTGATGTGAGAGAGTCTGTTACACACTGTTAGGTACGTTTCAGTCACAGGTGACTATTTTTGGTGTTATACTGATACTGTGTGAAATCATCATCATCATCATCATCATTAACATGACAACAGTAGAGTTTTTCCCATCTGCTTTATTGAGACATGTGTTGATTTCTAATGCACTGGAACAGAACACATTACTGAACACATACTAGTGTGTTCAGTGTTCATCCATCTCTACATCTTTCATACAAAATGTTTTTACATACGAAACATATTTGGCCCAATCCTTCTCACACACGCTGAACAGAGGGGAGGTGACGCCCCCTACAGAGCAGCTGAGCTTAGAGGGCTGTGTGCAGATCAGACTGATGCTCTGGGAGATGCTCCAGACGCCGGTGTGCTTGTTAGCCTCGCCACTGGTACCCTCATCCTGCAGGAGGAGGTCATCATGGTCTTCCAGCACCGTCCAGGTCGGAGCGGCCCACGGGTAACCCCCAGACGAGGAGCAGCTCAGCACACAGGTCAGCTGACCTTCACCACGGTCACTACACTCCTGCACAGTTATGATGGGAACGCTGTAGTCGGCTGGTTAAGGAAAGGGAAACAACATGAGGGACTGACACAGATCAACAAAATACCTGACAGCTAGAACCGTTTCACTTCCTCACAGCGTCAGCTGGAGTACACGGTCATGTTGACCCAGACAGTCAGTTTCACCTCCCTATGGTGCATCCTAACACGATACACTCCAATAAACATAAATCGGCATACACTCATCATCAAAACAAAAGTTGCATAAGTAGCTGCACCCAGAAGGAATCAGCCCACAGGATTGAAACTTGGTGGGTAGGTTTGACATCCTGAGACATGCAAATGTTTCAACGCTCGGCCGCACTTGTGATGTCAGCAAGGACGGGCCTTATCGCTGTACCTGACTGACCCAACACCCACCATTACTGACATGCGATGAGAAGTGATGCCTCCATGAGTCATCCTGTAAGTGACGAGGTTCCTAATGGTGTCCTGTGATAATCCCTCCCATGCAGCTTGAACATCCTCACACAGTTCCCGCAGATGGTGCGGTAGGGGTGGAGGTGGAGGGACACCAGGTCTTCTGGACGTGTGACAGCAAACCGTTCATCTTGGTGCTGTTAAGGACAGTCGTGGTAACGGTCTGTGTACATGTAGTCCTGCGTGGTGCAGCCGTCTGCCGATGGTGCTGCACTAACAGGATGACTCGTGGAGGACACCACTGCTCGCTGGATGTCCACAGTCATGGCTTTTGGGTCAGTCAGGTACAGAGATGAGGAAAAATCTCTCTACCCATCCAGTTTCATTTCTGTCAGTTGATTTGATGATGAGTGTATCACTCTTAAAGGGACAGTAACATAAACAGCCTGGTTGATTCTATATGAAAAGTGAATTATGATCGTATAAGTGGGGATAAAATAATACAAGCTCAGCCTGTGTAATGGTGTGTGCAGGTGAGGCTGGTACCTGTAACTGTGAGATGAAACTGTGTAGCGATCCATGGGTTGAGGTTGTGGGGCACGACATAACATGCGTAGTCCCCCTCATCGGATATGGTGAGGTTCCAGAAATCCAGACTGAGCGCTGTTCTGTTAAAGCTGGTTCTGTGTTTGTACTCGGGGAGCATCGACACATCCACTGACTGGCCGCTGTAAAAACCATTCACAAAGATCTGATACTCTCCAGAGAGGTTTTTCCGCATAAAGTAAACGGCCTTCAACTGCGTGCTGTCAATCTTGCAGGTCAGCTGCACGGCCCCGCCCACTTTGCCTCTCACCTGCTGCATTGTGGCACCATCACCTATACACAAAACAGAGGGTTTATTTTAATTTCATAGAATTTCATCATCGTGCCAAAAGGGTTTTAAAGCCCGGACACTAAAGAGTTAAAACCGTTAACGTCCCAAATGATCCAATCAGGACCGCGTGGTATCTAGACTAGCAAAGTCTCCCTTTGATTAAAACTTCAGCAGGTTAGCCAACATAATTACTAACAACGACAATTCACTACAAAAAGACTAAATGTCACGCTAGTCCTTCTTTAGGTTCTAGATACTTTACTGACTGTAAATAGAATCAAGAAAATAAACAGTAGTCAGATTCCAGGTAGTTGCTAGGAATGGAAAACTGCGGCGGCAGCTCGATGTCACCACTGTTTTCCCGAAAGAGTTACTGTGAAACTGGTACATACACTGCAAAAATGAAAAAATCTTGGCCAACACAATTACCTTATATCTAAATGAAATATACTTATTTAGTTAGGATAAAACTAATATATATTCTCCAAAAATATATATCTTGGCAAGTAAAATTGTATTATATCTCATTGATATATCTTAAAATTCTCATTGTGAAATTGTTGTAAGCTAATTTTGAGACAGATTTTTCCAGATTTGTTTTATTTAAGATAAATATTTTCACTACATTGGCAAATAACTTGGCCAGTATAATAAACTAAATTTTCTGCAAATATTGTGGAAACATTTGATTAATAAAAACACTTATAAAAATGCAGAATGTGATGACTTCAAAATAAGCTTCAAACTGTCTCGAAATAGGAAATATAAGACATATTAACCAGATCTGGATTTTTTTCTGCCAAGATATGTTTTCCAGGGTACCACCCCCCCACCCCACCCCACCAAAAAGAAACTTCATTTTACAGTAAATCTCATGTAACTGGTTTTAATAAGTACATAATAAGCTGTGTTTTTTTACAGGTAGAAATTGTATAAAGGTAGAAAGTGCAGAATCGTCTTGTTTTGTGAATCATGTTTATAAGCAGTTTCCATAAAATAAGGGAAAAGCTATTAATTATGAATCTGACCATACGTGTGTATGATTGTGAGATCACTCCTACCGTAGGTGACTGCCCACTGCGCTGGGACGAGGAACAGGAGTAACCTGATGTTTATGAAAACAAATAAAGACAATAGTTTCCACAGTGATCATACATTTAAACATCCCATGACCAAAAATTCAAGTCTCGTTTCTGTACTTTATACACCCATCAAAAGAGCAGCTGCACCCAGAAGGAGTCACCCGACAGGAATGACACTTGGTGGGTAGGGTTGACATTGTGAGACATGCATATGATTTAAGTTTCACGCTCTGCCACACATGACGTAAGCGAGGCCGGGCCTTATCGCTATACCCGACTGACTATAGAAGGTCTTCTTGTCGTGGTGGAGTGACTGGATCCATAGATTGGGAAGAGGTGCTACAGTGCAGGGAATGTCTCGTTCCATGTGTGGAAAATGGCTCCAGAGCAGATGTTAATGATTGGCTAAAAGGAGGGACTGCATGTGGGCGTGGCCAAAGACCATAGTGTGAAGGAAGTAGCTGAATCTGCAGGTGTGTGGAAGCGTACGGTCATACGGGTCTACCAGCAGTGGATACAATCCCAGCCTACAGGGAATTCTCCTCGGAACTGTGTCAGGGAAGGCCTCCACCAAATCTGGACCACCTGACCAGTTCTCTGATGTGAGAGTGTCTGAACACTGATGAAGCTACATCCAGAAACTGGTCCAGTCCATGATCATGTCTCTCAGTGGGCTCTGTGTGTGATGTGTACAGAATGAGTCCCCTGTGTGTTTTACTCACAGGCCGCAGTGCAGCTCCATCTGAACTGAACCGAAACAGGAAATCATCTCCAGCACCAAACTCTGTGAACTCGGTTTTCTCTCAGTGAGAGGTTTCCTCCACGCTGCACAAATTCAACACACACAGCTTCCCTGCAAACGCCAACACGGTTACTGCACCTCAACGTTCACCCCCACTGTAA